>CM067224.1:73630205-74110204 GCA_034190945.1 Octodonta nipae
TATAAGCTAATGGAATATTTTCTGCAATTTCATGGGACTTCTGACATAAACTGACTTCAAAAGCATCAAATGAAAATCATTACAAACACCCTGTACGACATACTTTTATGGCATGTCTTGACATTTAAACTAGATATTTATTATGAAAATTTGACATTTACCATGATGTTTACAGCTTTTGTGCATAAATTTTTCCGATTTTCAGAAAAATGGTATGTTTTACGTTATAGAAAAACGTACGGAATATCCACTGAACGGTAGCATGCATTATTTTTCCCTTGCTCAATGTGTTTCTTTAAAATCAAATCTCCCGCGTCAATTCGCAGCCTGTATAAATCCTCGATAATACCTTCACCATAATGCTTACCTCTCAGTGCTAAGTCGTGTTACCAGCAAAACGTAATGCAGGAAATAATAGATTTTATAATTTTGCGATTCTCTTCAATAATTCCCTGGGAATATTTGTTCAGTTGCAAATCGACAGGCACACTTTCGAGAAAAGATTTAGCAGCTCTCAATGTCTCCTTATGAAAGTGGGTTTCAATGTGCTTTTTGCACTGCTCGTGAATATATTAGAACGTACAAAACGGCCTTATAGTAAATACTCGAAAAATGCCTCTAAATGAATTTGGATTTGGTGGGAACAACATACAATATTTATAAAATGCTCCTTTTTGGCGCCTGAAATATATACAAACCATGGAGAGTATCTTTCCAACCAAGAATAATTAAATTTTCTCTTTAAATGTTTTGCATCTTCCGCAAAATTATAGGTCGCGGAAGGGAACCAACAGATTTCAATCAATTTCTTCTTCTTTTCGGTTTATAACATGTGTGCCCATCCAACATATCGCCCGATATCATTCTCATTGAAGTCATCTGAGTCATCCATCAATGAATCAGGATTCGGCGCTAGATATATGGAGGAACTTGGTCTAGGTAATTCTTGCGGCTGAATATAACCTGTTGTGGTTGTAGTGATCGATGAAGACACATGCGATATTGTCGTTACTTTGTCCTGTTCATCGCTGTCGCTACTTGGAACATATCTTTGTATAACATAATTTATAATATTCAAATTGCAGTTTTAGAGAAAACAGTGAATATTCATTTAAAATCGCTGAAATTTAGTCCCTTATTTACTTTTTTTCTGATTTTCTAGAAAACCGTAAATCTCACGTTATAGACAATTACATGGGACCTTTCTGTAATGTTCCTTAATATAACGCAGTTTAAATCATAAAATTTTTTTGAATAATTGCTCGACATACATAAAAAAAAGTTGCATATGAATTGATAACCTCCTCCTATTTGGAAATCGGTTAAAAAGAAACTCTACCTATCAGGTAATCACCAACCAGTCATATTGTGACTTTTATTATTTTCCCATAAATAAAAAAACTTTATATTAAAACAAAAATTTAATGAAAAGCGTTGCGTTAAAGAATTAATTGGTAAGGAATCCAGATTTGAAGTTGAATTGTCGACAAACACAGGTAAGTATGATACAATAAACTCGTACAAAACATTGATTATAAAAAGTATTTTAAATCCCAAACATTTATCTGTTACAGGAAAAACCCTGGAGAGAAATACCCACGTATAGGGCAGAAAAGCTGGCTAAAAATAAATATACCTCTTTTTGGAAAGATAGTACTACTATCTTCCAGGTGTACGCAAGACAATATATATAATATATATTGTTTCTGGTTAGGGAACCTTCATCAGTTGCGCTTCCCACAATTGAATGTCCTCTCGAACACTTCTTTATGTATTTGATACATTTCGTTAAATTTGAAGACGCGAGATATAAGACCGACATCTAGGATTTTCGAGAGAATTAGCACACAGAGGTTCCAAATCTGGAGCCGTTCCGTGTAACTGCTGGTCTTCCTTAACTCCTAGGACAGAATGTCACAATAAAACTTTCGGTTACTTCACCTGTCAGAGATATTAAATACTCTCTTCGAGGTGTCATTCCTTTGTACGCAAGACAATATATATAATATATATTGTTTCTGGTTAGGGAACCTTCATCAGTTGCGCTTCCCACAATTGAATGTCCTCTCGAACACTTCTATATGTATTTGATACATTTCGTTAAATTTGAAGACGCGAGATATAAGACCGACATCTAGGATTTTCGAGAGAATTAGCACACAGAAGTTCCGAATGTGGAGCCGTTCCGTGTAATTACTAGGAGTTAAGGGAGAACAGCAATTACACGGAACGGCTTCAGATTCGGAACCTCTGTGTGCTAATTATCTCGAAAATCCTAGATGTCGGTCTTACATCTCGCGTCCTCAAGATAGTACTGGTTGGAATTGGTAAATTTTAAGCAGCTTTTATTTTAGTCCACTATGAATTCAACAAAAAAAAAGTAGTTACTCAAAATTGTTCCTGTGGTTATCCAAATACTAAGAATAAATTCAGTCTTTTTAAACGAATTCTCTGGCCAATGTTATCCTTTTCTCTGTATTTACGAATTAACTAACGTCAAAATAATCTCTGTATTTCTCTAATCTCGTTAGAAACAAGTTAATTATAATAATTCCGGAGCTTCTTATCGTCACCGAGATGGAAACTTCTTTGTGCTATATAATTCCATTTTGTGAACAAAATAGATTAAGAAACCATTTTTAAGTGGTATTAAAGTGTAACACGACAATAATTCACATAAATTTCTTGAAGGCATGGCGAAGATTCTTAGCTAAGACGATTAAAGTTTCATCAAACTTGAAACAAATTCCTATAATCATTTCTATAAATAAGTTATAAAAACGGGTATACATAATATAACAGGATGCAAGTACAGAAGATAACGAAAAGTTTGTTTGTATATTAATCTGAATATTTCCGGGATACAAGTTAGGCGTGCTCCCACATTTCTAACTCTCATCAGAAAACTTTGTCTCACAAAATCCCATTTAGATGCACCAACTTCATTGCAACATGTATGTTCAGTTGTTATATTTTTTCTCGACATTTTACAATATATTGAACGGTAGAGAATATATAGTTTCTAGTCGAGAACCTTCATCAGTTCTTCTTCTCTCACCAGTATATTCCTAGGAAATAAACAAAATAATTCGTAGGTTAACTTTAATCTGTCAAAGCATTATTATGACCTGTCAGTAGAGATTTTGCAGAACGACTCCCAATTTGGGGCAATATCGAACAGAATCTCCATAATTTTGGTGAAATTCGATCTTTTGAGGGTTGCGCTTGTGAAGACGATAGCATTTAAGATCAATAAAGCGTCTTGCGTTCAAGAATTAGTAAACTCATTAGCAGTGAAAAATGGGGGTAAATCAGAAACACATAAATATAGGCAGTTGCGTGCACACTATAGATAGATGGATAGAGGAAAATCTCCTCAATTTCCTCAACAATATCGACTCCGAAATTAGTCTGGAAAACAGGAAGTTTCCGCCTGATAACGGTGATAATATTGCTTTCATATACCAAGGGAAAAGTTACTATAGAAGAACTCGAAGGATCTGTCTTATACTGAAAGAATTATAGCACGACATTAAAGCATCCAACCAAGCTAGTTCACCACTAAAATAGTCAAGACATAAATATCCTAGTACATCCCAAATCTGTTAAATAAACTACTGTAAAACCAGGAATTTTTTGACTGCTGGAAAATCTAAAAATTGGTACTTATCTGAACGCGTTGCAAAACAGCCTAATAAACGTATGCTGCAAGCTATAGGAGTTTACAGTTAAACCAGAACTAAAAGGCTTCTAGGGAATAAGGATCAAATCTTAACTTTAATAAAACTAGATTAACAGCATCATTTTAAATCTGCAAACTCGAATGTATTTCTAACCGAAATACAAAGGAAAAAGGTAGACGACTACCTATGTAAATTTAGGGGAAGTAACTGTACCTCAGAGATCTTTATTGGTTGGAACTTTATAGATTGTCCTCTGCAGTGATGGAATACAATTAACACTATAGCAACTAGCCTATGTAGCCATCTATATCAAGGGAAATTTATAAGAAATAACTACTTGGTAATACTTGAAAAAACACTGGTTGAATAGATCAGATCACTTACTTGAATGTAAAGGAAGAAGTTATAATGTGGCAATGAAACTTACTAACGAAATCTACGTCCTTGATCAACGACAATTGCTGGACGAACGGCTTGCACAATTTCTGAAAAACAAATCTTCTTGTGGATATGACCAACTACGACTTTGTCAATAAGACAAATATTATCATCGATAATCAAATCTTAGTATTTTTTAATTATTCTCTACTTTAATTTAGTTATTTTTTATTGTGCCATACAATTTCGTATATTCTTTTAGTTTTTAAAAACTTGGTTCTCAAAAAGTCGAAAAATTCAGAGCAAAAATCTCAAAAAATTTTTGAATACGCTTTCTTGGAAATATTGCTGTCCTGAACTCACTCTTATTAACTCTTATTAACGGAGGCCTGTGACCTAGCTGTTGGTATTTATGGTGACCTCAGCCAGGCGTTCGATTGCGCCAACCACGGAATAGCTAAATTAAACTAATATGACGTCATAACTCGATATCTAGTTTTCTTCCTAGATGGAAACAGTATCTACATTTGACGAAGCTCAATCTCAGCATGAAACGATTGACGTAGACGTTCCTCTGGGACGGATACAGAGCCCAAAATTGTTTTGGGTTACTTGTGAACCTTTTCCAGCAAAATTCACTCTAAATGCTGACGATACCTCAATAAAAATACCCCACACATCTGAATATTAGTCACAGATAAATTGCAGCTTCATAAAGTAATGGTTTGATAATATTATTTTCCTATACTTTGAAAAAACAAAAGCAATAAGATTCCATAACCGACAATCAGCTTGTAACAAACATACAAAGTAACCCAGGAAAACAAATTGTTGTAAGCACAGCGTTATAAATTTTCTGGGAGTAACATGGAGGAGTGTCTAACATTTGATAGCTACCAAGCTAAGCTCTGTTGCATGCCAAATTTGAAGTTTGAAATGTTTTGAATGATGTTGAATTAGGCCCAGGTGGATTGCTGCCTGTATTATGTAATTTGTTTCTGGAGTCGTTCGAAGGTAGCGAATGTTGTGTTTATTGCACAAATGAAAACTTTGAGAAATATTATTTAATTGACAAATAGACAAGCTTGGAAACTTAGGAATGTAGATGTTAGGTGTCTTAACACCAGAAAATTAGGGGACTATCATGTTTCTTTTAATAATTTTAAAATATGGTTTAGCTCGCCAGAATCGATGGGAGTAAAAGTATTCAATTCATTGCCACGAAAACTAAGATCGCTTGAAACTGTATCTGGTTTCAGGAAATATCTAACTGAGGTTCTTGTAAACATACGAATATACGGACTAAAAAACTTTCATAAAGTATGCATGTAGTGTGATACGAAATCTTTTAATTTACTTTTTATTTTAATTTATTTATTAATGACTAATTCAATTTTAACATTTTCAATATCTTCTAATTAGTATATGATTCCTAGACAAACTGTTTGTCAGAAAAGAAAGTAGAGAATTTAAATACATTATATTTAAGGAAATACATATTTCATTGAGAAAAAGTTTGACAGTAAGTGGACCTAAATCGGAGTCTTGGACTTTTGTGCTTTTCCTGAGAAACAATGTTGAAGTTTATTAATTAAATGAAAATTACGGAATTGTGCTCATTTTAATTAAAACTAAAACGTATATTCATCAACTAAGTACAGAGACAGTCATCAAAATTTGTTCAACCAGAACTTCACCCTCAAGAGGGGATTCTGCCGTAATTATATTTTAAAACCGTCGGTCGATGAAACTCGAATTAATCCACTGAACGACATTATCATTATAATTTTTTGTCAGTACTACAGGATAAGGACATAATTCACAAAAAAAATGTCATACACAGCTGATAAATAGTGAAGAGACCGGAAAATTCTCCCATTTTTTGCCGCTTCCTACTGTTGGCTCCTTTTTTATAAGTTTTTGCTGTAACCATCAAGGATCTTTGAGGATGCCTTTGTCCGCAATAAAAGATTAAGGGCACTATATAATGATTTAGATTGCCTTCGTTTGCAAATGTAGAAATTTATATTAATTTTTAATTATTTTTTTGCCCTTAGAAACGAATGGAGATATAATATGAAACCAAAAATATTGTAATTTTTTGCTAAAATAATTAGTCAAAACTGCATTTTATTGTAAGTGGACTGATCAGAGAATATATATATTTGTTTTCAAGTTTTCGCGGGCACTAAATGTATTAGATGGTTTCCGGGAATTCATCCGCGTAGTTGATAACTGATCCCTGCCGGGATCGATGGTAAAATGACGACGTGTCGGCAGAGTCACATCTGCCCTCTTCAGGTCGGTTCGCATAATTCTCGTAGTCTTCTGCTTTCGCTTCTAGTTACTGTTAGTTATATAGTCGCGGCTCGGCGCCTATTGGTTGGCACCGTGAACGGCTGCGTGTGATTGGCCCTGGGCGCTCAGTAGGCACGCCTCCCGCCTGCTGATTTGTTATTTCCGGTTGATTTGTTATTGAACGGGTCCGGGCCGGTACGGTGTTTAATAGAATTTTCCAACAATTCGATCAGTTCTGGATTTCATTTCTTGCGTTTAGACTGTAAGGCCTCTTCGCTATTTCAATTGCCTCTCTTACGAGTCTTGATTTCGGGTGTTCTATATTTGCCAGTACTCTGGTGTTCTCAAAGTCTATTCGGTGTGACGTCGTGGTGGCGTGTTCCGCAATGGATGTTGTTTTTTCCTACTTTCTTATAGCATTCTAGTGTTCATCACGTCTAGCTTGAATTCTTTTGTTAGTTTGCCCCACATAGGTTTTATGACAGTCTGCACATGGAATCTCGTACACTCCCTGTTGTTCTAAAGGGATCCTCGTCTTCGGAGTCCTCAACACCGTGCTTATTTTTGAATTATATTGAAAATAGTATCGATATTGTGTCTCCGTGGAATTCTTGCAATACTGTCCGTGGTACCTTTGACATACGGTAAATAAGCCTTGGTTATTGGTGTCTCATGCTCCTCGTCTGTTCGTCTCGATTTTGACTTTAGGGCTCTTTGAATATTTCGGTCTGTAAATCCGTTTTGTCTCAGAGCTGTTTTTAAACTGTCCATTTCCTGTTTGATGTTGTCCTGGTCAGCTAGTCTTTGTGATCTGGTTACTAAAGTTTTGACGACGGCTTGTAGTTGGGCTGGGTGGTGATGAGAATTAGCATGAAGGTATCTGTTGGTGTGAGTTGCTTTTCTATATACTGTATGGCCAAGGGTTCCATCTTCCTTCCTATTTATGAGAACATCAAGGAATGGCAGTTGATTATTGGCTTCAACCTCCTTGGTGAATTTTATTTTGTGATGAATGTCATTAAGGTGGTCTAAAAATGTGTTGAGGTGTTCCCTCCCATGAGGCCAAATCACAAATGTGTCACACACATATCGCAACCATAAACTGGGTTTAAGAGTTGATGTTCTTAGTGCCAACTCCTCAAAGTTCTCCATAAAAAGGTTCGCTATAACGAACCTTTTTATGGTAGTAATTTATTGATTTGTGGTTATTTAAGATTTTATCGATTCTATGGTTGCTCTGCACACGAAAGATTCCGGAAATCATCGAGGGCACCCGAGGATCTCGAAAGTTATAGTGTTGCCTACAGTAACTTTTCTTTGGTGTTCTGGTGTTCATCATGTCTGGCTGAAATTCATCTCTAAGTTTGTCCCACATACGTTTTGTAACCGTCTGCACATGGAGTCTCATATGCTCTCTGTTGTTCTAAAGGGATCCTTCTCTTCGGATTCCTTGTTGATTTTTTTGTCGGTACTGAAAATCGTACTAATATACTAGGGAGAATTATTCAATAATGTTCAAACTTAAAAATGAAAAGCCTGTGACCAAATGTGCCTATGAATCAGCAATGAACGCAAAATTAAACAGTTACAGTAACGGTCTGTGCGCTACAAACAATTCGTATTAAAAATATTTATGAAAGTGGTGATATTTGACGGATGCATGAAGAATAGCAAAGCAACCGTAAAACTAAGCTAATCAAAACAAATCAATTATGACTTCTTTTCCTGATAACTAAAATTTAATGATTAAGTACAGAATGTTTAATTATGTGACACTACCTACATAACATACATTCATTCGCACCCAGATATGTAGAATTCAAACAGAGCCATCTATTTTTTGGAATTTTTTTCTAGTGAACACGTAATTGAAACAGTTTCACAATAAAACATGATGATTTTCTGGAAAACAAAGTACAACGACGAATGTATTTCATTTGTCTTCGCAGTAGGAGAAAATCAATGTTCTATTGAAACGTATAAAGAGTATGGCGAACGTGTTTTCACAACGTGTAGATCACGCAAGGGTGTTCCCATACTAGCTGGGAAGGTGAAATGAATATCACACAGACAATTCCAGCTAATTAGCCGACTGAGTCTGTCGAATATTTCTGCGGAAAACGACAGGTTTGGAATAGCCGTAACGCGGCCAACACCGCCCTTTGTAGTTTTTTCCCTTTAATCCGCAATATGGCGTTTCAAATTGAACGTAGTTGTGACTAATGGATAAAACCTAATTAGAGGCTGTTTCGTTAAGTAAATTAACACTCGGGCGTTCGAGATACTCTGCGAAAATTTGTGCTTTTCGTTCGCAACATGATTTTCCGAAATATGAAACTTCTGCTCACTTAGAATATGATTCTAGCGTAATTGGTTGGCTGGCATTTTTTATTGAAAATATCCTTATTATTGCGCTCTATAGTATTTCTCAATGCCAAGTGAGACATACAGTTTCAAATCATCTGCGAAAATTTTAAATTGTACGTCAATTTCTTCAGAGATGTCGTTAATAAAGATTAGGAATAGGAGGGGTCCCAAATTGGATTCATGAGGCACACCTGATGAGACACCAAAAGATGTTGAGCTAAATCCATTATATTGCACAAATTGTGTTCTTCCAGTTAAATGAGATTTAAAAAAATCTACATATTCCGGGCTTATGCCAAATGATCTTAGTTTTCTTAACATTATACTGCAGTTAATTTTGTAGAAGGCTTTGGAAAAGTCAGTAAAGACCGCATCAACCTGACTCGTTTCATCACTAACATTTGATAAATATTGAACAAAACAGGATAAGTTAGTAGTCGTTGACCGACACCTCAAACACCCATGCTGTTTAGTTGAAATTAATGGTTCAATTCTAAACAATATATAATCATTAATTAGCATTTCAAATATTTTAGAAAACCCACAAATTAAGGATACATATACATACAGGGCTTTCATTTTAAAACTAGCAACTCAAAATAACCTATACATACCATACATACAAACAAATATTGGAGACGATAACCCATGACAGGGTTGAAACCGTAGTTGGGAGCTCTCTAGCCGATAACCAATATGGGTTCAGAAAAGCTAGATCAACGATAGATTCAATTGAACGGGTTGTTAAAATTGCCAGAGAAGCAACGCAAGGTAAAAGATGGAAAGGCGGAACCAAGGAGTATTGCCTACTTGTCGCACTCGACATTAAAAACGCTTTCAATTCGGCAAAGTGGGATAACATCTGCGGAGCCTTAGACAAATTCCAGATTAAACTATCTCAAAAGAATGATCAAGAGTTACTTAGGTGATAGATGCCTCACATACGAGACAGACAGTGGCCCCAGGGAGTCTACGATTACGGGTGGCGTGCCCCAAGGCTCTGTAATTGGACCACTTTTGTGGAACATAATGTATGACGAACTGTTGAAGCTAAAACTCCCCCCGGATGTCCAACTTACTGCGTTTGCGGATGATGTCATGGTATCCATTACAGCCAAACACCACGAAGAGCTGCAACATAAATTTGATGTGGATTATGATCATATAACAGCGTGGATGGATCCGCTGGACTCAAATTGGCTGACCATAAAACAGAAGTACTGTTAGTTACGACCCGCAAAAAACTGGTGACAATCAATCTCACAGTGGGAGAACATTCTATCATCTCTCAATCGTGTATATAATACTTAGGGGTGATGCTAGACATCAGGCTAAATTTCAAACAGCAAGTCGAGTACACCGCGTCAAAAGCGACGAAAACAGCAGCTGCATTGGTCAGACCAAATATAGGTGGCCCATCTCAACAAAGCAGGAAGATGTTGGCACTCAAAATAAAGAAGTGTGCGAGACAGGCGGGATCGATATATCGAAGAATGGCGTTAAGAGTCACGTTCGCTTTTCGTACAGTATCAGACGACGCCGCGTGCGTTATCGCCGGGATGCTGCCCTTAAACATACTGGCAGAAGAGAGAAGGAACCTCTTCAACAGTAGAAGAACATCGGCTGAAGAACGGAAAGAGCTTCGAAAACTGGCCAGACGAGAAAGGCTGCGAACTTGGCAGCAGCAGTGGGACACATCCACTAAAGGACGATGGACGTACCGCTTGATACCCAGTGTAGATGACTGGTTAAACTATTATCTAATGCAAATGTTGACAGGACATGGTTGCTTTAGGTCATATCTTTACCGCTTCAAACATGAAGACAGTGACTATTGCCCTGCTGGGTGTGGGGTTCCGGAAAATGCCGAACACGTCATCTTGACATGCCCACGCTTCAATGAAGAGCGACGAAAACTGGAAGACGAATTGGGTGGCCCTCAGACTGCAGAGAGCTTTTCAGAAAATATGCTGAAAAACGAGCGTTGCTGGGAGGCAGTTAGCGAGTTCTGGGCAAAAGGATGAAGTCACTCCGCGCGAGAAGTTCTTCCTTCTCGCGCGGAGCAGTAACTGCTAGACCCCCGCCCCTTGAAGTAATGCCTTGCGGCGGTGCCATGTGAAAGAGAGGAAGAGGGTTTTAGTGAGTGCGAGTCCCACACACGGGACAACTCCATCCCTTCGGGGAGCTTATTGTTTGTCTTATTGTGCACAAGGCATTTCCCTTATCTCCCAAAAAAAAAACATACATACATACATACATTTTACACGTACCAGTCACCCTAAGCGGGTGTGAAAATCACTTCTAAAAGTTTAAATACACACGTGCATCATGTGATATCTCTATTTAAAGGTCTTTTTTGCCAATCTTTTGACACATATTTTTTTTAAATCAGATTATTTTTTACAGAATTATAACCTAGAAACCGTAAAAAAATAAAATTTTCAAAAATAGTTATGACATGATACCCCATTTTATTTAAACTTTAAGAAGTGATTATGTTGCAATTATCACAGTAAAAAGATATTGGTTTCTGTGTGGAAGTCAAAATTAATTTAAACAATTTTTTAAACTTTTTCTGAGGGTACAGATGGTCTCCCCGGTGTATACTGCTAGGCACGTTGCTCAGTTTGAGATTGGGTGTTTTTTCTTTCGACTTCGTGTAAACTGCTCGGGATACTTTTCTATTTGAGTACAAAGAAAGTATTTCTGCTAGGTTCAGGAGAATTTTTCATCAAATTAAACAAACCAATACAAGCACAATTCCGAAAGTTAGAGACAAACTAAGACGAATAATATATCACTCATGAGAAGTGGTTTAAGAACATATCTATAAAATCAGTCCCAGATGAAATAAAAAAAGTACATGTCTTTGGGTGCAAAATTTAGCTTACAATCTACAACAGAGTAGTTGTCAATACCAAGGCTTATTCAGAGGTGAAATCGATTAACAGCAACGTGAATGAAAACTTGAATAATATTCATAGAGTCAAGGTCACTAATATGATTACCCATTTTACACAGATCACAATAACACGATAACAATATTTTCAGGAGACAGCATAATTTGACTAAAAGGTTTATGAAAGAAAATCCTCTCTTTTGTCAATCGCGAAATTCTGAAACTGAGATATTTCAGTTTCAGAAAAATCCATAAACATAGATGATGTAGTACTTTAAAAAATACTGAATATAAAGTTTTTCATTACCGCGCAATACATTATTAGTTGATAGTGTTTTATATGTTGTCCTCCACATACATATTTTTAAATGGTTCCAATTTTTAATATATTTCTTGAGCACCATTTTATGTGGTTTGTAATGGTTTGCTGATAGTCTATATTTACGTACGAATTTATTGTTATTATGTTCATACATTTTTGTAAACGCATTATTTTCTGTAGTTAGAACGCACCCTTACGTTTTATGAACCTGCTAGTATTTATGAGCGTTAAAAAATGTTTGGTTGTGTTGGAACGAGTCTCACCAACCAGATAGAAAAGAAAGAGTACAATGTGAAGTAACTATAGAGCGCCACCCAGGACGCTCCCTCTGATAAAACACGCAGGGGTAAAAACTCATTCAGAAACTGCTGGATTGTTTCAGATAATTGGTGTTGAGGTTATACTAAAATTAAATGTAACATAAAACATTTAAAAATATATATAGCCGACTTCCACCTATAACTAAAAAGCTAAAAATAATTATAACAAAATACAACTCTAGCAAATAAATAACACATTCAATGTTGTCAGGTACCTACGCAGGAAGTAAAAAATGTAAACAATAAAAGGTGCTCATTCTCTACAAATTAATTACCTAATATATTTTTGCAGTCGGTGCCAGGCAAATCTAAAATCCTTCATTGCGTACTTATCTACCATTTCATCAAAGTTGATTGTTGCTCAGCACCGACTTCAAAAATATACTAGACTGGTAGGTAATTAATTTGTACAGAATGAGCACCTTTTAATGTTTACATTTTTTACTTCCTGGGTAGGTACCTGATAACATTGAATGTGCTATTTATTTGCTAGAGTTGTATTTTGTTATAATTATTCTTAGCTTTTTAGTTATAGGTGGAACTCGGTTATATTTTTTTAAAAAATGTTTTGTTTTCAACTTTTTAGTTTTTTTGAAATCAGGTAGTTTTCATTCTTTATTTTTTATTTTGTATCTATAACCTTAATAGACAGAACCAGGTGACATCGAAAGCCTCAACATTACACAATGATACATTTTCATTTAAAATAACAGGTAAATGTTTACCAACAAAATGTACTAGTACGCGTTGACTTAATAAGTTCAAAATATATTTATGCCTTATGGACCACGGCATGTAAACTTTTTTTGACAACTCTGTATAACTATAGCTAATTCCACCCCACCCTATATACCAACCATCCTGTACATACGACTGCACACGACAAGCATAAATTTGTTAGCTGCCTTCTGTAAACTATAGGACGAAGTAGATTCCATCCCATATTTACGGAGTCAAATCCGTCCTATATCAACCATAGTATATAACACCTTTTGGGCTACCACAAAATTATTTCATTTTTAACATTTTATATTATCACCCTGTGTAACATTAATTTCTCTCCACACTTTAAGTAACTTCTTATGGGTTATAAAACAAATAATTTTTTAATCACACTGCATAAATATAATTTAACTCCAGCATATATTTCAACCATACTGTATATGATTTGTTTAAGTCCACATCAAATAAGAGTTTTTTAATCACCCTATATAATTTTTATTCCACATTTTTTTCGTCATTTTCATATCACCAAACGTCCTCTCCACCCTATATTCCAACCATTCTTTATATACGGCTGCCTATGGCCCACTATCATTCTACTCCGTCCTATATTTCAATCATCATATAAATGCAACTCCTTCTATCACTTTACTTTGTGATTTTGATTGCTATAACTAAACACCCTGTGTATAAACGCACCAAATAGCAGTTTAAAGTTTGACATGTATTGTCACTGAATTTTCTATTAGGAAGGGGAGAATGTGACAACCAAAAGCACCGTCTTCGCAAATTGGAAAATTTTGCATTTAAATAGGTATTTACCTGGTATACAAACAAAACGAGCAAGATGATCGGGCCTAAAAATTTGACCAAGGGCCTGTTTTACAATCAACTTGTAACTTGTAGATTTGTAACTTGTAGAATTTCGTTTCGAAATTCAAAAAAATTATTCGACAAGTTACAAATTATAAAACCCAAAATATTAGTATTTGACATGTACACGACTTGCAAATTTCAAATACTAATATTTGGATTTTACAATTTGTAACTTGTAGAATAATTTCGTTGAATTACGAAACGAAATTTAACAAGTTACAAAAGTACAAGTTACAAGTTGATTATGAAACAGGCCTCAGAATGAGCTTTTGTGATTGCATACTTTTGGCACCATATTTCAAATACTTATATTCGTATTATAAGTCGCAATCGCGAATATTGGAAGTGAATCTTCATATTCGTATTCGCATTCGCGAATATGGAAAAACGGATATTCGTTAAATCCCTAATATATACACATACCCTGTGTCCACTGATATCCAAGATGGTATCCAAGAGGAATATACTTTATTCTTATTTTTAGCAGGAAATGTCATTGTTGTTTTAAAGTTTTGCTAGTTACAAAACCCCATTAAACAAAATTTATGTTTTTCAAAACCTTCATGTTATTTGAGATGTAAAGACAGACATCTAGGATTCTCGGGGAAACTAGCACATAGAGGTGCCGAATCTGGAGCCGTTCCATGTAATTGCTGTTACCAGTAACTCCTAGGTTAGAATGTCACGGTGAAACTTCACGTGTCAGAGATATTGAATACTCTCTTCGAGCTGTCATTCTTTTGACACGTCTATGTGCTAATTTCCCCTAAAATCCTAGATGTCGGTCTTTACATCTCGCGTCTTCAAATTTAACGAAATGTATCAAATACATAAAGAAGTGTTCGAGATGACATTTAATTGTGGGAAGCGCAACTAATGACGGTTCGCTAACCAGAAACAATATATATATATATATATATATATATATATATATATATATATATACAGGGTGTTCCTAAATTGGAGGTACAAACGAAAAGGGGAGATTCATTGAATAGTTTTAGGAAGAAAAAGTCCCATAAACATGGGTCCGCAAACGTTTCGTTTTCAAGATACAGAGTGTTAAAATTTGAATTTTTTTCAAGTTTTTTTTTCATAGTATCTGCACTTCACAAGATATTCTAATGAAATTTGGCATAGATATTACAATTAAGAGTTTACACCTTGTGACATGCCAATTTCGATTGCAAATCTAGAGGGTGATATTTTTTCGGGAACACTGTCCACTGGTGTCCTTTAGAACTTTTTTTTGGTGAGCCACTGGTACTTTCAAAAATTGTAAAGAAAAGCTTGTTGTTATACCAAACTTTATGTTCTCTTGTAGTTTTGTCGTATCTACTACCGGTTTCGAGAAAAAAATGTTGAATGATTCTCTTGAAATCCTCAGAAAATTCCGAATTGTCATAGAAATCTAGTTAACTACCTAGTAGGCTGTGGTGAATGAATAAATTTATTGTTAGTTTTGACACATCAAATTAAACTCTTGTGTTTTGAAAATTAAAGATTGTTGCATTTTAATATCAAAACATGCCGAATTTTACGAATTCCGAAATGGCTGACATGCATTTCATGTATGGTTTTGCAAATGGTAATTCAAGAGAAGCTAAGCGTCTTTACATGGAACGCTATCCCAATAGAATGATGCCTGGTCATCGGATGTTCTCTAATATTCACAGGCGACTTTCAGAAACTGGATCTTTTTCTACGAAAAATATTAATGCAGGTAGACCACGAAGTGGGAGAACACCACGACTCGAAGAGGCAGTGCTGAACGAAATAGAAGAACATCCAGGAACCAGTACAAGAAAAATTAGTGTTACCTTAAATACAAGTCATCAAGTTGTTTGGCGGATTTTGCGGGATTCTTTGCTCTATCCTTATCACATTCAGAGGGTGCAGGCGCTCTTGCCTCGAGATTGTCATCCAAGAATTATTTTTTGTCAGTGGTACCTCAACAGACTATTGAACAATCCTCATTTTGATTGCCAAATCCTATTCACTGATGAAGCCTGTTTCTCAAGGACTTCAATCATAAATTTTCATAATGAACACATATGGGCTGAGGAGAATCCACATGAAATTGCAGAAGCTTATTTTCAAGAGGAATTTTCACTAAATGTGTGGGGTGGTAATATTGGCGATTATTTGATTGGGCCTTTCTTCTTGTCAGGGCGACTTACTGGTCAATCATACAGACATTTCTTAGAGAACGATTTGCCCTTGTTAATGGATGATATACCTCTTATGATGCGACGTGTAATGTGGTTCATGCACGACGGTGCTCCTGCTCATTTTTCATTTTTGGCTTTGGGAGTATTTGAACGAAAATTATGTAAACAGGTGGATTGGACGAGGTGGACATCAGCCTTGGCCCGCCGGATCCCCAGATTTAAATTGTTTAGATTTCTTTCTATGGGGCCATCTGAAATCTCTACTGTACATAACGCCAGTGAATACCGTAGACGAACTGAGAAATCGTATAATAGGCGCGTTTGATACAATTAGGAATACTCCAGGATTGTTTGAAAGAGTTCGATCGTCTATGAGAAGAAGAACAGAAGCTTGTATAAGGGTTGGGGGAGGACATTTTCAACAATTGCTGTAGTTTAGTTCCTTTGTTGTTATTTAGTTTTTTTTATTATGATTAATTTTTGAGTTGTACGTTTCTTGCAGTAATACATTTTTTTGATGAATATACCAGTTTATCGAATCTTTATAATCATTGCTAGTTTAATAATTCAAAATTTTTTTCTCGAAATCGGTAGTAGATACGACAAAACTACAAGAGAACATAAAGTTTGGTATAACAACAAAGCTTTTCTTTACAATTTTTGAGAGTATCAGTGGCTCACCAAAAAAAGTTCTGAAGGACAACAGTGGACAGTGTTCCCGAAAAAATATCACCCTGTAGATTTGCAATCGAAATTGGCATGTCACAAGGTGTAAACTCTTAATTGTAATATCTATGCCAAATTTCATTTGAATATCTTGTGAAGTGCAGATACTATGAGAAAAAAACTTGAAAAAAATTGAAACTTTAACACTCTGTATCTTGTAAACGAAACGTTTGCGGACCCATGTTTATGGGACTTTTCTTCCTAAAACTATTCAGGGAATCTCCCCTTTTCGTTTGTACCTCCAATTTAGGAACACTCTGTATATATATATATATATATATATATATATATATATATATATATGTCTTGCATACAATAGAATGACACCTCGAAGAGAGTACTTCATGTTACTGTCAATTTTATGTGAATCCCTACGAATGTTTGCACTAAGTTCGGAAATGTAACAATAATCTAGTGGGTGACGTTTACGTTATTATCTAAGCAACAATATTTCAAATGGTTATACAAAATAATTCATATTTTCAGAAAGCTGTTCATTTGGCAATATCTAGAAATATCTGTATATTTTTTAATTAGTCAGGCGTCTGTTGAAATTATTGTTCATAGTGTTACCTAGACAACCAACTTCATTGAACGTCACAGGTTCTATTCCCAACTTCACCAATCTAATATTGTGTCTTATTTAATTACTGGGAATATTGTAAATTTCATTTTCCAAACCCCAACTTTAATTTTAACCTCAAAGTTTCATACCTGAATAAATTTTAGTGTCAAAATTAATTGCCTAATTATCTTATTGGAAACTGAAATAGAAAATTCATTTAGAAAACTCAAATACGCTTTTAGAAATTAGTTTCTTAATTGAATTTGTTACGGTTTTCAAACAATCTCCGTGCGCCAAAGGAAAAATTTTAAACAGCATCAGATATAACATCAATTTGCATTTTACATTATTATTTCCATCATTTTCTTCGCTAAGCTGTATAAATTATCATAACTTATTTATGAATAATTAGTTTCCATTCTACGTTTCATAAATATTCAAATTTACAGCACACTTCTTTTGTTCGCGTTAAATGACTAAAAAATTTACTAAAACACGTAATCCCGATGATCCGTGTTGAAAGATTTCTGATAATTTCGTAATTATTCACATTAGATTATTATTTTTTACCGAACTGCTGAATAGAGCGAGTCGAAGTGTAATTCTCAATATATAAAAAAAGGACTTCCGGTTAAATTGGCGGGCAACACACATGTAAATACAACATATCCATCTTAAGGTTAAAAAATGTTAGAATAATTTTATACTGTAAATAGTTTCTAAACGATGGAGGAGGTAAATGATTATTTTGAATGTTCATCTGGGATATTCTCTCCTTGCAATGGTTTCTGAAAAATACAGATAAGTTAAGTACTTGAATATCAAGGTACAGTATCTAAGGGCAGTTTGTGGAAACTGCCCGGAACACTAGTTGCCCTCTTATAGAAAAAACTCTCCCGCAGAATTACCTGTGAGAAAGTAGGTCTACAGATTTGTCAACTAGTATTCCAGTATAATATGTTGTGTATTTTGTGTTGTACTGATCTGTTTTTTTGTGACGTTGCCTAACAATGTTTATTTGAATGTTTTGCACTATATTCGCGTGACTTTTTTTAGTAACGTCAATTGACTGATTAATTGACTTTGAAGTTCCCTTTTGGATGTTCATTCGTCAGATGTTGTTGCCATGCAACCGGTATCTCTACAGAGGGTGTCCCGATTTCTCCATTATTCAACAACATGCAGACACTTTCCTTAATTTTTCTTTTTTTTTGGTATGTTCTTCTTTAAGTAGTATTTTTATCTTATTCCATTCTATTTTGTGTGTACCATTATCCGTGAGTACATGATTTGCCAATCTTGATCTATCTATATGTCTTCTTGAGACGTTGTATTGGTGCTCTTTTGTTCTAATTTGGAGATGTCTTGATGTTTCACCGGTATATGTTTTTCCACAGGCACAAAGTACACTGTACACACAATTTTTGGAACTTTAAGTACCGTTGTTTTTGTCAAATTTGATCTTAAAGTATTATTTGTTTAAAAAATCGTTTTTACTTGGTATTTATTGCCAATACGTTTACTTTTTCGGAGAGGCCGGAAACATATGGAATAACGTTTATAATTGTAGAGTTAATATCAGTTTCTGGGTTTTTATTTAAATTGGAAGTATTGAGTGTTGTTTGTGTCGTTTGTTGGTTTCTTTGTTTTTTCTCGATTTGATATATTGTTTTGTTTATGAAATTTCTTGGGTATTCGTTTTGTTCTAAAACTTCCTTTATCAAACATAATTCTTTCTCAAAAATTTCTGTTGTTGCTGAAACTGCTTTGGCTCTGTCATATAAGGATTTAATGACTCCTTTTTTTACATTTAAAAAATAATTTGAATGAAAATTCAAATACCTATTAGTATGCGTTGATTTCCTATAATGCTTGTAGTGAAATTGTTGTTTGATCGGTCAACCAACTCGTCTAAAAATGGAAGTTTATTTCCATTTTCTATTGCAATAGTAAATTTAATTGTAGATTCTTTGTTATTAATCGTGTCTAAAAAGCAGTATAAGTAGTCTATGCTATGTTCCCATATTGCAAAAATATCATCAACGTAGCGCCACCACACTTTTTTTGGAGAATTGAAGATAAACGTTTTTACAAAGTATTTTATAAATATATTACTTACTATAGGTGACAAGAAGAACTCATAGCCAGTCCAAAATCTTATCTGTAGACACTTTCTTCATATTGAAAATATGTTGTTTGTTCCATTAGCTTTACTATTGTATTAACTGATAATGTTGTTCTTTCTTGAAGTGAATTATCAAGTTCTAATTTATCTTTAATAATTTGTATAGATTTATCTACTGGTACATTGCTGAATAAACTGACAACATCAAAACTTACCAAAATTTCATGGTACTCAAAGTTTCAAAAATTGTGTGTACAGTGTACCTTGTGCCTGCAGAAAAACATATACCGGTGAAACATCAAGACCTCTCCAAATTAGAACAAAAGAGCACCAATACAACGTCTCAAGAAGACATATAAACAGATCAAGATTGGCAAATCATGTACTCACGGATAATGGTACACACAAAATGGACTGGAATGAGACAAAAATACTATTTAAAGAAGAACATACCAAAAAAAGAAAAATCAAAGAAAGTGTCTGCATGTTGTTGAATAATGGAGAAATCGGGACACCCCCTGTAAAGATACCGGTTGCATGTCAACAACTTCTGACGAATGAACATAAAAAGGAAACTTCAAAGTCAATTAATCAGTCAATTGACATTACCAAAAAAAGTCAAGCGAATATAGTGCAAAACATTCAAACAAACATTGTTCGACAACGATTCCTGATAAGGAATCGAAACGTCACAAAAAAAACAGATAAGTACAACATAAAATACACAACATATTATACTGGAATACTAGTTGACACATCTGTAGACCTACTTTCTCACACTTTCCACAAACTGCTCTTCGATACTACACCTTGATATTCAAGTACTTAACTTATCTGTATTTTTCAGAAACCATTGCGAGGAGAGAAAATCCCAGATGAACATTCAAAATAATATTATACTGTATAGTAGCCCATTAGCAGTTGCATTTACAGGGTGCTTGGAATATATGCCGGGTAAAATTACAGTTACACCTACACTGTGATTTATAAATGCTATATTTCGCAGCCGACGTTACAATATAGGTTAGAGAAGTATTCTTATACTGGGTAATAATAAAAAAAGGTTAGAGATAAGGATGACATATAGGGCAGTCGACAAGAAGTTGCCTATATATGATGGAATTTAAGTTATACTGTAGTAGTCAAAAAATATTATAACGCGTGGTTCATGAGGAGTTCCATATACAGGGTTATTTAAATATTGTTAGGAGTATAATTATAGTTATATTGGGTGAAATATAGGGCGTAGTAGAATAAATGTTATACAGGGTGCTTAAAAAATATTAAAATAATATTATACATATAAATTAACTTATTAGCAGTTCCATTTACAGTGTGCTTGGAGTGGAATTATAGTTATATAGGGTGATTCCAAAAATTTTATATATGGCCATAAACAGAAAATAGGGAGTGGAGATGTAATTATACAGGGTTGTCAAAAAATGATATAGCGTGGTCTATTAGCCGTTCCAGGGTGGTGTAAATGTAGTCCAGAGTAGAATTATAGTGATACATGGTAGTTAAAATATATACTATGTATGCTATATGCAGTTACATTAACAGAGTGGTTGAAATATATTATGAAGTGGAATTAATATAAAGTATTTTAATAAAATAGTTAAAACAGTTTTAAATATACATTTAACACATTTAAGTTTATAGTATACATATATACCCACACATTATTGAGATGTTAAATAGTGAAGACCCGAGATGTAAGACCGACAACTAGGATTTTCGAGAGAATTAGCACACAGTGGTTCCAAATCTGGAGCAGTTCCATGTAATTGCTCTTCTGTCTTAACTCCTAGGACAGAATGCCACGATAAAATTTTCACCTGTCAGAGATACTGAATACCCTCTTCGAGGTGTCATTCTTTTGTACGCAAGACAATATATATTATATATAAATATAATATACATTGATTCTGGTCAGGGAACCTTTATCAGTTGCGCTTCCCACAATTGAATGTCCTCTCGAACAATTCTTTATGTATTTGATACATTTCGTTAAATTTGAAAACGCGAGATGTAATACAAAAATCTAGGATTTTCGAGAGAATTACCACACAGAGGTTCCGAATCTGGAGCCGTTCTGTGTAATTGCTGTTCTCCCTTAACTCCTAAGACAGAATGTCACGATAAAATTTTCAGTTTACTTCACCTGTCAGAGATATTGAATACTCTCTTCTGGGTGTCATTCCTTTGTACGCAAAGGAGTTAAGAGAGAACAGCAATTACACGGAACGGCTCCAGATTCGGAACCTCTGTGTGCTAATTCTCTCGAAAATCCTAGATATCGGTCTTACATCTCGCATCTTCAAATTTAACGAAATGCATCAAATACATAAAGAAGTGTTCGAGAGGACATTCAATTGTGGGAAGCGCAACTGATGAAGGTTCCCTGACCAGAAACAATGTATATTATATTTATATATAATATATATTGTCTTCCGTACAAAGGAATGACAGCTCGAAGAGAGTATGTTAAATAGTGTTAACTGTACGCGGAGTCAGGTATTTGCATAATTTGTTTTTATATAGTTTTATCACAACGGTCCATTACAATTGATATAACAAATTTAAATTTAATACGTTTGAACAGGACAAAGTCTGTCGGGTCATCTATTATTTGTATAAATTAGTATCGATAACTGATTGACAATATATTTGACTATAGTTATTTTTTCTGTATTTAAAAATTACACTCTAGATATTTACCTAAAGTTTCCTTGGATTATTGTAGTATACATAGTTTGTCCGGAAAGCAATAGGAGTGAATTTTTCCACTGCGACTGTACTTCGGAGTACGCGTGCACCGACTGAATTCGGTAAAGGGGGTTCCTAGCTAACGAACGAGCAGCTAGTCGGTTGTCTCCGACTTCTCCGAGCACCCGGAGACACAGGACAGGTCTTTTTCGTGCGAAGTGTTTCTGTGAGGGGTGCAAGCTGAAAATGCAGCGTTCATTAGAGCAGAGGTATGCGATTAAATTCTGTGTGAAACTTGGTAAATCTGCGACAGAGGCTTACCCAGACTTAGAGCATTTACTTTATAGGGATAGCCTGCAGTGCAGAAATGTCGTGGTAAGACTAAGAAGAGAGAGGGCAATAGAGAGGGCAAGAGGCTATTTCACTCGGTTGGAAGCTGCTTCCAATGAAATACGTTCAGCATGTTGTTCATTGGCTGCTTCCACCCACTATGTGAAATAGCCTCTTACTGTCTCTATTGTCCTCTCTTTCTAGCGTTCCGAACGATTTAATGCTTGACAGGCTCAATCTAGATGGTAAATGATCTAAGTATCCAGATGATGCTTTAGGAAGAAGTGGTGTGTTTCGGTGGCACAAGGCACTTTCCGAGGGCCGGGAAGAGGTCGCCGATCAAGATCGTGCTGGAAGACCTTCGACTTCGGCCAACAACGACAATGTGACTCGTGTGCGCGAACTTTTGAACTCAGACCGTCGACTAAGTATTCGTTTAATTTCCCATATGTTAAATTTACCAAAATCTGCGGTTCATGACATTGTGACGAATCATTTGAACATGTGCAAGATGTGCGCGAAGATGGTCCCAAAAGTGCTTACTGACGACCAGAAGTTGCGGCCAGTGGACGTGTGCTAAGAAAATTTGAACATGTGTGAAAGTGACCCCCAATTTTTGGATAACGTAATCACAGGTGACGAGTCATGGATCTTTGAGTATGATCCCGAGACAAAGAGGCAATTTCCCGAGTGACACGGGAGAGCGTCTCCTCGCCCAAAAAGGCAAAAATGAGAAAATCCAGAGTGAAAACGATGCTCATTGTCTTCTCTGACCACCATGAATTTGTTCCACCTGGACAAACCATCAACGCCAAGTTTTACGTGGAAGTGCTCAGGAGACTCAGCCGAAGGGTCAAACGGCTCCGACAAGACATCGCAGCCGACTGGACCACGACAACGCCGCGGTTCACACCGCCTTTCATGTGACCAGCTACCTGACTAAAACAGGTATCCCAACGCTTCCGCAGCCGGCCTACAGCCCAGATGTGCCCCCCCCCCGTCGGACTTTTTTTGTTTCCGCGCCTGAAAACGCTGATGAAAGGGAAGCTTTTTTGAGACGAAAGAGGTGTAATGTCAAAAACGTCGGTTAATGCCTTCATGTAATGGCTAACCTACCACCTTATTACGGCCCACGTAGTAAACGTTGACACCAGGGTGCACGGCTGCTTCAGTGGAGACGGGAGTGGGTTAACAAACAAGGGCCAAGCCAACTGTAAGTTAATCTTTCCAATATAAAGATCTTCTGTGCGCCAGGTAGATTCTCTGCCTCATTACCCCAGGTAACCGCCTAACATAACCTACCAATCCTCCGCGGCTACAAGAAATCTATAGATAAGGGCTCCGTGGCTAATAAAACTTCAGTATATTGTCAGTTACGTCACAACAAACCTACTTCAATAAAACTCTTCATAAAACTGTAAATAATTTAATGAACTTGTAAATTATTTCAATACAATCCTGAGAATTTCAAACACAAGTCGACCTGTAGCCAACTTCATGTACCTACATACCTGTATCTATAGTTCAACCAAAAATCAACATTACATACCTGATACACTAAGTTCAAATTATTACCAAAATCAACAAATGTAATAATCAAATAATGATCAAATGAACCTAGATAAAATAAACAGATGTTATCAAAAGCATTAATCAAAATATTCAAATGTTGTTGTGATCCGTAAACATGCACAATATATCTAAAATCAGAAATGAGATACTTGAATGCACAATATTCAAAATAATATCAAAGTCAATAATGACATCTAAACTGTGAATAATTCAAAATTATATCAAATTCATTAACTATACTGTGATTCTGAAATCTGAAGCAACAAATTCAGTTACTGACAAAAGTGTTTAATTACATTTAAACTTCAAGAAAAATCAATAATGATTTCATAAATCTAGAAACAAATATTATCTTTAAAACATCCAAAATAATTCAATTAACAAGTCGACGTTTCCAGCTCTCACGGCGCTTTCACAAAATACCAAATATTATCAATATCCAATAAAACAGTAGTCATGAAATGATGTTAAAATTTAGCTCTACAGGAAATGCATAAAAATCAAATTTATCTTAGCAAATTAACAGTCAAAGTTTGACTAAATAATCAGGTTCTTTATTAAATTCAATAAGTTCAAATTGTTATTCAGATAAATCAATTCTCAATGTGAAAGTAAATTATGAGCAAATTAAATACACTGAATCAAATTACAAAGGTACCTTGTTCAAATGTGATGACACAACACTCAGCTGTCCTGTGTAGAATCGAGGCAAACCTACGCCGTCTTGCTATACGGCAACCAACAAAGATTTCCGGCTCCCAATAAACCAAAATGGAACTCGATTACAAAACTTGCCAAACCTTCAGCAAACTATGTGAAGTTGATAGCCCCATACACTGAAGATAAACAAGGTCTTGGGAGGACTAAAATTCTTACATACGATGCTCAATTGGTGGTTGACCAGTTAGTCGTCCAGGAAGACCAACGGGAGTACATGCAATTATTCAGCAATCAAATCCTCACAAATGAGAACGTGTTTCCACTAATTTCCAAAAATATCACCAAACTGCCAATGGAAATATCAATTAAACGTTGCTGAAACTGCAGATCCACGAGAGAGTGAGTGATGAACTTGTCTTAAATCCTCACACGAGTATGGTTTCCGTTAAAATCCAAAAATATCAAATCCAATAACAGAACCAACGATTAAAGTGTATCCAACTAAATCCCAAACATGGTTGGCACAAAATTGCCAGTATAAATTCAGATAACACTTGTAGACATACATCATCACATTTCACAATAACCTCTCTTTCCAAGTACTACTCTTCACGCATCCTTACACTAGGACGGTCAAAGGGCAACAATCGTTCACGAGGACGGTCAACGGCCAACTCCCCTTCCGACAATTGACATCTCAAAAAGCCTAACAACCTATTTCTCAATTCTAATACCAACATCGCCTAAATTTCCCTACATACAACGTTCTTCTTCTACGACATTCCACAACATCAATGCTCGAAATGTCCCGTGCTCGACTCTACTTTTCTACCGCTTCTTACCATAAATGCCATTAACCTATTTAGAACGTATGATTCCACCCTTAGCAATTCGCCTCAAACGTCAAGAGAAATCTAACCAACAATCTTAACCTAGATTAAATTTATATCAAAACAAATCAATACCAGATACAAAGCGAGAATATTTCCCAGCGAAAATCCAATAAGCCTATCGCAATAACAAAAATGCTACAGAATAATGAAAAAGGTACGTGTTTACGTTTGAAGATAATTATCCTATCCGTTGGTGTTAATATTCGAAGTTAATACTCGTGTTTTAGTTACGAGAAAACAGTTATTATATATAAATGACACATCCAACGTCCAGTTTAGGCTATTTAAAATACGTTTTGCATAGATCAAACCTCAGATATTTCGTTGTTTAGTTGTTCTTTTACGGGTTTATGGAATACACTGCTTGTTATACTCTGCGACAAAAATGTAATGTTACAGAGGGGATCCAAGCAGCTTGCACCGCGGCTCTAAAGGCTATTCCGGAGAATGTCTTCCGTGACGCCTTCAATGCTTGGAAGGAGCCTACTTTGAAAGTTTTTAAATAATTGTAACGATTGGCTCAATATATTTTTTAATCGACTCAGTCCTATTACTTTCCAGACAAACCTTGTATTTTACAAAATAAGTATACTATTTGATGATAAAACTAAAACTTTCAAAAGCAAATTGCCTTTAATCCTAAATGCTTGCAGACGTGAACTTTTGCCCTGCTTACACATATTTCTACCGTAACGTTTTCTTAAAGACATCCTGGTTAGTATTCCAAAGCGTTTTACTCATCTCTCTAACAAGACGAGGCAGTTAATGTTGTTATTAAGTGGAAGTAGAAAGACTTATGAAAACTTCCTTCACTCAAAATTTAATTATTCAGCATTAGGAAGAGCAAGCCAAACTTTGAACAGCCGCTTGTAGGTGTTAAATTGTTTGATGTAACCTAGACAAAGGAATATTATGGCTTTTATCTCAACGTTCAGCTCTATCAAAACCGAAGCTGAAGCGGTGTTTATATGTAGCAATCGTGTAATTATACTTAAGATATGGATTTATGGTTGAAGGGATTATTGTCAGCAAATGTTCAAGGCGTACCACCTCAAATACCCTTTGAATGTCGTATTAGTTTATTTATTTCAATTTTCTACAGATTATAACGAACAACGAACACTCCTTCTGATCCACAAAAGATGACGTTTGCATTTAAATTTTGCTAAACAACGAATATTTTGATTAAATTAGTTACAAAAACTGTTTCAGTTTAGAATGAACGAAATATGTTCTTTTCTAAATGTGACGAATTAGTTTAAAACATGTTGGTTGTTTTCTTTCACATCTCATTCCATTTGGAGGTAAGAAATCATTATTGGAACTTCTACTTTGCTAACCGCTGCTCTAAACAATTCTTTCGAACTGCACTCATACCACTCCCTCAAATTACACAGCTAGGAAATTCGCCTACGACCTATACTTCTTTTTCTTTTCATTTTCCTTTGCAAATAAGTCTCAGTAACTTTCTAATCGATACTATAACTTCGCACCTTTTCCGATTCTCGAAAGTACATATGTATTAGTTACTCGATCTCTTCCACCTTCTCCTTTAGAACCACATCTCAAATGCTTCAATGCCTTTAATGTTTGTCTTTTTTTAAAACCTGAGATCCCAACTAATTATTTTCTGAATGATACTTGTGGCATATTTTTCAATGTCTAAGTACTTCTTGGGAAATAACACCACAGTTTAAAGAAAATTGCTGTATATTCCAAACATGCATTAGTTAACGACATAAACAACACAGAACAAACTATTCACTTTACACTAGAACTTGAACAGAATAACAAATTACCATTCTTAAACATTTTAATAACCAAAACTCAATCGACATTTGAAACAGAAATTTACAGGAAACCGACTCATACTAACAGGTATCTCAACTTTAATTCTAATCATCCAAGTTCAGTAAAAAGAGGTATCATTAAATCTCTATATGACAGAGCAAAAACCAACTGTTCTAATATCAATAAATTCAAAGAAGAAAAAACGTTTATAAAAAATGTGCCAATCATTTCCCAAATAAGTTTATTAATAACGAGTTAAACAAAATGCTAACAACCAACATCAAACTTCACCAAGCAACACTGACTCCCAAGATAATCACATTAATACAATAACTATACCATACGTACAGGGTCTATCAGAAAGACTAAAAAAAGTGGGAAACAGATATAATATCAAAACATCATTTAAAACAAAAAACACACTATCAATCAATCAATTATATCAAAAACCAAATAAAATAACACAACTCAAAATACAAAAATATTGCATTTATAAAATCCCGTGTGAAATTCTATATTTGAGAAACCTCTAGACCTCTGAATGTTCGAATAAACGAACACAAAAATTACATAAAAAACGACAATTTGAAAAATCCAAAATTTGTGAATATGCTTGGGACCTTGGTCATAAAATACAGTTTCAAAATTCAGTTATATTACACAAAGAAGAACACAACACCAAAAGAAAACTAAAAGAGTCTGCTTTAATTTGGTTAAATGAAAACGATTGTATCGCTACTACCTCCGTAGAATTCAGTCGTTCCTGATTGCCGATGATGAAGGAAGAAATTGCTAATAGTCATGTCCTTGTGAACAACCCAATATCGGGATAGTTCATAAGGTTTTTCCTAGGTTTTCCCTTATGATTTTAATGGGATCACTGAATCAACAAAGTTCTTTGGTCGCATTTTATAACAAAGTCACAGCTAGGAGCGCCACATAAAATTCTGAAGATCTCCCTTTCAAATTCTTCCAATTTGAAAGGATCTTTATGATTATATGTTCTTTAGAAATTTCTGTGCTACCCTGTATATTACAAATAAATTCTCTTAGTTACGTCAGAAATCAAATAATACACATTGTCAAATATTTTAATTTACATTTTAGAATTGTGCCTTTTTTATCCGTAGTTTCTTAACCATTGACAACGGGGTCTGACCTACACCCCGAAACGTTTGGAATGTACAGCAATTTTCTTTAAACTGTGGTGTTATTTCCCAAGAAGTACTTAGACATCCCAACTAATGTCTCGCCAACGTAGAATTCTTTGTTTGTCTATTTATTTTGGTGATTCAGATATTTGCCTAATTTATCTTTTTCAATCTGAAATAGATCTAAAAATTATGAGTGTTATGACTTTGAATTTCCACTAGTTGCTTCTACATTTTGGATTGGAATGGAATTGGAATGGTAATCACAAAACGTGCCTGTTGATAAAACAATGTCTAATAAACAGATGGAAAAAGATGTCAGGCAAATATATGGATCACCAAAACAAATATGTAAACACAAAGAATTCTACGTTGGTGAGATATTAGTTGGGACCTTAGATGTAGGTTGTTATTGCGAAATCCATCGGATCGATAGTAGTTGTTAAAAGTCATCATCAAATTTTTGATAAGAAAACATTCATTGCAACGTCATGTTAGGGAAGGTTCAGTAATAGTGACCTTGTAAGAAGCTGGCGAAGCTTATTTGTTTGGTGTTTTGGGAGGCACCAATTTGTGTGGTATCAACTCAAAACGAGTATACCTTTACAAATGCTGTGGGCCCCACTCACCTCGTTCTTCTCTGCCGTTTTTACCCGACGGTTAAAAATGTTCTGGTAAAAATGTCATAAAAACGAGGTGTATGGACAAGAACGTCGTTTGTGCATGTCGTTCCAAAATTTCAGTCGAAGTCTGAATTTTGACAATAATCGTGTCAACCGTTCCTGTAAACACGAGGTGTATGGCAGTTAAATGGTCGATCATTTTTCTGAGACAGTGACGTTCGGTATTTTCATTTTTTCATTGGTATTATTATTGGTTAAAAAAATGTCGGATATTAGATATTGGACTAGTAATTTACTAGTACTGTTTATTGAACTTTATCAATCATTTCCTTGCGTCTGGAGATTTTTTTCTTTCCTAATAAAATCCCTACCACTGCAGAATAAGCGGTTCATCGTGATTTACTGGCGCAAAACAAAACCGTTGTGTTTGGACTTATCGGGTAAAAACGACAGAGAAGAATGAGGTGAGTGGGACCCTTATGTTGTCATCATCATCGAGTAAACCAAACAGTTAGATTTTATCAACTTCAGTCGGAAGAGAAAACAAAAAACCAACATTTGTAAAATAAAAGACCTTAATAAATCTAATTTACAAGGGCGAGAAATGTTAAACCAAAACAATAAAAGTTGAAATTAAACTATCATAAACATCACTGAACCTACCATTGTTGGAATTCTGAGTTACGTTAAATAGCTTCGTATTTGTAAGGATGGATCTTAATGTATTATTTATTTCAAAAACCGTTTTAACATCGTATTTACGTTACTTCGTCTTCTCTGTCTGTTTGAATCGTTATTGGTAGTGTGTTTGTTGCTCGTTATGTATCATTGTTGGGACTTTATTTTTATTTCTATTTCCTATATCCAATGATCCTGGATTGTTATTTGGGGGGTATTGATCTCGTTTGGGCAGGGGCTTGATCCCGTTGAAGGTTGGTTTTAGAAAAATTAACACTAAAAAGGCATACCACTCAGTTCATATGGGGGGCCTTCAGCCCCTGAACCCCCTGTTAGATCCGTCAGAGAATGTATTGTTTTATTGAGGAAACTTTCTGGATATTGGTTTTCGAATAAATGATGTTTGATAGCATTTTTACTCTATCAGATAAGCACTTTACAGCTTTGTTTCTATTCTATGTAATTCAATGTAATTCAATGAACCAATGACCTCCTCTACAATCTTTCCGAAATTACCTATAAATCTAGTGTTGAGTATTATTTTATGTGACACAGTCTATCTATATATATATATATATATATATATATTAATTATTTACTGTATGTAGTTAACTGTATACACTGAATAAAGGTAAATAAATTTTTATGGTAAAGATATTATATATATATATATATATATATATATATATATATATATATATAGAAGAACAAAAAAAAACAAATAACTTAAATTTAAATTTATATTTAAAGATTTTATGCCTTACCTCCTGAGAATTTTTTTGTAGTCAACTTCTTCATCTTTTGGTTTACTTTTATTGATTAAAAATAGCCGAGATATGCTGGACTAATTCTAAGGACATTTCATTGCTTTCGATTTGTTTCCGACCTATTACGAAACTAAAAAGGGGGCTGAAAGCATACCAAGACTATTCGGTACTACATTTGACAGCACAACTGAATATTGCTGGCCTTACCTGTTTTATTTTTTTTGTGTTGTTTTACTTTTTGATTCTACTGTAAACTCATTGTACATTCCTAATATATATATATATATATATATATATATATATATACATGAACCTCACATTGAGCATAAAAATACAGAAAGAATATGTATTACTTCACATCAATTTTTAAAGACCATAAAGTGTTTAAACACAAGTCTGCAGTGAATTTAGTGCTACTCATTAGATTTGTCAGTGAAAAATGTATCCAAATTTTAATTAACTAAAATTATCTGGCACCCATTAAATCTAACTTTCCTTTAAATTACATAGTCTAACACACCTCCCAATGGTTGACGATGAACAGCAGACGTTTGTAAGATGTAAGTAACTCAAGTCATTGTATATAAAAGTTGTTTGTTGTATTTATTATTAACAGATTTGTATAATAATGTGTGGCACCCTTTAGTTCTAGGTAGTAGATTAGCGTTGCCATGAGTTTTCCGTCTTACAAACCAGCCCAACTGCAAACTATTAGCAAGCGAACGTCAGACTTTGGAATGCCCATAAAGATCACCTAATTTGTCCTCCATTGAACACGTATGGGTTATGGTATGCTGGAATCTACTGCGACAGCAACCTTTTAGGTTAATTATGCTCAATATAATAGAGACCACTCTCTTCGAGGTGTCATTCCTTTGTACGCAAGACAATATACATTATATATTATATATAACATATATTGTTTCTGGTCATGGAACCTTCATCAGTTGCGCTTCCCACAATTGAATGTCCTTTCGAACACTTCTTTATATATTTGATACATTTCGCTAAATTTGAAGACGCGATATGTTTGACCATCATCTAGGATTTTCGAGAGAATTAGCACACAGAGGTTCCGAATCTGGAGCCGTTCCGTGTAATTGCTGTTCTCCATTAACTCCTAGGACCGAATGTCACGATAAAATTTTCAGGTTACTTCACCTGTCAGAGATATTGAATACTTTCTTCGAGGTGTCATTCAACTGATGAAGGTTCCCTGACCAGAAACAATATATGTTATATATAATATATAATGTATATTGTCTTGCGTACAAAGGAATGACACCTCGAAGAGAGTATTCAATATCTCTGACAGGTGAAGTAACCTGAAAATTTTATCGTGACATTCTGAATGAGATTCGGAATCTCGGTATGCTAATTTTCTCGAAAATCCTAGATGTCGGTCTTACATCTCGCATCTTCAAATAATATAGAACCTCTAAATCTACCAATACCCCATAGAATAACCATGAGGGAGCTACTCAATATTGTTGTTCTGGTTAAAATCTTTATGTAAATTCGTTTAAAAAATGTAAACTATTACCACAGATAACAATTTTATATAACAAAATAATTTGTCGTTCATAGTGTAGTATGTTTTTGTCTCCAATAGAATTTTAGGATGTTTTTCACAATGTGAATAAAGTTATTAAGTTGGAAATGTATAGATAAACTTAATTATATTCGAATAATAACGAAATGCAATCCTTTATTTTGAAACGTAAACATTGTAGGTACACTCTCAATTCAGAATTGATTTTTATTAAAAATTGTTGTTTAAAGGCATAAATTTATAAACAATTCTACATTCCATGTCGCTATAATTACATTTTTTCCACAAACAAGTGTAATCAATACGATTTCCTATTCCAGGTATATCGACAAGAATTTATTAACCCAAATTAATAACAATTTCTAATAATTGGAAATAGAAGACTTATGTAGTCAGAAAATTCATCATGGAATTTACCAATACGAATTTATAATCTATATGGTATGTCTTGTTTTATGATATGCCAACAGTCCCTGTTTTCCAATTAGCGCACAATTGAGCACAGTGCGGCACAGTGCTAGCACTGAGTGTTCCAATTACAGCACAAGCTCGCACAAATGAGCACAAGAAATAACTGTGCCTTTGGGATGTTTTATGTAGGTTTACCAAGTAAACATAAAACTTTATCATAAAACATGAAGTATGTTCCAATTAACGCCCGAAAATTACGGTACAGGGCGACACAAAAACACTTTGTGCTCTAATAATTGGAAAACAGGCATTATTGAATTATTCTGTAAATAATTTACGTACACATAAACGTCAATTGATAACTTATGAGTAATACACTTTTAACCTTATGGTGATCAGTGTACTCTACCGGTTGGTTTTAAAACAACCATGTTCCAATTAACGTCCTAAAAATTGGCGCACTGTGCGACACAAAATCACTTGTGCTCTGCTAACTGGAAAACAGCCAGTGAGTACTGACGGTTGCTACTTGGCATATGCAAGACTCACAATCCCATGCGGTGTGAGGGAATCCAGAGACGAGCTTCAATGGGGGCGATATTGTTTTTAAGGAGGAGGGCTCCTTTATGAGTTTTGGATACATTGCTTTTCTTTAGGTATTGCATTAACAATAGGTAATATTCGGTTTAAACGCATAGAAAATAATTGTTTAATCTCTAGTGACATATTTCCTCGTTAAAGTGTTGAACTCAGTGACCTTGAACCGCTCGGAGGGGACGATCGGCCCAGCGTCTGGATTCGACTAGCGTATATCCACACCAAAGAAAATTTCCTCTTGAAGTATCGCTAAATGACTATTGGTAATTTTTATGTAAATATTTTCTAGGCAATGTTTAATAAGTGTATTTAAGTGCGTTATCAGTAGCTGGCGGAAAATTATTTATAAACAAAGCTTAGGAATAGACTTTTTTTGTTTTTTTCTCTATTACTTCGTTGCTATAAACTCTAGAAAATAAGTTTCTAATAAAGGTGTTTTGAATGGATTTTTGTTGATGACACAAAATTTTGAAAATGATATGATTTTCTTAAAAATTGGAAAAATTATTAAAATATATGAAAATTTTATGCGAAAAGCGTAAAGCTGACAAATTTGATATAACTGATGAACATGTTCATGCAATTTGTTAATGTACATAGGTTCAAGTCTTTCATATTTTGCCATTGTTTAACAGCGGTGTTTAAACTGTATAAGTAAATTTAAATATCGCGCTCAATTCTAATTGATTTTTATTTATGAAAAATTATATGCCTTTTGAAAAATCTTCGCCTATGGTAACCCAACAACTTATTATAAGCTTATAAATTGTTTAATTGCAATTGACATCGAAGTCACAATAAGACTTTGAAACTTTTGTTTTTTTTTTAATATACGGCCGTTTTTGTGAGGTGTTATTTCCTAATAAAACTATTAAAAGAATCTATCTGAAATATTTGGAGTAACAGACAATTTTATATTATTCTGATTTTTTGGTAGAAAAAATAGTAGAAAAATATAAAGCAGAGATGACACTATTTTCTTTCAGAAAATAACTAGAGAATTTTAGTTAAGTAGATTACACATATACAGTAACACCATTAAACTTTCTTATTAATAGGCATAAGTAAAATTTTTTTTAGCCACCATGTTGTGTTTAGACACAAATATTGTGCCGAGAATTCTCATCAAACTACTTTTCATAGTAGTCAAAATTGGCATTTTTTCCAAAAAATGTCAGAAACTATTATTTTCTGGCGGAATTTGGAAAAAAAAATAATTTAATAATGTGCTTCTAGTTTCATTTTACATATGTGTGCAATTTGGGCCATATAAAATAAAGATGACGTTTTCTCCCATTTTTAAGCAAACATTTTTTTTCACATGTTACCAAACTCGAATTATTGAATTTACAATTCATCGTGCTGGGCTATTTTTTTTAGATGTTTATTCTTAAGAGTAATTTTAAATGCCTGTTATGATTTTTGAGTATAAGCTTTTTTCAGTCGTGTTAAATCTGCCAGCTTATTGCTGTAATTACTTACAGGCCATAGTTTTCGCAAAAACCTGTAGACTGTAAATTTAAACTGCAATATAAAAATTTTGAAAAATTTCTTGGTGTTTATAATATAATTGTCATCAGATATAAGATATCTGCATTTATCTAAAAATTTGGTGAAATTACTGGAAGTTTGCATCAGATATGTCTAAAATATAGAACTGAATGTATAAATTTCTCAGATATGTGGCCAAGTTTACTAAAAAAATTTGGTCAAAAATAGGGAAAAAAAACCAACTTTGCACATATACGTAAAATTGAATGACAAACAAATTGATCAAGCAAAATAGGGGTGTAGATTTAGTTCGCCTTCACGTGGTGAACAAGACAGATAAAGAAATCTGGACCTTCTAGGGATCAATTGACTAAAGATTTTGGACCCTATACCCGAATCTGCAATTTTAATATCGAATGCTTAAGTAGATCAAAATGCCAGGTATTGCAGAAAATCATGTACGATAACGAAATTGACCTTGTAGTGATACAGGAGACCCCTGCAGAAGATGAAGCACAACTAGAGACAAGAAGAGAGATATCTGGATACGACCTACTGGACATATGATAGAGCGTACGGCGTTGCAACGTATGTGCGAAGCGATGTGGAGAATGCTACCCTTCTTGATGTCTCCACACAAAATAACATCCATCAAGTGATCACCATAATTGGAGAAGATACAGTGGTTATCATCAACCAGCCCCCTTCTACTAGCTGGACTCCCAAAGTGATAAAAACCAATCAACACCCAAGCATTTATATTGGAGACTTTAATAGAAATGTGGAAATATAGTGCCAACAAGAACAACGGAGAGGCTTTGGCGCACTGGGCTGAGGAACAGAGAACATACATCGTTTTTGGTGCCAAGGATAGTGGTACATTGGCATTAGCCGCATGGAGACCGGAATATAATCCTGATCTGTGTTTTTTCTCGAGGGATGGCAATGATAGACAACTGGCCACTTCAAGAGATGTTCTCTCGGATTTCCCACACCGTCAACACCGCCCAGGGCTCATTAATATAGACCTATCTATACCGCTAATCTGGTCACATCACCGACCGAAATGGAGCCTTAACATGGCCGACTGGGAAAGATTCTCTGAACGACTGGGCTACACTCTGAACTGGATTCCTCCAGTTGGCAAAAGCTATAAAAGATTTGTGGGAGCGGTAATCAGTTCTGCGAAGGCGGTTATCCCTAGGGGATACCGCAAGGAATACGTACCTGGATGGAATGAGACATGCGACGAACTATACACAGAGTTTCTTGAAAGTGGAGATCGCGAAATAGCTGACGACCTATTATACAACATCGACTTAAATACACCACAAAAATGGACCGAGAGTGTTGAAAGCCTTGTCTTCAAAAAATCAACTTGGAGCAGCTATACCTACTGAACGTAGAGAGAATAAGATATTATCTAACAGTTCTACTTCTCGTATAGTTTCTACATCCAGTGCCCCACGAGATCGAACACATGCAACTAAAGTTAAAAGGGAACTCAAGACAGTGAAGTAAACCTGTGCTGTAAACTATGAATACTCAGTGGACATACGGATTGGAAAAATCGCAATTGCTCTAAAAGAAATGAAACGTTGTAAAGAACCGAACTTTGACTGCATCCATCCGGAGTTCCTTATACATTGAGGACCCTACACGATGCATTGTTGGGAAAGTCAAAGTTTCTCTGACGATTTCTATGTTGCGATAATATTTACAATAACAATAATTTGGTCAAGTGCGAGTTAGACTCGCATACTAAGGGTTCCGTAGCTCCTTCAAGATTCTAATATTCCAGTTTTAGACAAGCATGGAATGAAAGCATTTTCTTATATTTATCTTTTAAAGGGAGCGTTTTAAATTGATAAAAAATATACACTTTTATTTTCCACAAATAGATTTTTTATTTTCTCTGCTTCATGATTCGTTTGATTTTTATAATAATACATATATATTTACTTTTCTTATTTGGCCCCCAAAATTAACATTAAAGTTTTATTTTACTCATAAACTCTCAGGGAAGCATTTTATATTCTACTGTCTGAATTTTAGGCTCTGTAGTTTGGAAGATAAAGGGGAAAATAGGTCAAGTTTTAAATAATAAGTTTTTAAATCTGTTAGACACATTATTTAAAAATACAAATAAAATATATTTTTCAAAATTTTAGATAGTGTAATTTTTAAAATGGGAATTAAGTCGATGTTTAATATTTTTGTTAATATCTTTTAAACAAATGATTTAAAAACATGATATATTTGTAATTAACATGATGAGCCTTTTATTTAATATATTACATTAGGCGTTTGAAAATTGAATTTTTATTTTCCATTTTATTCTATAAGTTGTCCCAAAAATTAATATTGGGGTTTCCTACTAATTTTTCTTATAAATTTCAAGTCAGCCCCAGTGTCCCCAATTATTTTCAAAATTTTAGGTAGTATGGTTTTGGAAATAAAGTGGGAAATGAGATTTTTTTATATTTTTTGTTAATATCTTTTAAACAATTAATTTTAAAAATATGAAAAATATATATTTGTATTACTCATAATGAGCCCTTTCATTTGATGTTATCCTTGTTACATTTAAAAAATATTTTTTTGCATTTAATTGCATAATTTGGCCCCAAAATTAATATTAGGGATTTTCTCGTATTTTTCCTTTAAATAAAAAATTATAGGCCTTATAGTTAAGGGATAAAACGGGGGAATGGGTAATTTTTTAAAATATTGTTGTTAATATATTTTAAAATATTAATTTTACAAATATGAAACAAATATATTTCTATTAGTTATAATGAGCCCTTAGATTCGATATATTATATGTTGGGTTAGAAATCATTTTAAATATATGTTTTCCATTTAATGCTTTCATTTGCCCCCTAAAATTACTTTTACGGGTTTCTCCTTATTTTTCCAGTTAAGTTCAGGTCAGACCCTGTACCTCTAATTTTTTATCCCTATTTTTTTCAAAATTTTAGGGCTTATAGTTTTGGAGATAAGGTAGTGGGAATCGGTAATTTTTTACATTTTTCCTAATATTTTTAAAATAATTTATTTTAAAAATATTAAAAAAATATATTTGTTTTCGCCATAATGAGCCATTTCATTTGATATATTACATGATGTGTTAGAAACAATTTTAATTTTATATTTTTTCATTTAATACTTTAGTTTCCCCTCCGAAGTTAATATTAATTCTTATTTTTCCGGTAAAATTCAGGTAAGGCCCTACATCTCTAATTTTTTTCTAAATTTTACAACTTATAGTTTTGAAGATAAGGTAGGGGGAATGGGAAAATTTTGGTATATTTTCGTTAATATCATTTGAACTATTTTTTTTTATGAAAAAAATATATTTGTGTTCCTCAAAATGGGACCTTTCATCTGATGTATTACATGATGCGGTTGAAAATTTTTTTATTTAATTCTATAATTTGCCCCCCAGAATTAATATTAATGGTTTCTCCTTATTTTTCTTGTAAAGTTTGGGCAACGTTCTATATTTCCTATTATTTTTTCAAAATTCTAAGCTCAGTAGTTTCGGAGATCAGGGGGAACGGTAAATTTTTTTACTCCTGATTAGGTCACCAAACTATACATTGATACCAAATTTCAACCTCTTCCGTCCGGTATTTTAGGATAAAATTGCTGTAATGTGACAGAGGCAGAAATCCGGAGTGGATAGTATAAGGGTATCCGTATATTGTATATAAGGAACTCTAAAAATGGTTCCCCTTGCTGCTGAATTCTCATTCCCATTCAATTTTTAAATTAAGTCGTTAGGTTTTTCGGTACTTCATCATAACTCTTATCTAACGTTATTAAAAAGCAGGCATTTTTCATCCAGTAACATCCTGTCGTTGCTGTGTTCATTTAAAAGATATATTCAGCCATCTTTTTAAAATAACGTCCACATAACCGCAGATCCTCTAATATCTAATTGACTAAAACAATTTGCCGAGATTCATGGTAAGCCACCAAACTCGAACATAATTCATCATCATGTTTCTGACATTATAATGAATGCTCGGAAGATCTACGGTTTTCCTGTGAAGACATTTTTTCCGGAAGCGAGAACTCTTTCTGGAACAAGTTATCGTAACACTCGCGGTTTAATTGACAAAAGAAACAAAAGTTGTGCGGCGAAGAAGAGATTTTAATTTCGATAATGCCAACTTGAGGCGGTTCGTCAGCTTGTTCATTGTGAAAATTTGTCAATTCCTTCTCAAAAAGCATCCGGAAAGATTAATTAAAGAAACTGAGAAAACTGCTTTTGAAATATTAAGCCTATTAAAGTTTGAAGTGTACTGATGTTTACTTAACTGCGATTTTTTTAAGCGTCTGAAAGTTAGGGAAAAGTTTTAGTTTAGTGTTCTTCGGTTGTTTTTTCTCTATTTTCTCTATCTCGAGTAAAGCTATCTTGTCAATTTTTTTTATTAGAGTTAGTGCAAAAAATTTAATAAATTTAGGATCTCTCCTTGTTTAGGTTTATGACACAGTTGTTGTTTTCAAAAAAAGTTTTCTTTACCTATTATATTATAGCCTCTTTCAAAAATGTCAAATTGGCATACCTGTAAAAAAATGTCTAACTTCTTATACAGTAGTTTCTAAATGATTGAGGAGGTAAATGATTATTAAAATCAGTCAATTGACATTACCAAAAAAAGTCAAGCGAATATAGCGCAAAACATTCAAACAAACATTGTTCGACAACGATTCTTGATAAGGAATCGAAACTTCACAAAAAACAGATAAGTACAACACAAAATACACAACATATTATACTGGAATACTAATACAAATACAATCTGTTGACCTACTTTCTCACAGTTAATCCTGCGGCAGAGTTTTTTCTATAAGAGGGCAACTAGTGTTTCGGGCAGTTTCCACAAACTGCCCTTAGATACTACACCTTGATATTCAAGTACTTAACTTATCTGTATTTTTCAGAAACCATTGCGAGGAGAGAAAATCCCAGATGAACATTCAAAATAGTTCTTATACAGTGACGACGCGTGGAACAAATTGGAACAAATTCATTTAAAATTCAGGTGTTGTTTTTTTGGAAAAACGCTGATCCACGTCGGTTTTTTTTTGACTTCGGTTTTTGTGATGATAAACTCATTTATACAGGGTGGGTCAGAAGTAAATTGCGACCATCAACTTCATTTTTTCAAATGGAAAAATTTGTTTTCTATTTTAGTTTTGAATTCTGCATTGAATTATTTTCATGTACAATGTCCTATACCGAAAATTACCTGTTATTAAAAAAAAATACATTTAATTCAAAATTGAAGAAAAAAAAACATCAACATTTCAAATTAAATGTTGACCATTAACTTCCTGATAATACCTAAGACGGTTTTCAAATTCTCGTAACACTTCAATTAGCGTTTGTGGCAGGATTCGTTGTATTTCGGCCCTAATTATTTTCTTTAATTCCTCCATATTTTCTGGCTTAGTGAACTAGACTTTCGATTTCACGTAACCCCAAACATAAAAATCTAACGGGCCAAGATCTCGAGACCTAGCCTTTCGATATTACCTCTCTTTTCGATCAATCTATTCAGGAAAACATTGTCAAGATAATCTCGCACTCTTCCTGAATAGTGTGGGGGGGCTCCATCCTGTTGAAACCATACCGAATCTGCCAGTATATTGGGGTTTTCACCATTCGGGTTCTGTTAAACAGGGCATTATTTCATTTTGCAATAAGTCTAATTACTTTTCCGAGTTTAGTGTTCCCTCAATAAAAAAAGGACCCACAAATGAAGTACCCACAATTCCGGCCCATACGTTAACTTTCTTGGAAAACGGTGTATGACTTCCATAATCCAATGTGTGTATTCCGATGCCTAATATCGAAAATTTTGTCTGTTTACTGAACCATTCAAACAAAATGTTTCCTCATCGGAAAAAACTATCTTAAAGTACGGATTAGCTTTGCATCATCCATCATTATTTCGCAAAATTCTACTCTCCGGTCCAAATCATCTTCAGTAAGTTCCTGAACTAAATGAACTTTGTATGGTTGCCATTTATTTCTATGCAAGCATTTTAGACTAGAAGATTTACTTATTCACTGTTCTGCGGCTATTTGTCTAGTCGTTTTACGACGATTTTCTGGTAAATCGAGCAAAACATTTAATTGCGTATCTTCTGGAAGATGTTTGGTTTTGTAATTGTCTCTTACATGGCCAAATTTTAGAAACTAACTACCGATCGTGTAATAGGCCGCTCCGCATACTTCATATTAAACATTTTGCATACTTCAGCTTATACTCGAGTTCTGTCGCCATATCCTACCATCGTCAAAATTTCTCTTCGCTGCTTTTCGGTTAAACGCGCCATACTTTGACATTTTGCAACTGCACTTGACAACTACTTATTTGAAGTAAAATTGTAGTACCGTTTCATTGGAAATAAACAAGTGTTAATAACTCCAGCATTAAAAAAGGATTTCCATTCATGCCACTAAAATAAAGCCAACAATCATAAATACAGACGTAAATAAATAGGTTCAAACCAACAAACACCTTATTTGTACCGTTATTTTCTTAACTTTAGAAAGGAATGTTCTTTTTTTAACAACTTTTAATTTTTGGTATAGGACATTGTACATAAAAAATACTTATAATTAAATGCAGAATTAAACAATTTAATAAAAACAAATGTTTCCATTTGGAAAAATGAAGTTGATGGTGGCAATTTATTTCTGGCCCACCCACAAAAACTGCAGTCAAAAAAAACGACATTTCAGAGCGTTTTTCCAAAAAACAACACCTGAATTTTAAATGAATTTGTTCCAACCCACGCGTCCTCACTGTTTATGTAAATGTGTTAAGGCTTACACTTCTTTAATCCTAATTAACTGATACACCTTGACCTGTAGGATTGAAGATCTCTGCTATGCAGAGATTTGGTTCCAGTTCATCTTCTCCAAAGTGTACACGCCAATTCGAGGCCTCACCTGATTTATGGGATAGCCTAGAGGGGTCAATTTTTCTTGTAATTTATTTAAGAGATTCAGCATTACAACTTCTCCACAACATGACAGTAGTCAGATATAGTAACTCCGAGAAATCAATTTCAGTCTTAGAGTAGAATCTCTAAGTCAGTTATGCTAAACACAAAAGAGTGTGAACGAGCAATACTCTGGAGAGAGACTACAAGAATTTGAAGTAGACAATAGCCGTTTAACAGAGTTAGTATACCCAGACCTACTAGAAACCCTTTTACAAACGTGATTAGAAAAGTCAAAATTCAACTAAATCTGAAATTTAGTGGTATAAAGAGTAGTAATGGAACATGTCCAAGCCAATGACACAAGCAGTTTCCAAAATTCAAAAAGAATAAGAGTCGTTCCTTCAGAAGGTGTTGTGTTTTAAACGGACAGGTCAGTTCCAGTGTTAGTCCAGAATGACTCTACCAGACAGTTCACCAGTGCAAGCTGACCAACGCCTTTAGACCATCATCAAGAACAGTCATTTAGTCAGAATAAGTGGAGTAACGCTCAAAAGTCTTCCTTCAGAACCTAAGCCAGTACCCATCCAGAGAATCGTGTGCGGATGAAAGAATACTGGACAACGGAACGATACCTACAGAAACAAATTGCTGACTAGATATTGAACCAATCCTTTACTCAAGAACAGGCAGCACTAGGCCACTATAGTACGAGATAGCTAGCCAGACGGGGGTTTTGAAGTCATTGGGGCCCAATGGAGGTCTCAAAGAATAGAGAATGGGGCTTCGAAGAGGATCTGGGAGAGTAATGAAGGCAGAGAAAGCCAGTCCCAAAGAAATAAGTACTCGCATTTTTTATCAACGTACATAATGGGAGTACCGGAGGTCATATGACAATGAATAAGGCTCTGGATAAAATTCGCCAACTATATTACTGGGTAAATTATTTCGAAGGCATCAGAGCCTGGTAGCGGAGCCAATAAATCCAATCAGGACTATGGGAATTTTAAAAAGGGGCACCATTACAAAGTTAAACTTGAGAAATTAATCATGTGTGATAAGAACTAATGTTCCCATAGATAAGCTGTGGATGTAAAAAATACTCCAGCTTTCTAGAGGCTTCTAGAAAATCATCGACAAACGCAAAAATAGATGGTAGATGACTGAAAAATACTAGAAGAAGACATTTGATATATACACACTAACAAAGAAATCACAACACCCACAAGGAGATGTTTAAATTTAATATTGTTTTGATAAAAGATAGATGCTGTAGTAAATAGTAAATGATTAACATTTGAACAAAAATACAAAATAGATCAATTTTTTGTTATTATTAAGTTTTTTAATAATGTGTTTGTTCACAGGGTGTATCTATACAGTGATGGGCAAATGTGTGGAACCAAGCAAATAATAATAATTATTAGAGATATCAAAATGAAATTTGGAAGGTGGATACTGCAGTAGCATATTTGTTTCCAAATTTTTTTACAATTTTGACCTACCTGTTTTACCGGAAGTAATGTCGATTTTAAAATTTGCAATGAAACACCCTGTATAGTATTTTAGTTTCTGATGAAAAATTTTATTGCGAATACAAAAATATCGGGTTTGATATTGTTTACTTCAATACCTACCGAGATATTAACAGAAAAGTAATTAATGAAAGGAAAAATCTAATACCCATTAAAGAAATACATAATCATAATTATTAACTAAATCTAAGTGATTTTCAAAACATTGAAACTTAACTAAACTTAATGTATTAGAGGTTCAAACTGAGCACCGTTTACTTCTTGACAATAACAAGTCGGTTTTTAAATTCTAGTAACATTAGCTATTACTTCTGGTGTAATTCTCTGGATGTCTTGAGTTATTCTTGCAGCTAATTCTTGTAAATTATTTGGTCTATCAACATAAAGCTTAAACTTTAAGTAACCCCACAGAAAATAGGCAATTGGATTAAGTTCTGGACTTCGTCCAGGCCAATTATTAGTAAATGATCTCGAACAATGCGAGCTTAATGGGGTGGTGTTCCATCCTGCTAAAACCAGATATTTTTTGGTAATTGTCCATTTACCTCCAATGCCGGAATAACTTGTGTCGCCAAGAGCTGTAAATACCTATCTCCATTTAAAGTTTCTTGTAGGAAGAAGAGTCCCACGATTCTGTTGTTATAAATGCCGGCCCAAACGTTCAATTTTTGGGGATGTTGTGTATGAGCCTCTTGTACCCAATTAGGATTACTTTGCAAACAATAGCGCCAGTTATATCGATTAACCGTACCATTTAAACAAAATATAGCCTCGTCTGAAAACACCACATTTCTTATAAAATTATTATCACGGTTACAAATATCCATCATCGTTTCACAAAATTGCAAACGTCTGTCGAAATCATCTTCGGAGAGGCGAATTTTGTATGGATGATATTTTTCTCGCCTTAATATCCTTCCTACTGAACGACGGCTAATTCCATGCATATTGGCGAGGTCGGTAAAGGATACGTGAAAATTTTCTTCCAAACATTTTGAGCTACACCTTCATTACTTGCATTTTTTAACCGTCCACTTTTTGATAAATTGCTAACTGTTCCACTTGTGTCGTACCTTCGCAAAGTTTTCGTCACTACTGAACGGGATATTTGTGTATTCGGATGAACAATGTTAAAAAGGTCACAAACTTCTTGATGCGTCGTTTTGATCTCCCCATACCCAATCATCATTAATATTTATATTATTTCTCTTTCACTTAATTCGGCCATTTTACGATCAAATTAAAACAATATAATAATTTTACGTTCAAATAAAAAAAACTAATAACTTATTTTGACAACTACTGTCACTTCTGCAATGAATTTCATGGAATACTAAACTTGATTCAGATTTAATTTGCGCCTGATTTAAACAAACGCACGTGTATTCGACTATGGAACAAGCAGTGCTGTTGACTGTGTCGGTATACTACCACCGATTGGCCAATAGAAAAACAAATCTTTACCGAACTGTTTGTTTATATCGGGCGTACATGAAATCTGAACCGAGTTTAGCTACCATCTAATTTTTCCTTTCCTTAGTTACTTTTCTGTTAATATCTCGGTAGGTATTGAAGTAAACAATATCAAACCCGATATTTTTGTATTCGCAATAAAATGTTTCATCAGAAACTAAAATACTATGCAGGGTGGTTCATTGCAAATTTTAAAATCGACATTACTTCCGGTAAAACAGGAATTTCAAAATTGTAAAAAAAATTGGAAACAAATAGGCAATCTTCTGCAGTATCAACCTTCCAAATTTCATTTTGATATCTCTAATAATTCTAGAGATATTTACTTGGTTCTACACATTTGCCCATCACTGTATGGTTCTACACATCTCCCCAACACGTTCTGGCATTGATTCAATAAGATGGTCTATTTCTTCTTAAGAAATACTATCCCAAGCTACTTTTATTTTATGTTTTAGAACCTCTAGTCCGTGGGAACTGGGTTAACTTTCTAAGCTTTCATCCCAAATATGTTTTATGGGCGAAAGGCTGGGTGATTTGGGCAACCATGACAACAGATTGTCATGTTTCTCTTCGAAAAATTTAAACTAATTCCAGCAACATGAGCCGGAGCAACATCTTGTTGAACTATGGGATCCATGAGCCGATTAAGGTAAGTGGGTACATACGATTCCACTGGGACATACCTATAGTGAGTGTAAATAGTGTGTAAATAGCCTAAGAATAATAGTATAGCAAGTCCTTATTGTGACTTTGTAGGAGAAAATACATAAGCTTATATTATTTAGTGGTAATAAATTATTTTGAAACGCCGAAAGTATTTAGGAATATTTTTATAAAATTATCAATATTTTTATAAAACGTCACAACTTAAAGGTATCAGAAGGACTGAATAACTTAGGTATTTACTAATATTTGTTGAAAATCGATTCCAGTATTATGTTACAAACCAAAGGCGAAACATAATATAAGTCATCTCATCTTATATAATGAGCAACGTATACCAGCAGCCTTTCAAAGCTTGAGATTACGCGTATCAGAAAACGAAAGAGCGGATAATAATCGTACATTTTGAAATGCATATTTAATGGATTGGATTTGCATGTCTTCTCGCTGACTACTTCACTTTACAGTGAGCTAACTAGAAGGTTGCTCTGTCTAGATTAAAATTCCACTAATGGATCACTTTAATTAAAAATCTTACCTTAGATCTAGCCGGTTTCATTTTCAGCAAATTCATGGAAACGAGAATCCTGCGGTGGTATTCTCAATCTCAAAATGAGTGGATTCTACCATTTTAACACTATACGTCACTGACTCAGCCAAAGAGTATAAGGTTTTCTTCATGCTGGTTTGGCTTGTATATTATTACAAATTGAGGCTTTGCTTTGAATGTAAATTTCAAACGTACCTTTTATAAGCCATTGAATTTAAACTAGTATTTCTGTGTACACTAAAAGCTGTATATACGCCTCTAATGGTATGCTGAGTATATTGTATAAATATTCAAAATAGATAAATACTTTACTATTATATATATATATATATATATATATATATATATATATATATGAAATGGAAATAAACATGCATCAAAAGAAATCAAGAATCAAAATATCTAAAGTAAAAATGATTTCATAAAAATAATAATATAACAAAACCAATGTTAAATAAGGCAATCGTAACGGTAGTTCTTTAAAATGTAAAAAATGAAATGAAAACAGAAATATGCAATTGAGAGACAACAATAGTATGGAAATGATTCAGTTATGCAGCTAGATAATGAAACGATGATTTGTAGGAAAAAGTAAACAATTTAACTAGCAAAATATAATGTTTTTAAATTAGACACGTTTGACATTTAGTGAGAATTTTAAAAGAAAACACATAAGAGTTTAAATAATCATATAACAAGGGTCTATTTACTTGATATAACATAATGAAAACATACAGTAATTCGAAAATATAAAACTTACCTTAAAATTTTGATGCACAACCAGGGATGCTAAATGTAAAAAATTAAATAGTCTGGAATTTGCAACTTCATATTCTGAAGACATAAGGGGTATCACAGCACATATTTACACTCGTTTAAACACATTTTAGCACAAATAACACATAAAAACATAAAACTTCTACTTCAAAAACAATCTGTGAAGCGTTTGGTATGAAATTCCGTAAGTTAGACAAAGAAGTAGCGCTGATTCGATAGAATACATTAGTTTGGGCAACAATGAAAAATTTTGTTTAATTTGACAATCCTTAACAATCGATCTTACGGGTGGCAATATTTGATATGGGACGAGAAAAAAGAAGAAATTGCAATTTAAATTAAATAAAAAATTATCAAGCAAAATTGAATGTACGGGTAATTGAAAGTGATTAAAAGGAATATTATATTATAAAATGGTAATTCCAAAATGCGGGATATAGAAAATAAGAAGTTAGAGCTCCATGTCAACATAAAAAACTATAAAAGCGAGTGAATACAGAACCAGAGAGAGATTCACAATTCAGCAGTGCAGCAGTAAGCTTTGTTTGAGGTTAATGCGTGATAGCTACTGTCAAAGAATTGTCAAAATTGTTATAAGTTTAAAAAAGACTAAAATCTTCAAGAGAGGTTTTAAACAAACATTAAACAACCACATCCCAGGCTATTAAAGAAGTATAAGTGCATAAAATAAATTGTATTGTAATAGAAAGCACTAATCAGCAAATGAGAAGCCGTTAAATAATTTTGGAAGTATAGCAGCAGTAATTACAATTGTAGATAGTCATGTATAGCAGATAACACAAAAGGTGAGAAAAAAGACGTCTACAAGGAGTAACAGTTGTAAAGTCAGAAAGCAGAGTAATAGTAGCAGACCAACACAGCCTTGAGAGAAAGCATACCATAGCTATTGAACAAGGATAATAGTTGGAGGATTTAGGGAGAACACTTTGAAACGGTTAAAGTTAAACTAGGTATTTCCATTTATAGTTTATTTAAACAATTTATGGGCGCACAACTATTTACATTATTAATTAAAAGAAATTATTTACTGGGAAATATATTTTTTAGTAACGGGTTTATATAACAAATTAATTTCATAATTGCATATTAACATTCATTACATTTTAAAATTTGACTGTAGATAAAAGAAATAAAAGAATGATTCAATACCAACAAATCTTTTTAGATTAATTTCAGTATTTAATATTTAAGAATTTGTTTAATAATTACAGGTCATTGATAGTTATGTATTTGATTTTTGATTGATATTCTGTTTGTGTTGATGATTTTTAAAATATTTCTAATACAAAATATATAAAATACTGTGTTTTACTTTTTATAATAGTAAGTGGTAAGTCTTTAAAGGTAAATTGTAATTGATCAGCACACGTTCTAGAACCCTAACTGAGAAGAGTTTCAAAAACCGGAGCAGTAGCAGATAATTGTGTGGAGTGATTATAAGAAGGTAAAATATAAAATTGAAAAACATTCACTTAAATAAAATTTGAAATTAATAAAAATTAATTACAATTATTTTTGGCTAAACCCGAAGTAGTATTATAAAACCTTATAAAACTCCATAACAATATATATATATATATATATATATATATATATATATATATATATATGTATATAAATGCTCCTCGTTTCGACTGCTTTGGAAAAATTATCAAGAGACAAAAAGGCAAAAGTAAAAAAGAGTTTCAGAGTCTAGATCGAATTTGGGGCCTCAATCTGCCTACTCCCTAAGACTCACTTAATAACTGAACTGAACCCCAAAGCTGGACTCGAAACTTCGAGCATTTAATGATGAGGGCGGAAGCCTCTCAGAACATATATGTACATATGTATGTATAGTAATATGTATAAATATATATATATATATATATATATATATATATATATATATATATATATATATATATATATATATATAGGGTGTAAACGGTTTGAGGGCAAAGATTTTGAGGATCAAAACTTCAGGTCAAAACAAATCAAAATGCATTATAACATTTTCAGAAATAAACTATAGTTTTGCCAAAAAAATGAAAAACTTAGAAGTTCTGTAGCCTCTATTACAGTGAATAATAGATTATTTCCGGCTTCAAAATGATTGTAAAGCTAAATATGTAAATACTCAATAGCGTATACACCTTTAATAACTGTATTAACAAAGAAAATTATTATTTAAATTCTAAATATTCTGTTATAATTTGCCCTACGTTTCTCCGATCAGATGTGGCAACATAGCCTATACTCAGAATTACAGCTGGCCGCTGCCATGAATGCTTTTTTGCTGCCCGGTTCTTTTAAGAAAGTGAAAGTGATTTTTGCGTGACATTCGACATAGCGTAAGTTATTTGATTTTCATTTTAAAATATAAATTGGAAAAATAAATAAAATCTGTTGTGAATTGTGAGTTCGAGTGTATTATTTTGTGACAAACAGTGACAATCATACAGTTAGGTAAAGACCTGACATGCTATTAATTTGTGGGGAAAGCAAATGTAATAACAAGAATTTTGAATTTTGAATATTTACTATAAATAATCCGTTTGCTCGCCAGAGCTTTATCATAATGACATCCTGCAGGTCAAAGGTTTTTATTTGTCTAAGATAAGTAATATTAATTTCTTAGTAACAATTATTTCTCGAAGAATTTAACACATAAAAGAACTACATATAAGAAATGTTTTGTTTAATATAGTTTGTATCGCATTATTTTTGTATCATAATGTAAACAACTTTGTATCCTCCCTTCTTCAACTTGATGCATAAAATAAATCGCAAATATAAATATTCATTTCAATATATAGATATAAAAAGGGTACATTTTTGAAAATAATATTTCATAAAATTTTATGTACCTAAATAAATCTACCGGCACTCGAAACTATGAAATTATTTTTTTTGTGGTGACTCATTCCTTTATTATTCACGCTACAAGCAAATCTCATTTTTAGCGCGACGTTGCCACATTGACAATAATTTACTTAACATTTATTTCAAATTTTTTTGCTTATTAAGGCCTTTAGACCATAGTGTTATAAGAGTTTTTTGTTTTGTTTAGTGGGTACTATCTGCACCTAAAATATATGCAGTCAAAGTATTTACACCCTGTATATATATATATATATATATATATATATATATATATATTTACTTAAATAATGTTCCCTTAATTTAATCTGTTATATATTACACATTATAAATGAGGGACCAATTTTAAAAGATGCAACCTAATATTCTGGAAAATACTGATGGGAGAAAAAAATCATACATAAGTTTTCGGGGACATTGGGGGCCACCTGATCACCTGATGGTGACCTGGTAGTCAAGGTTAATTTCACGTCGAGATAGAATCGATTCTTTTAAATGGGAGCCCTCATTTTAGAACAAGGGATAGGAAAGAGCGAGAAATGTTAATTCCAATATGAACTTTACCTCAAGGTCTAGATCATGACGAGGCGAAGGGGTTTCTCCAATTAGGAACCTCCATTTATGGCTAAGGAAATGGAACAAATGGGAATTTTTACAGCTGCTGTTCCCTTGAGCTAAATTGTACTTCCTGTGTCATCTTAACCTTGGCCATACCGAATGAAGAATTTTCCACTCTTTCCATTTTCTTGGTTAAAAATGGGGGTTCCCATTCAAGATAATTGATTGGACCTCGATATAAAGTTGCCCTTGGACTTTTAGATCAAGGTCAATGTTACCATCAGCTGACTCTCTGTCCCTTTTTTAAGATATATTATTTCTTAGATGCGTATTTTCCCGAGAGGCGTCTGCCTAGAGCGTTACTATCAAGCTGGCGGACCGGGGTAAACTTGTCAAAAATAGGGGTGAACTTCGTCATTAACTAAAAAGAACGCCATTTGCACCATTTTTTTGCTTACACAAAATAAATCATAATACAAAGGTCGTACAGCTAAATGACATATCTGTATGAGGAATTTTTTTTTAAAGCGAAGCCACGTTTTTCATTACTGATTTGGAAAGAACGGAAAATTTCAGGTCCGAATATGACTTTGACCATGACCGTGAACTTGATCTTCAAGGTCATTCCAAGATCAAAGTTTGTTTAAAAAATCAACCTTTTATAGCCAATTTAGGTAAACGGGGGGTTTTCGACGTCGCTGCTTTCGAATTTGAAATCAGTATTTGTTTGAAAAACTGGTCCGCCCTCTTGGATTACGAAAATCTGATTTCAAATTCGTGAACAGATTTTGTTCACCCATATTTTTGACAAGTTTACACCTGTCCGCCTGCTTGATAGTAACGCTCTAGGCAGACGCTTCTCGGGAATTTGCTTAAATATATCACATTCTTGTATGCAGCCAATTTTGGAACGTTTACTCAATGATGAGAATGACCAAAAAAATACATATCATTTTCACTCCCTGTAACAATCCTTGGCTATCACTTCCACTGGAGCCTGATTAGAAACGTGATGTAGTTCACGAATTGAACTTAATACGATACATTCTGTCCATTTTCTCGATGACGAGCAAAAACCGGCTCTATCTCTTAGACTATACTTCTTAAGGAGCTTCCATAAGGGGCAGTCTCAATAAATGCCGTTATTTTTTTGTTCTCTCGTTTTCTTGTGCATTTTATGCAGATTTATTATAACATTTTCCGTACAACGAATACCAAATTAATTAGCAATCAATAAATTCGTGTTAAGTAGCACCCAATTTTGTCATCTTGGAGGTCATTTTTCGTTATTTTACCAGGTTGTGTGAATACTCAATTTACATGAACTATTTATTGACAGCCTCATCAAAAAGCGTTGATCCTTCCATGCAGTAATCCCAAATACGTGCCACTGATGACATAACGTTGGGCGACAACTGATACATGAATAATTCTGATTAATCAATCGTGAATGAAAGCTCGAATTGATATCAAATTGGAAGTATGGGAATGATAGTGAAAGATTACGCGGATCAAGCACTGTGTGGCGATTACATAATTCATGAGAGATTTTGGCTGCCGAATGACAGAATGTTTAATACGGAAAGCCGATTCGGTCAATAATTTTTGACGCTAACAAATAGGACACATTGGAAACTACCAAGAGTGTTAATAAATCAGGCTGATGCGAATTCGGGTGATATCCTCCCAAAAATTCGATGCGTAACTGAGCGCGTAAAATGCTAAATCAAGTGTGCTGGTTTCGGTGGCCCAAGAATGACAACCATTTGGAATGTGCGATACGTTTCTAATCTAGATATAAGTATCTCCAGTGTACCTCAAAGCAAAGACATAAGATAAATGTTTACACAATATACGATCATAGAAAAAATTATAAATTATTGTTTATTAACCGACTTCCAAAAAGGAGGAGGTTATCAATTCGTCCGTATATTTTTTTCGCTTTTTTTTGTATGTATGTTACCTGATTTCTTCTCCTGTGGTGCACCGTGTTGAATGAATATGGTCTTGTTTAATAGAGTATATATCCGGATTGGTGAAACTTCAAATTTTGGAAAAGAATTTTATTGATATAGTGATAAAATTTCTGAATGAATACATGTGTGCATGAAAATCGACCAATATCCCTAATATTTTAGTCGATTTTTCGATAACTCCTTATGGATGTGTATAGTTTCTTAACTTTTAATCTATTAAGGAAGATCTTTAGGTGATCTCATATACTTTTCTGCCACTTGCAACTTGCAGTTTTGCAGAAAATCGCTGAAAACTCCAAAATTCTTATCAAAAATTTCATCGAAATGACAACGGACATTTCCTCATAAATATTTTAATTCCAACACAATAGTGCGGTAATTTTAGGCACTGGAAGTTTTGATTGCGAATTTGAAAATTTTCTATAGACATCTCAAGCATATAGGTAGTAAAGCATAATATTTTCGGTTCCTTAAATTAATGAGTACCAAGCTCGTTTTGTTTGTATACCAGGCAAATACCTACTTAAATGCAAATTTTTCCATTTTGCGAAGACGGTGCTTTTGGTTGCCACATTCTCCCAGCCTAATAGAAAATTCAGTGACAACACATGTCAAACTTTAAACTGGTACTTGGTGGACTATAGACAGGGTGTTTAGTTATAGCAAACAAAATCACAAAGTAAAGTGGTAGAAGGAGTTGCATTTATATGAAGATTGAAATATAGGACGGACTAGAATGATAGTGGTCCGTAGGCAACCGTATATACAGGATGGTTGGAATATAGGGTGGACTGGACGTTTGGTGGTATAAAAATGTTGGAAAAATATATATACTTTGGGCTTATAAAGTCAACGCGTACTAGTACATTTTGTTCGTAAAGATTTACCTGTCAATTTAAATGAGAAAGTATCATTGTGTAATGTTGAGGCTTTCGATGTTACCTGGTTCTGTCTATTAAGGTTATATATACGAAATAAAAAATAAAGAATGACAACTACCTGAGTTAAAAAAAAAACTAAAAAGTTGAAAAGAAAACATTAAAAAAATATATAACCGACATCTACCTATAACTAAAAAGCTAAAAATCATTATAACAAAATACAACATTAGCAAATAAATAACAAATTCAATGTTGTTAGGTACCTACCCAGGAAGTAAAAAATGTAAATATTAAAAGGTGCTCATTCTGTACAAATTAATTACCTACCAATCTAGTATATTTTTCAAGTCGGTGCCAAGCAACAATCAAGTTTGATGAATTAGTAGTTAAGTATGCAATGAAGGATTTCAGATTTGCTTGGCACTGGCTTCAAAAATATACTAGATTGGTAGGTAATTAATTTGTACAGAATAAGCACCTTTTAATATTTACATTTTGTACTTCCTGGGTACGTACCTAACAACATTGAATGTGTTATTTATTTGCTAGAGTTGTATTTTGTGTTAATTATTTTTAGCTTTTTAGTTATAGGTAGAAAAAGATTTCTCTAAGACAAAGCAAAAGTCAATCTAAATTTTATGAAGCTTCTAGAAACCTTTAACACTGAACAGAGGCTGCTTCTCAGGGGCCTCCACTTGAAAGGGACCCTCACAATAGTCATTTCTACATTTTTAGGTAAGTTTTCCTGATGATTAATTACAGACGATATGCAAAATTATTTACAAAAATTATGACAGTGCAGCTGAAGAGAAGTACTTCCACTTGTTCCAAAGTTCTTAACATTGTATGAAAAATTTATGGTCTCCATTCTTTTGTTGTTATATGATATTCTTAGATTTTACCAAGGCCTTTGACACAGTTCCACAAACACAACTGTTACGACTCACAAACTATTTCAATATTACTTATGTAACAGAGAACAAGCAGTAAGATTACAAACCGCAGGTCATTTTGCTACCTTCTTTTCAACGGTTTATAATTTAGATCAAAACATTAATGTGCCTCATTTTCATTATGAAAACTCTGTTAATTTGTGTTCCATTTGTGTAACTGTAGCAGACATCATTAGGAGAATTATTGAACTTCCGATAAAGCTTTGGTGTGGCCCTGATGGTACTTCCTCGCATTTTTTAATAAACTGTGTCTACACTTTAGCGCTTCCTCTGAAAATAATTTTCAACTTGTCACTGTTACCTGGAAAGTTTCTCAGTTTTTGTAAACACCTGAGGCCAATCCACAAAGGTGTATTTAAAAAAAATATTGAGAATTACCGAGCTGTATGCTTGCAATCGGAGATCCCGAAATTATTGGACTAATTTTTCTCTCAATTCTTATCATGACAATTTAAACACATTTTTGTTAACAAACAGCATGAATTTCTTTCGGGTAGATCTACTTTAACCAATTTAGTCGTCTGCAAGTCATTTATAGTAAAAAATTTGTATAATAGACTACAAGTTAAAGTGGGGGGTATTATTTCCACTATTATAGGTGTGTCTTCCGGAGTTCCACAGGGCTCTCACGCGGGACCATTTATTTTTAATTTATTTATTAATGATATTGGCAAAATAGTTAATCACTGTAATATCTTAATGTATGCTGATAATTTCAAACTGTTTAAAGAAATTTCAACTTGCAATGATGCTATGTTACTCCAATATCCAATTTAAACTCTTTATTTGTCTGGTGTATTAGCAATGATCTTGCTTGAATATCAATAAATGTTTTATTATTACTATTGTCAAAATTTCACAACCTGTAATCATTTCATACTCTATAAATTCACAAACGATACAGCGAGTAAGTGAAATTCGTGACCTTGGTGTCGTTTTCGATAATTCTCTGACTTTTCGTAGACACATGGGTATAGTTGTTTCCAAGAGTTACAAGATTTTGAGTTTTATCAATCGTTAATCTAAAACATTTTCCCGTAATACGATTCGTTTACTATATTGTTCACTAGTACGATCTATTCTGGAGTATTGTTCTGTTATATGGAACCCCCACTATAACACACATATACCTAATATTGAGGAAGTTCAAAATACATTTCCTCGTATAGTAGCATTCAACATGGGTTTATAATGATATTTTATTACTAAGGCATTTACAATCTTAGCATATATTTGTTTTCTATACAAGTTGTTGTCAGGTGAACTTGACTGCCCTTCCTTACTAGATAGAATTTCTTTGGGTGCGAGAATGAGAACTCGTTCTTCAGAACTCTTCCATGTTTCGCTTCATAGAACTAACTATGGATTTTGCTCAGCAATGACTAGGTTAATGCGTATAGCCAATCACTACTCCTCGCATATTGATGTGTTTTATAACTCCGTCAATGTAATCAAGCTGTAATCAAGCGGTCCTTATAATATAATATTTAATGCTGCCTTTTGTTTTGTTTAGATGTGTTCTTTTCTTCGCGACAACAATGTATTTTAATTTTAATTAACTGTATTTTGTTCTGTATTATTTCTAAAATTTTAGTCGAATGTTAGGCATGTCAACTTTAGGTTTATATGTTTTTTAGATTTAATGTTATTTATACTATTTTTTCTATTTTATGTAAATAGGGTTACACGTATCAGAATAAGTAAATGTTAATGTAAATGTAAATAAAACTATCACAAGCGGTTGGAGAAAAATGAAAATGGGAATACCCCAAGGCACAATACTAGGTCCGCTTCTAGTCTTGTTGTATATAAATAATCCGTTCAGTATAAATACGTCGGGAAAGATTTTCAGTTTAGCTGATGATACAGCCATTGTATACACGGACGATTCACGGCTGTCGCTAAAAATCATAGCAGAACATGATTTAAAAAATTTACTGAATGGTTTGAATACAAACGCCTCACAATAAACTTCGAAAAAACACTATTATGTACCCTTCACTAGCTACAAAAACAATCTTCACATTTGCAAACTCTGCTTATAAACGATGGAGTATCATTATGGAATAGACCACAAAGCAAAGGAAAATAACTTTTATTTTTGTATGAATGATGTGAATAAGGATAACCGTAAAACTTTACTCATGACTTATGTACGTAGATGTTCCAACAGTGACAAAACCATTTGAGACAGAACCTAACCACGTAATGTTGATATTATGCACATTGATGATCGCATTTCCTCATAGTAACATCTATATATAAATAGGCTAAAACAAAACGATTAGGTACCATTTTCTCCTCTGTTTCTCAACCGATTTTCTTCATTTTTGTTTTGTTTAGTAGCTACTGACGACCTTCAGTGCAGAATGCTAATCTTAATTTATAATATTGGTTCATTCATTAAATAAAATATAATAAAAATTCATTATTTACGTCAATAATGTCAATGCCAAACAAATGAATGTGCCACTGAATGTGCCGCTGCCGCCAGACTCAAACCATAGAGTAATTATATATAGACAGACCAATGCTATTATATACTTAGAGCATGTACTTCTGGAGGTGGCATGCAAGCGTTGTTATTGTTTAGTGGGTAAAATAATCGTTGAATATCGTAATTATACAGGCGATTCCAGATATGTTTTTTTAATGGGTGGCACATAAGCAGTTGCATATTTAGGGTGTTTAAAATATAGAGTAGAGTGCAACTATAACTAATAAAATAATTATATAGGGAAGCCCATTAGCGGTTGAATTTACAGGGTTATTGGAATAGAAGGTGCAGTAAAATTACAGTTATACAGGGTGGTGCAAAAAATGTTATACATAGATGCATATACAGGGTGGCGGAAATGGAAATGCAACATTTCGTAACCCATAAGCAGTTGTATATATAGTTAAGATGAAATATAGGGTAAGAGGAATTATAGATATACAGGATGGTGATAAAAAATGTTAGAATAGGAAATGATTTATAGAGTAGACCACGAAGAGTTCCATATATATAATGATTGAAATATAGGTCGGAGTAGAATTATAGTTACAGAAGATAATTAAAAATTTCATAAACAAAAAGAGTAAATATGGTGGGTCATAGGCAGTGGCATATACAGAATGGTTTACCCGGTGGTTGAAAAATGTTAAAAAATATTATGTGTGGTCCATAAGCATTTGCATATACAGGGTGGTGGAAATATATAATGAGATGGAATTATTATAATGAGGATTTTAATAAATGTTAGAGAATTGAGTGCAATTATAGCTATACAGGGGTGTTAGAAAAAATAAATATGTAGGGTAGCCCATTAGCAGTTGAATTGTTGTCATATTAAATTAAGAATTACGAATTTGAACACAAATAAAGTTCTATGAATTATATCTGAAAAAAACTTGAATTGAAAAAACAAATATTTTCGTTAGCTACATGGTCTATCCCATAATGTTGGTTTGGAGTATTTGTCCTGTAGATGATGTAGGGAACGCAGCTTGTATCAATGTTAGGTATCTCAAGATCGAAACAATACATATATAACTTGTATCAGTTATAGCTACTCCCGTCTTGCTCATTATGTCATATTGGGTCCGTAATTGAATTTTTCAATTCAATATTGCAAAAACTTCATATTCGGGATCAGCAACATCAATATCCCCAAATATACCAAAGGACCCCGTACTATTCTTACGGAAAATGGCCTTCGGCTAATTTTTTCTGAAATTTCGCCATTTGAGGAATCTGAACTTGTGGATCAAAAGTTTCCTAGGCTCAAACTGGGAAAGTCGTTTGTTCCCAGATACAGCCCTCCAAAGTTATTATTTTTACCCCTTATTATGTGTAGCGAGAAAGCGGCTTTAGGCAATTTTTTTTTACTTTTGAACCTGTTGATAGTTCTGAATCAAAAGTCTCCATGTGCTCAAACTCTGAAAGTCGTTTGTTTTCGAGTTGAAGCTCCCAAATTTTTTTTACCCCTTCAAGTATAGCGATGAAGTGGCTTCCGGCTAATTTTTTGAAACTTTGCCATTTGATAGTTATGAAGTTATAAAAGTCTTCATGGGCTTAAACTCTGAAAGTTTTTTGATTTTTTTACCGCTGAAGAAAGACAATGCAACTTTCTCGTCATAAGAGATATAAAATCAACTTTCGGGGCGATATCTCCAGAAAAATCGACTTTCAGAATTTGAGCTCATGGAGATTTATAATCCACAGATTTATCAAATGGCAAAGTTTCAAAAAATTAGCCGAAAGTCACTTTCTCGCTATACCGCATAAGGGGTAAAAAATCAACATTGGCGGGTTGTACCTCGAAAACAAACAAGCATAGAGACCATAGAGACTTGAGATCTACAGGACTATCAAATAGCAAAGTTTCAAATTTAATACCAGAAAGCCACTTACTCGCTGTACCTTATAAGGGGTAAAAAATCGATATGGCGTAATGTCCACCTGAAATTAGTGGAAGGCCATTTGGTGTAACCATGAAGGTCACAAATGTGCGCCGGCTAGGCTCAGGATTATAGGTGTTGTGGTCGGGGTTCTACTGCTGAAGTTTTTGGTGACAACCAAGGAGAATTTGGGATTGTTTGAAGTTAGTGAGGGAGAGGGCGCCACTCAGCTTAGTTTAATCTATGCCTCCTTAAGCTGAGAAAGGAAGTTCTATATATTGAGATATTTAGATAAATTAAACACTAATGAACTCTAGAAGGATCTGTTTACAATTAACTAAATTAGTACAATATGATTCTGGGTCTTCTGAATTTAAACCAATTAAAAAATATTGAGATAAATATTGGAAAATAAGAAAAATTCTCTATAGGTAACTAAACTTTCATTATACAAAGTTTTATTAAACTAATCTGGAAATTAATCATATGTTCTTAATAAAACTTAAATCCTTTGTTCAGTCATTTCTACAATGAGAGAATAGAAACTAAATATTTATTCTGAACTGAATATTAAACTTTCCTTGTTCATTCAGTTTTATAATCAACAATGAAATTCAGAAATGTATTCGTGTATATACTGGAATATAACAAATACTAATCAAAAAATATATATATATATATAATCAGGTTTCATGGATAACTATCCACATCTAATCACCTTAATAAACATTTGAAAATTTAAGATCTGTAACTTTAAATAGGTATCCCTAAGATAAATATCTATAAAATTTTATCTATTAAACCGGTATCTTTATATCCTGTAACTCATGGTTATAGTTTACAATTTTTCTACACATAGATACTAGAGGTGTCATACTTTGTGACTGACTTATTAACAAAAATTTATAATTTAAATTTTTAAACACATTATCAAAATATAATTTATATATACATATTTTGGTAAACCTAGAGTACGCTTTCTTAGTCAAAACGAAAAGGTCTGACCTTAATTGTCCTTGTAGTAAATTTTACTCAAATTGATATGGATGAACTGTCAAAGATCTATTATCAAAGATGGGATGGTGTTTGCTAGATGGAGCAACATGGTGACACTGTCTGGGTGTTTCTATCATCCGGCGTAGCAAAATGTGTGGACATCCTAACCAGGTCCTTCGCTGACACCGTAACTCAATTTTGGACACAACCAAGGAGTGTAGACATCTCCATTAACATCCAGTTTACTCTCAAATATCTCTGAGCACAATCCAATGTTTAGATCAATGTTAGTACTATCCTAGACCAACCTCAGGTCTATTCTGGCTCATATAAAAGCCTTAAACCCAACCAAAATCCTACAATAAAGATTTTCATGAAATAAAATTTCATTTCCAATCTTTGAAGTACTTAACTCTTGAAACATCTCTGTACCAAGAATTTTAATATTTAATAGAGTGAAATATCACCCATATAACAAATGAAAAGGGGTTGATACATTCAATTAATAAAAAGGGTATGTCTTCATTTTCACTTTTATAGTAACATGAAGAAAATGATCATAATGATTTTTACTATGTTATGTTATTAGAATACTAATTTATCTAACCTTCTTTACTGGCGAAGGGTAACCACTCAAAAGCGGTGCCTTTTTAAATTAAACCCTTGCGGTTATTACATAGGTTTCCCCAAAACGAACTATGGAAATCGGTGAACTTACATTTAACATTATAGCTGAGGGATATTTTAACAAATCGGAATCACTTTTATTACCCCTCGGAATCTTTCCGAGACCATTCTCCAAAATTCCCTTTTTTGTTCACCTCGTGTTCTTCAGTTCACACAGGAAATTCTACTCTCCCGTCCGGTCAGTTCAATGGCGGGCTTTTTGAATATCCCCATCCAAACTATCATATAAAAACATATCAGCTGATCCGAGTCAGATAAACTCTGTTGGCAGAACTTTTGACAGTTCCACGTCGCGCGAAGCATGTGACCACTGTTGTCAACTGCTCCTTTTAGCCTGGCAATCAATCTCGCCAACTGTATTTGTTTGTTAACCTCAAGTCAAATCATCACATTTCGCATGCGTTGATATCCATCAAATGTTAGGCAACATTATGTTATTCCTTATACTACCTAAAGAATCTTTCGACATCTGTCTATTTAAATTCATTTTCTGTTTTCTTAACCGTATCGGTATTGATTGTTTTATTCATATGACGATTTAAAAGTTTTAAGTAATCTAACTATCTTCAATATTCTCCCAGTTGTATGACATGTCCGACTTACAACCTAAAGAATTATCTTTTACTATTTACTCAAATATTTGACCAAATTTTAGTTATTGAATTAGATACTAGAAGACGATAAATAATTCTAGCACTCTTCGAATAAAATTAATAAACGAAAGTATGGGCATAACATAACTCGTTTTATCCAAATAATATTTATAGCGTTAAGGTAGGTTTACATTGCTTGTTCATTCGGGGTGATAATTTAAAAGAACCTGTAACTTGCACTGGATTATTTTGATAAGGCTGTGCAAATGTTACCTCGACTTTGGGGGCCGTATCTCGAAAACAAACGACTTTTAGAGTTTGAGCCCATCGAGAGTTTTAATTCACAAGTAAAGAACTATCAAATGGCAAAATTTCAAAAACATTAGCCGAAAGTCATTTCCATAAGAATAGTGCGGGTTCTTTTGGCTTTCATCTGCTGTTTATTGCAAATATTATCCGTCATATTGAATGCTGGTCCGCTATAATGGAACCTTTAACCCCACATTATTCAGTGATGTAACCATAAGAATCTGTCTTGTACTTTTTGAAAACGTTGCGTACTTAGAAAGATGCGAATTCAAGTGTGAAATTAAAAAAAACTTTATTTGATTTAATTCAAATTCTCAGGGTTTAATTTTTACATATAGCATTCATACTTATATCTCAAGGTGGTTCAACAGGTTCTAATATTTAAAATCGATACTTACATTTTTATTTTCCTTATAAATGCTCTGCTTCTATTTTCTTTCACTTGTTCAACACTACTACTCATTTTTTTTATTAATTCAAACCTCTTTAACTTTTAAATTTTTCTGAATTGAATTTAAAATTTTATTTTTATTGAATGAATCTAGATGTACTCTAAGTGTTCAATGTTATTTTTGGCTCATAATAAATTCAACACAACTTTCCATTTCAAATTTCAACAACATCCTTTATTAACATAATATAAATAATTTAACCAAACAAATAAATAAATAAATAAACGAAATCATTCCTACCTACTAAATTTTTATGAGAAATTTCTATTTTCATCTTATCATTTAAATCTACAATTTGTTATTTTAATATCCTTAACTAATATACAAATAAATTACTCAATGTTCACTTTATTTATATTTTCAAACAATTATTGTTGTTGCCCTAACCTTTTTACTCCTTGTTGTGATTACTGTCCATAAGTTCCAAATCTGTTTATTGTCCATTAAAACTTTTATTTTATAAACCAATTTTTATTTTTGTTGGTTCCCATTCCATATTGCTTAGCAATTTTACATATTCACCATCTTGTTTAATTCATTATCCATGTCAATTAAAATTAAATTATAATTTACCAAATTATTCTTATTCACTATTTATCAACTGCCATTTTTGTTGATCTGTACCAATGTTTATTTGAAATTCCCACTTAATTTTCATTTTCGTCGGTCAAATAGGCACTACACTTTAATTTTACCGTCCTAAAAATCTTTAGACACTGCCAACCTAAATGTCATTGGAATTATTTTGACAATATGTCTAATCACTTTTCACTGCTTAACCTCTACTAACAAGTTCTTAGGTTATTGTAACGAAAACAATACAACACATGCTCTGAGATTAATTATAATCAAAAATCTATTCAAAGATCGGAAACGAAAGAGACCGCTGCTATCCAAACGTAAGCTTTTATAGTCTTTTAAAAACAACTGCCTGCTAATTTGCGTTTAATCTTGCCCCGAACCCTATTTGGGTGAATTTTTCAATTGTTTTGGGGCGTATTCATTTGTTTTTTGCGTTTAACAAATTCTGTCTTGCCCGTCCCCTCGCTTATTTAGCCCAAGGAAAACTCCATAAGAAACAAAAATTTTCTTTTATCCTTATTAAATACATAGAAATTGTCTAAAAAATATTGAATACCTCGTTATAGGTCACAATATGTTGTGGTGAACAATGTAAGATCAGAATGTATTCCAGTGACTTCTGGAGTGCCGCAGGGGTCACATCTTGGTCTCTTATTATTCAGCATTTTTTTTTAATGACATCGGTTTATGCTTCTGTAACACCGAGCATTTACTTTATGCAGACGACCTAAAAATTTTCAGAACTATCAGGAACAACTCTGAGTATGTAAAGTTGCAAAATGACTTAAACAGATTCTCTGATTACTGTATAAGACACAGAATTTTTGTTAATAGTGATAAATGTCATTCCATCGTGTTCACCAGAAAACCTAGTCACTCACGAACTCCTTGTAATCTATATTTACTGGGTGACAAATTGAAGTATATAGATCACGTTAGGGATCTGGGGGTTGTATTAGATTCCAAACTGTCGTTTGAAATACATATTGAATTACTTGTTCAAAAGGCTCAAAAAATGTTGGGTTTCTTATTACGAATAACCAAATGTCAGATCGCTCACCACCCTATACTATAGTCTTGTTAGATCGATATTAGAATATTCTTCGACAGTCTGGAATCCCTTTTATCATAAATATATTGTTAGAATAGAAAACGTCAAAAAAAATTATAAATGCTGTAATTATCGTTTCAACAGTGAAAGACATTTTCATCCATGCACTGAAAATTTAAAATTTTATAACATGGTATCCCTTGATTTCAGAAAGAAATGTTCTGACATGTTTTTCTTATATAAGATAATTAATGATCTCTTTGATTCCCTCAGAAATAGAGAAATATTTGCAAGTGGACGCACTAACTCCAATTATTATTTCAACTCGCCGCTGCCACGGTGTTACCGATCGTACAATATGATCGATGAAAAAAATAATAGTACCAGTTATGACATTTTTCAGGAAACACATATCACAGGATGTTGACCTATGTCAAGGATTAGTCTGTTAGTTTTGAATTTGTACCTTACGTTTTTCTTTTTTTTTTCCCTTTTGTAATTTAATTAAATGTACTTGCTTGTTCTCATGTTACAATTATTGTTAACTTGTGCCACCCTGTAATAGGGCAGCTGCGACTGTCTCTAGGGGGGCCGTACTCTTTAAATAAATAAATAAAATAAATAAATAATAAGTTGCAATTTAAAATATCCAAATTGAACCCCAACCGAGGGTTTTAGAAATTTTGCATATTCTTTCAGTAGCAATTGTCAGATTGACAAATATCCTCTTCCTGTAATTGTTCAGGAAACAATACATTATGGGAAATGGAGTTTTAGCGTAAGGTTTTGTGAAGTCGATGCATCCATGAGAAAGATATAAATCTCTATTGGAGTCGGAGGTGCAAATCGAAGGGATTCGCTGCTCGGGGATATTTAAGTTGGGAATACTCAAAAGAATGAATATGTGACGAATAGAAATTGCGGCATGATTGCGTAAGTGCGAACATTGAAGTGCCTTTTGACGATTTATTGCTTTCAGGAAGGCACTCCACATTGAATTTTACGTTATAAGAAGGAATAATGGAGAAGATGCACAAAATGCATCCGGAGAATTTCCATTTTCAGGAAACGGATTGTAAAATGCCTCATTACGGTATTTGTCGAACATAAAAGTTGCAAACGAGAAAATGCACCAAGTGGTAAATTTTACAAGGACTAGCAATATGACGATCTTCATGATCTGCTTTTTATGTAAAGCTATTTACTAGACTGAAACAATAGAAAAAATAATGCCTTAACAGTGACATTAAAGAAATATTGTAAGCGGATAAAGGCTGAACTCTGAGAAAAACAAGGATTTCTTCGAAAACTACTTCCACAGAGGAATCCAAAGATCTTTTTAACCGCTTAACGACCACGCCCGAGATATCTTGGAAATAGATGCTGTTTCGATTTTTTTATGAACGAGTTAACACAGGCGCTGCTCCCCTGTCGCGAAATAGACCCCACACAACTCTAGGCGATGTAGAATTGTATACTAGAGGTTTATTGTACTCTCCCATATTTTGTCTTTTAAAGACCACTGCTAATACAAGAAAATAATGGCACAACCGAAGCTAAGATATGATACTAGCCGGCTTGACTCAAGAAGAAGGAAAAGAACCATTCCAACCCCCACAAGGCCAACAAAATCACTTGTTCCACAATGAAGACTACAGATTAGAACCAATCACGGCTAGAATAAGGCCAGTCCCCACATTGCGCTTGACACGGCGTAGGCGTCTCATTAATCTGGACTGCCCTTTGAGAGTGTTACTACATTATTTATACATTTGACTTTATTACCATTGTCACTTTTATGTTGAATCCATCTTGAAGTCCATCTTTTATTTTTTTATGGGTTATTTCAATTGGTTCTTTTTTATGTAACATTTATCTATAACTTATAAATTGTATAGCAGCCCTGTATTGTGTTATACGCTAGATAAATGAAACAAATCACCATTACATTTGTTGTCTGTTAGCCCAATTTCAGCATAATAGATATGTATCCCATCTTCCCTAATATTACAGCGTCTCTGTCAATTCTTATGTCTATCATATATACAGGTTGCATCATTTAGTTATACTCCGTACAAGAACTGAAAACATCTAGGGTAACTAAACCGTTGGCACCCTGGCTAACACCAAACATTAAAATCTTTATAAGACTATGAGACAAAGCACCTCAAGATTATAATAGTGCTGATGAATTACATAAGTGAAATAATTACAATTTTACATTATCAATTGTAAAGAAGGGAAAAATTCAGTACTTAAATAATATAGTCTTCTAAACGTTGATTGTGGCATGTTCTTGATTATTTTTATGTTTCTTTGGGGAATAACACCACATAGAAATAAAACTACGTATATTGCAGGAATACCAAACGTTTCAAAGTCTATTCTGACTTCGTTGTCAATGGCTTTATATTTATTGATGTAAATTGCAAAATGAAAATTTATAATCAAATTTTATCGTATCTATTAATAATTTTGAAACTTTGGGTGAATCTGGTTTCATATTCATCTTAATGTCGATATACCGCGTTTTCTTGCAACGCTAAATAGTTGGTGGCTTAACTGTGTAGTTCATTAATTTTTTTTGTAATTTTTTTTGCTTTGCATCTGCGACGTAGTTGGCATCGATAAGCAATCGTTAGTTGCTAGAGATTTCACACGTATCGTGATAAAAATAAATAAAGGAAAAAGAGAACAATTATTGCCGGCCTCTTTTGCATTTTTAGGTATTGGTGAATCTGGAGAGTTTGATTGACGATATCTACCAAGGATCAGGAAAGGACAAATTGATCCACTAGACGAGGTCTCCTGTGAGCCTGAATTTAGTAGCGACGAAGCTTCCCAACTGGGTTGGACTGTAACTGGGAATGATCATGTAAGTGATTAAAATTTATATTTTTTTTTAGTTCAGTATTTCATATATATATTTCTATTTTATTGAATTTGATTTACATATAGATATACCAGTAAATATATTATTTTTTTAAGTCAATCGCTGGTCTTTCAGTATTCATTGGCCCAGATTTGGTTGCTTGTCTGCTTTGTTAAATATGTTGTTAGATAAATCACATTTAAATTTTTAATTTCCTTTCTCTGAGTTTGAAGTAGAGAGCCAAGCAGGTTCTGGGCTAAAGCATTTAGCTACGCCTAGTTTTCTTTATTTTAATTGTTTAACTTGTGGAAATGTTTATGACCAGATTTCACATCTGATTTTTTTTATATAATTATGAATATAGATGCAATAATCATTTTTATCGTATATTACCTTATCATTTTTAAAGTACCGTACATTGACATTAATTTAGAGTACTGAGTTTTCCCATTATCTCGGAGGAAATTCGCTTTCATTCAGTCGTCGAACGGTTTGTCGGATTAGAAGGCACATTAGATCTTGAATATAACTCTTTTTTATCGTTATCTTTAAACACATTATTAGCTCTCAAACGTAGTTGTTTATATATCTGATTTACCGTTAAATTTTACCTGTAATTAATAATTGATTTGTTATTTAAATCTAAATTAATTTGAAACTATAACTAGCAGTTGCAATTTACCTTAAGTCTTATCGTTATCTATTTTTATCTAGAATTTGGAGCATTTCAAATTTACCTTTATTAGTTAAAGTATTTTTCATTCATTTCTGGTAGTATTCAAATAGTAAATTTAGGGTGAAGAAGTTAGGGAAAACTAAGGTAGGGTGCCTCACCTCATACACGTGCCGAACCGATCCTATAGAGCATATATACGCCTATACTAGTCAGGGGGAAAATTCAGTATCGATACTCTAAGGGCTATAACTAATTGGCCAATAAATTTTTCATGTATGCCATCAACTGGGGTTAAGAGTGCCCAGATACGTAACCACTAGCCTCATATGAAGGAAGCAGAACTCTGGCAGTACTACCTGATTCGACTTGTCCTCTGGTAGGACAGTGTCAACTCCTGGCGGCCCTGAGTTATTGGAACCCCAGCTGCTGGTTGGCATATAGGTTCAGGATCAGGACCTTGGACAGCAGACCCACCAACGGAAAGGCATTCCTACCGAGGATATTGTAAGGAAAGAATTTGTTTTGTTTGTAACTTCACTCTAACAGTTTTTATATACCTCGATTATTTTAAATTTTGTTCTCTGTTATCAACTTAACTAATAGAAAAATTGGTTAATTTGTAATTGAAAAAGAATAAATTGTAAAATTTTCGCTATCTTGTCGTTTTCTTGTTAACTGTGTGTGTCCATTGGCCTGGCGCCCTTGCATAGTCCTTCTGCCAATTGAACAACGAACTCACGCCACCGGATACTAACTGAGCAGCCTATCGGCACAATATCACCAAGACAAGTGAGAGAGAGGTGTATTGTCTAACCAACAGGATATCTCTCTTGAGCGGTTTTGCGTTTACAGTATAAAAAAGCCATAAATGATGAAACTATGTAAAATTTAGCAGCTGAATATGCCTACCCTTGAAATGTTGTTCATGTACGATTTTATTTCTCAATGTGAATTAGTTTCGAGTAATCAAGAAACTATACTTGTTAAAATCGATTTGTCGATACATTTGAAATGGCATGATATTCATGTTTCAATTCAATAAGTAACCCGGAATTTAACAGCAATCTGCAATATTCATTGGCGTATATTTGGATCTGTTTCCAGCTAGTTTTTTGATACCAAGACTGGGAATAACCCCTGACTCGAACCATAATTATGAAGGATAATTTCAATACACACTGATGTTATGAAATCAATATACAAGTTAACCTTATGCACCCATATAGAAACAATAATTGAACACGATATATTGGTTTACCATCAAAAGGCATATAACAATCGGATTTTAATAATGCCTACAATTCGACAATTCCCAAATCTTTACACAGCCAATGAATTTCGTATATGACATTTCAAAATACCGCAGTGTCAAAGGCTGAATACGGGTACGTATACTTGGGCTCATTAACATTTTAATTCAACAATTAGCCTGGTATCAAACAACAATGTGCAATATTCATCGGAGCATATTTAGAATTGATTCCAGCATGTATTTAATAATGCACCATACAAATCAGTCGACATCGACTGTAATTCGGTTACGGCACTATGAAATACGGGAATTAACTTTGCGCTACGTTATATGAATAGCAGATTTCGGGAGATGTCTGAGCAGGGTCCTCGAGAACTATAGACGCATAAATTAAGTGCTCTTCACGTGATTAAACCTTATTGTTTGAAGATTCACTTCATAAAACGTAATTCACAATTGTATGAATCACTCACCATTATCTTTGTATTAAAACATAAAACGGAATTTATTGTTTCAATAAAGAAGTCATATTAAGGATGCCGTTAAAGGAAGACCCTGTGGTTAAGACGCGATTACTTCCTTCCGAGTGGTGGAAATATAATACGTCGTTTTATTATGGCGGGTTCCTTAGTGGCAGTACACGGTTTGGATAAAATAAAGATTGTAACAGCCTCTAATTGCTTTAGAAATAATTTTGTTAAACGTTTCGTCAAGTGCGTGTATTTGCGAAAAACAAACTGAACTACACACGCCTACAAAAATATATCATGTGTTTGTGACGAGGATATAGGCTTATGTATTTTTTATACGCTTTTGTTAGGTTCATGTGTACGTATGTATCTATCTATGTACCGGAAACTTTCCACGTAATTTTCACCAGCTTAAAGAAGACCAATTAAGTTGAAAATTAGCACACGTATCAAGGGCTGATGAAAATACAATTCGTTAAGTTGAATTTTCCAGTTTGTTGTCTTTTTGTCACTGTTTCGTCTATTAAATACTGTCATCTAGTTGGCAGTAATAGAACTTGATGTAATGAAATGGAAAGGTTACGCAAATATGAAGTAAACTTTTTAATTACAAATCCTACGAGACTAAAAACTTACGAAATGAAGCTTGAAATTTGGGAAAAGAATTTGGTAAAGTGATGAAAATTGTGAATAAAAACATGCGTGCATGGAAATAGACCTATATACGATTTCTCCTAAACCCCTTATCAATATGTATAGTTTTTAAAGTGTAATCTATTAAGGAAGATCCCTATGTGGTCTCATTTACTTTTCTGCGACTTGTATCCTGAAAACTCCAATATTCTTATCAAAAATTCCATCCATGTACATGCCAAGCATATATCTAGTATAGTATAGTATTTTCGGCTTCTGAAATGAATAATTAAACAAATAAATATATAAATAAAGCTTTATTGTCCAACAGTAAAAAACTACGAACAGGACAATATTTAAGAATCCATAAAAAACAGCTAGCAAAAAGTAGTAAAAAATTAGAAAAAAAAATAAATAAATAAACAAAATACTCGATAACTGTGATAACTGTTTACAAAGTGAACTAAAAAATTATAAACTAAATAAAGTGTTGGCCTTACTCAAAATAACAGGCAACGAGTCTACATGAATATCACATTCCTTACAAATGAGGTTGAAGTTTTGTGACATACAAAAAACAGGAGAGTTTATGCCTAAGTTAGTTTTCTAACGACTATGCCTAAAAACTACTGGATCTCTGAGAAAAACAGAAGGTCCATTGAAATTTTTTTTATTTTATTATGCAGAAGCTTGTATAGAAAAGTGAGCGAAAATATTATTCGCCTGAGCTTTAAAATTTCCACATTAAATCTATTACACATAAGTTGCTCATTAACTCCTCTATTGGAATAAACTCCATCAATTTTAAAACATAGATACTTAAGAAATGTTCTATTTACACTTTCTAATGCTAACTTCTGATAATTGTAAAATGGTTTCCTCACGATCGAGGCATATTTTACGAAACGATTTACAGTTTCGGACAATAAAGCCATATAATTTACTAGCTTTGGCAATTTTAAGGTAAATATGTTCGTAAAAATTCAACCTAGTATCAAACCACACACCAAGATCCTTAATCCTTACCATATAATTAAAATCTAGACAAGCTTTCTTCTTGGTAAAAGACATTATTTTGCACTTAGACACATTCAAATGTAGATTATTCTGCTAGCACTAGTCACTAACAACATTAAGATCCTCTTGTAAAAAGTAGCAATCATCAATACCTGTAATCTCAAGAAAGATTTTTAAATCGTCAGCATATAATAAATTGTTACACTTTAGCCTACTTGTTAAGTCATCAATGAAAAGAAGAAACAACAGAGGTCCCAGATTTGACCCCTGAGGAACCCCTGATGTAGCAACATATTGGTTTGATTTAAATCCATTATGGAAAACAGACTGGATTCTGTTGTCCAAATAAGAGTTTAAAAAAGTAATGAGTTGACTACCGAATCCAAATTTAGCCAATTTACCAAACAGAATACCGTGATCCAATTTATCAAAGGCATCCACTTGACTTTTATTATCTAGACATTACGCCAGGTACTGAGTTATAATAGTGAGGTTGGTAACAGTCGATCTTTTCTTCAGAAATCCGTGCTGCGAATAAGAAATTTGACGACATATATAAGGATAAATGTGATCGTACAAAATCATCTCAAAAACCTTGGAAACGTTCGACAATACAGATATTGGCCTATAGTTCTCGATAGCAGATTTGTCTCCGGATTTAAATACTGGACATATTTTATCTGATTTCCAAGTAGTGGGAAACCATAAGGATCTTAATGATAGGTTGTATACGACACTGAGAGGAACATCCAGAACTCCAGCACAATCTTTAATAAGAAAAGACGGAACCCCTTCCTATCCAGATGTAAACTTATTTTTCAGCTTCTTCATAGAGTGAAATACAGTTAGCTCGGAAATAGTTGGTAATTCCAAATTCACGTGCGTGATGATTGGGCCAACAGAGTTAATGGACTGGACTGCCCAAACGCACTCTGAAAGAAATCAGCAAAAGCATTAACAATTTTCTGCGGATCCGTAAGAATCCCAATATTAACCGTGATGTTGCCAGGAATTCTGGATATACCCTTTTCATCACGTATAAACGACCAGAATTCTTTCGAGTCAACTCGTATTAAAGATTATTATGGTGTGGTAATTTGTCTTTTCACCAATGCCCTTAAATGTTTGAGTTCTTCGAAATGAGTGATATTATGAGACTTCTTAAATTTCTTATGCAACCTAGCCTTTCTTTAAATATTTTTGATATCAGAGGTAAACCACTTAGGAAATATACGTTGATGTAAATTAAATCGCGGAACATGCGCATCAAATATATTATACAAATTTGTATAAAAAGCCTCTAAGCAAGCATCTACGTTAGTAAAAGTTCTTAAGAAAGACCAATCTACACAAGAAAAAGTAATATAGCGAAGCAAAGTCTGCTTTCCTGGAGTTATATTAATTAGGACATGGATTAGACCGAAAGTTAAAATAAGGTTCTGGAGTCGAAAAGTTAATAACTAATGCTGGATGATAATTATCTTCGGGAACTAACGGATTACAATCATGTGAGACAGTAATATTACCTAAACTGGAGCAAACTAAATCCAATAACCTCATCATGGAATTTCTAACATCGTTAAACTGGTGTAAATTGTAAATTTCTAAAAAGTTATTCATAATTGAAGACTTTCTGTTATTTGGATCGTGATGTACAAATGCAGGTATATTAAAATCACCTAAAATAATAACCTCATTCTTACACATAAAATCTAGTTGATCAAAAGATTCAAAGAATTGCTTAAAAGAATTCAGGTCAATATCAGGTGGAATATATACAACTATCAATGCGTACAAACCTCATTTTGAAAATAAATTCAATTTTGCAAAGATTGTGGTTTTGGTGTCACCTACTCCCGGCCTAATAGAAAATTCAGTGACAACACATGTCAAGGTCTAAACTGCTATTTTGTGCGATTATACACAGGATGTTTAGTAATTGCAAACAAAACCACAAAGTAAAATGATAAAAGCAATAACAATATAACAAATGCATCGTTCGGAATTATATCGATATATAAAATAACTAGTTTTTCATTTCTTATTTCAAATTGCCCACCCCATTCAATTATACTTTTTCAGAAGTATTTGTTCATCTCGGTAAGTTAAGAGCAATCACTCCTAATATTAAAAGTTCTATTTAATCTGAAGTTTTGGGAAAAATTTGTAGTGGCCCATGGTTTGTAGGATGGTTGGAATATAGGGTGATATGGACGTTTGGTGGTCGAAAAATGTTAGAAAAAATTATAAAGTGTGGTCTATGAATATGTGATAGTGAAATATAAGGCGGAGAAGAATAATTGCCATATTGGGTTGTTAAAAATTTTACAATAATGTGATACCTATAAGGTAGCAAACAGTGTAAAGTGTGTTAATAAACGAGAATTGAAATTAAACTGATTCATTTGGTCTTCGAAACAACTAGTTTACAGAGCAAATGTCGGCTACTAAAATTCTGGTTCTTACTATTAATAAACACAGTTTTAACTTTATACTTAACACATTAAAACTTGAAATATGCGGATATATTTACATGTTATTAGGAAGTTAAGTTGTGTTAACTATACGCGTTATGGCGTCAGGTATTTTAATGATTTCTTTCATATAATCTCATCAAAACGGGCCAAATAAGTCCAATCTTTATGAAAGGTTTGGACAAGACAACATCTGTCGGGTCAATTAGTAAAACATATTTTTGGCTTATTAAGTCAACGTGCACCATTTCATTTTATTCGTCAACTTTTACCTGTCAATTTAAATGAAAATGTATCTTTCTGTAATGTTTGATCTTTCGATGTTACCTGGTCGTGGTCTATTAAGGTAATACATACAAAATAAAATATAAGAATACAGTTTAAAATCTACCTGAGTTCAGAAAAACAAAAAAGTTGCAAATAAAACACTTAAAAAAATATATAACCGGCTTCCAAGTATAACTAATTTGTGTGCTAGTTTCCTCGAAAATCCTAGATGTCGGTCTTACATCTCACGTCTACAAATTTAACGAAATGTAACAAATACGTAAAGAAGTGTTCGAGAGGACATTCAATTGTGGGAAGCGCAACTAATGAAGGTTCCCTAACCAGAAACAATATATATTATATATATATTGTTCGGCGTACATAAGAATGACACCGCGAACATAATATTCAATATCTCTGACAAGTGAAGTTAACCTGAAAATTTCATCATGACATTCTAACCTAGGAATTACGGGTGAGAGCAATACCATGGAACGGCTCCAGATTCGTAACCTCTATGTGCTACTTTCCCCGAAAATCCTAGATGTCGGTCTTTACATCTCGCGTCTTCAAATTTAACGAAATGTATCAAATACTTAAAGAAGTGTTCGAGAGGCCATTCAATTGTGGGAAGCGCACCTTATGAAGGTTTCCTAACCAGAAACAATATATATTATATATATTGTTCTGCGTACAAAAGAATGACATCTCGAAGAGAGTATTCAATATCGCTGACAGGTGACATCTCTGACATGGAACGGCTCCAGATTCGGAACCTCTATGTGCTAGTTTACCCGAAAATCCTAAATGTCTATCTTTACACATCACGTCTTCAAATAGAAACAATATATTGTCTTGCGTTCAATGGATTGAAAAATCTCCAAAAGTCGGTATGGTAATTTCTTTGACAGGTTTTAGTAAACCTACCTAGGAATCACAGTGAAACGGCGTTATACTCAGTACAAATCCCTATTTGGAGTCTCTGTGAGCTAGATTAAGTATTCGAGATTTCAATTAGTTGAGGGGAGCTCAACTGAGGCAAATTCTTGAATAGAAACAACATATTGTCTTACGTTCAATGGAATAAAAAGTCTCGAATACATAATTTCTTTGATTTCTATTCAAGGAATCACAGGCAAACGGCCTAACACCCAGTATGGTTCCCGATTTGAGGTTTCTGTGAGCTAGTAAATACAGAAATAAATATTCCAGATTTCAGTCAGTTATGGAAGCGCAACAAATCAAGTTTCCCTACCAGGAACAATATATTGTCTTGCGTTCAATGGATTGAGAAGATAGTATCTAAAATACCCCAAATACTTATTGAATCCAAAATGTCTAATGGTGATGAAAGCTTTAAGTTTATATACTTTTAAATAATTTGTAAGAAAATTTTATACTATTACTACGGTCAGCGAACATTTTCACAGAACAGCTAACAAAGTTTCCCACAAGAAACAATTAATAGATTGTGACAATACATTCTTTTATTACTTTTTTAATCAACTTTACAACTGCGGTAAGTTGTTATCTAAGAAGAAAGTTTGCAAACGAGACCATTAAGAAGTATGAAAGAGCAGAACTTTCAACACTTCCAAAACTTTTATATAATTAACACATACATTAACGCTTTTCACACGTATTTGGCGCCAAGATTTCTCTTGTGACTCATTTGAGAATTTCCCTTTGAAAAAACGATTTAATGAGAAGTAGCCGTAAATAGTCGTACAAGTTACTGAAAATTTTATATAACTAGACGAAGGTATACCGAAACTTATTAAACAAACTCTTTATAACGATGACATACAACACTGGTCTGCAAAAAAAATTGTTATTTTCTCTCATTTTTGTTTTCATGCATGATAACTTTATATTTGGTGCTCTAAACTCGGAATATAACATGCAAATAAATACAGCACATAGATTTTAAATATAATGTTCATTTAATTAAAAACGATATTATCACAGTAACAACAATTACAGAAAAGTGAAAAAAGACTACGGTCTAAGTTTTACATCGCAAAATGCTAATTTTTAACAGACTTCCAAAAAGGAGGAGGTTATCAATTCGTTTGCTTTTTTTGTATGTATATTACCTGATTACTTCTCCTGTGGTGCACCGTTTTGAATGACTATGGTCTTGTTTAATAGAGTATATATCCAGATTGGTGAAACTGCAAATTTTGGAAAAGAATTCTATTGGTAAATTGATAAAATTTGTGAATGAACACATGCGTGCATGGAAATCGACCAATATCCCTAACATATTGGTCGATTTTTCGATAACTCCTTATGGATGTGTATAATTTTTTAACGTTTAATCTATTAACGAAGATCCTTAGGTGATCTCATATACTTTTCTACGACGTGCAACTTGCAGTTTTGCAGAAAATCGTCGAAAATTTCAAAATTCTTATCAAAAATTTCATCGAAATGAAATAACGGACATACATATTTTAATTCCAACGTAATAGTGCCGTAATTTTAGGCACTGGAAGTTTTAATTGCGAATTTGAAAATTTTCTATGTACATCTAGCATATAGATAGTAGAGCATAGTATTTTCGGCTCCTTAAATCAATGAGCACCAAGCTCGTTGTGTTTGTATACCAGGCAAATACTTATATAAAAGCAAATTTTTCCATTTTGCTAAGACGGTGCTTTTGGTTGTCACATTCTCCCGGCCTAATAGGAAATTCAGTGATAACATATGTCAAACTTTAAACTGCTATTTTGTGCGTTTATAGACATGGTGTTTAGTTATAGCAAACAGAATCACAAAGTAAAGTGATAGAAGGAGTTGCATTTATATTGGAATATCGGGTGGACTGGACGTTTGGTGGTATAAAAATGTTGGAAATTAAAATTATATAGGGTGATTAAAAAACTGTTACATGAAATGGACGTAAACAAATAATATACAGGATGCTTGAAATATATGCTGAAGTTGAATTATATTTATACAGTGTTATAAAAACATTATTTATTTTATAGCTCATAAGAAGTTGCAAAGTGTGGAGAGGAATTAATATTACACAGGGCGATAATATAAAATATTAAAATGAAATAATTCATGGGGTAGCCCACAAGGAGTTATATATATATATATATATATATATATATATACATATATATATATATATATATATATATATATATATATATATATATATATATATATGGTTGAATTTGGCTCCGTAAATATGGGATGGATTCTACTCCGTCCTACAGAAAGCAGCTAACAAATTTATGGTTGTTCGTGGGCAGTGGTATGTACAGGATGGTTGGTACATAGGTTGGATTGAAATTATCTACAGTTATACAAGGTTGTCGAAAAAGTTGAAAAAAGGTTACATGGCGTTGTCCATAAGGCATAAATATATTTTGGGCTTATTAAGTCAACGCGTACAAGTACATTTTGTTCGTAAAGATATACGTGTCAATTTAAATGAGAAAGTATCATTGTGTAATGTTGAGGCTTTCGATTTTACCTGGTTCTGTCTATTAAGGTTATACATACAAAATAAAAAATAGAGAACGAAAACTACCTGAGTTCACAAAAACTAAAAAGTTGAAAATAAAACATTTTTAAAAAATATATAACTGACTTCTACCTATAACTAAAAAGCTAAAAATAATTATAACGAAATACAACTCTAGCAAATAAATAACATATTCAATGTTGTTAGGTACCTACCCAGGAAGTAAAAAATGTAAACATTAAAAGGTGGTCATTCTGTACAAATTAATTACCTACTAATCTAGCATATTTTTGAAGTCGGTACCAAGCAACAATCAAGTTTCATGAATTAGCAGATAAGTACGCAATGAAGGGTTTTAGATTTGCTTGGCACCGGCTTCAAAAATATACTAGATTGGTAGGTAATTAATTTGTACAGAATGAACACGTTTTAATGTTTACATTTTTTACTTCTTGGGTAACAAACAACATTGAATGTGTTATTTATTTGCTAGAATTGTATTTTGTTATAATTATTTTTAGCTTTTTAGTTATAGGTAGAAGTCGGTTATATATTTTTTAAATGTTTTATACAGCCAAAACTCATAGAAATATCAGTAATGTCTCTCATTTTGGTAATATTAGTTTTTTTTTGTTTTCATTGTCTCCATCGAAGTTTCTCTGCGAATTGGCCCACAAAAATCAGCAAACATTGCTTCTACCCATTTTCCATTGTAGCGTCTTTCAACATGCATAATATCCTGAAGAAACTTTTCATAATAATCATCTGATGTGGCACCAAGGTTTTCCGGAAAGAAATCTAAATGCGAGTCCAAAAATTTAATTTTGAGTGAGCCTTTGTATTGCCAAGAATATGACACGCTTTTACAAGAGCCACCCAAGCTATTTTTCAGCTTTGTTCAACTTCGAATTGAAAACTTCATTCGTCATAAGCTCTTGTATTTGCGAACCTACAAAAATCTTCCAATACTACAATTTACTTGAGTTGGACAAAAATCATAAATGTTAACTGTAATTTAACAAGTATTATCTCCCCTTGTTTTTGGGTTATATATATATATATATATATATATATATATATATATATATATATATATATATATATATTTGTATATATGTACATGTGTGTATGTGTGTGTATCATCGTGTCAATATTCCATTAGACTCTCTCTCTCTCTCTCTCTCTACGAATTCTTTTTCTTTCAATGTCTTTGAATCCACACCCCATCACCTAAGAATCTTAGTGTCCTGTAACACCGAGTCTCGGCTTTAGTTTGCGTTCCATGTCACTGTTACAATATGACAAATGACTTGTATATAACTTTTTAACCCTTTGTGGACCACTACCAGAAAACAGTATATTTTTTAAAATATTTCACATTTGCGGGAATATTGGTGTTGTAATTAGTCGAATATATTTTTTTCAATTTTTTTTGCTTATTTTTGTATTGTTTTTTAAATGGTACTTCGAAGTACCGTTGGGAGTTCAGAACCTTGAGACTTTTAGGTACCGCAACTTTTTTTTAATAAATGCTGGTTTTAGACAACACTTTAGACATTTATTTCATGCAATTGAACAAAACAATTTTTCTTTTCATTACAACATAAGAATACATTACAAGTTGAACATTTCGAATGTAGTCTTGATTGAATTTGGTGCTTACTGCACACCTCACGTCGTCCTCTAGATTCCGAATATGTGGGCCAATGGACACCCCTATTTGTAAGACGGATATCGGCACTGACGGGGTAATTATGTTTTCGTCGTTTTGCCACTTTACTTGATTCACATGATGATCTGTTTCTAGTTAGCGATTGAGTCATTAGACCTAGAGCAATGGATCGAAGAAATTCTAATAATGGAACTGTGTCATGTAGAGAACAGTAAATTACGAAAGCATTCACAAAACAAATGTCTAGCATGCCCCAAAATAATTTATGCCACCATTTTTTGGACCTCCTGTTCAACCCATAAGCAGTTCTCAATTGATCTGCATGATCAACTCCTCCCATCAGTTTATTATAATCTTTGACGATAGTAGGACATATTATTTCGATTGAAGTACCATCTTTTTGCTTTCTTTTTACAGTACTGGTTTCGGTTCCATGATAATTCGAAACCATAGTCACCGTTTTATTGTCGCGCCATTTGAAGTATCCTATGTTTGTTGAAGAAAATCTGTAGTCATAGTCTCCTCTTTTCATAGATATATCTTCTCTCATATTTGTAGGTGTACCTTTTCTATCGCTTCGAATAGTGCCACACGCAAGAGTCTTTTCTGCTTTTAGCTTTTTCATCAACGGTATAGACGAAAAATAATTATCAAAGAACACCGTCCGATTATGACCAAGGTATTTTTTTATTAAATTCATAACTACCTTTTCGCCCAAAGGAATTTGTGTCTGATCACTTGTTTTTCCTGTGTAAATGTCAAATTGCAAAATGTAACCCTTTTGGTCTGCTATTGTCCATAATTTGTATCCTCTTTTTGTGGGTTTCTTAGGATTGTATTGTTTTATCGAACTTCTGCCTGTGAAAGCGATCATTGATTCATCTATACTTAGCTCCCTTGTTCCTTTATAATAATAGTCAAAAACTGTATTCAATGTTTCTATCATTGGTTTTAGTTTATATAATTTATCAGCATTATTTGGAGGTACTTGTGTATTGTCGTTGAGGTGAAGATTTGATAATATGTTATCAAATCTCAAGCGACTCATGACATTCGATACCAACGGAATACCCAGATCTGGACTGGTTGACCAATAGTCTTTCCAAGAAGGCAATATATGATAACCCATGAATAGATTTATACCAATAAATGACAGTAGTTCTTCTTTTCGAAGGTTGAGTACCTTGTTTTTCTGAACTACATAGAGATTGGTTTGATAACGTATATTTTCAAGAAGAGGTTCAAGAAACTAAAAAAAATATCAGTTGCTGTTTGACAATTTTCAAAAATACCGGTCCCACAACTACATTATATCCGGTATTACAGTTTCCACTTCTCGTTTACTCCATTTTCTATTAATTTCTTCCGCATTTTGGTTTTTGGTTGAAGACTTCTGTTTTCTTTCTCTTGGGTTAGTGGTCGCAATATTTTCAAATTGTTTTTCATTTTTTCTTTGTTTATTTCTTCCACTTTCCATCGATACCTCATTTATTTCTTGATCAATTTCACTAATATCCCATACTTCAGTGACAGTACCAGCCTTGAAATTCTCAATCGCTGACAAATGATCATCTTCCTCCAACTCCTCATCCGTTTGAAAATTATTGTCAAGTTCAATATTGTATTCGATATCATCTTGTATTCGTTCTGCCTCTGCTAAGAGTTCCTCATCTGTTAGTGACTTCCTCCAGTACGTATCTTCGTCCATCTTTCCTAAAAAATGTAAAAAAAAACTAGCACATTGAAAAAATATTCAGTATTCACCCAACAAAATGCAACCAAAAATTACCATCATATTTTCCCGACGGTACTTAGAAGTCTCAAATATATTTCTGCTATTATAAGTAAATCAAAATATTTTATTAATCAGACGTTTATTCACACACATTTAGAAATATGCCTACTTGCACATAATATCAAAAAATGACTTACCTCAACTCGTTTTACTATCAAATCAACACTTCACAAGTTCACGTCTTAGCGTTCACAATCTGCACTAACCTCTCTTTCAAATTGACCGTGTAAATTCCCTGCCTCATGCGACATCTACAAACATTTTCGTCAGGCGCAATTAGGAAATGTTACTCTATAGTACCGATGGGTGGCTGGACATATTCATTGCTACGTTAGGATTATAATATATTTTAAAATTTGTGGACTTTTAAGTACCTCCAGTCGACAAAGGGTTAAAATGTGATTGTTTTAATCTTAAAAATTTTATTCAATGTATGTGTGATCCGATTATAATTTATTTATTTATTTATTTATTGTCCAACAGAATATCCATTTACAGGACAAATTTCATACAAACTAATATCAATGCATTTTTAAGCTAATTACAAGAATAAAATAAGTGAATGAGTTTATACAGTTAAAAAGAGGTATACGGATGTAAGTATATAAAAATGTGTAACTCATAAGCAATTTTAACCTAACAACATATTTAAATAAAAGTTTTGTTGATTTTGATGATTTTGATAATAATGTTTTATTAAATTGTTGAACTATGTTTGTAATGTTTGTTCAAAACGCATTACACAATTGACATTACTTGCAATGATAACCTTTGTTAATAATTTTCTAACCTCGATATTGTAAGTTTAGTTTACCCATCTAGATTAAGTTATACATTATTAATTTGTGTAATCTTTCAGAAACTTGACTGAAGAAGAAATCAATAAATTTCGAAAGCTTTCATAATATAATAAAAGAATACACTTTATTTAGTGCCCTTTATAAAATAAAAATTTTCCCTGCCGGAATTGATGGTATGATGACGACATTTCGGCAGAGTCAGGGCAGGTTTGACTCTGCTGAAATGTCGGTTCGCATAATCTCGTATCCTTATGCATAAGCTTCTTGTTACTTTTGGTCCTTGGCCAGGTATTATATATTCTTATAGTGTTTGACGTCTGCGATCAGTGGCAGAAACGTCGACTGTAGTCCTTCAAGTGGCGTGTTGAACTAAGTAATACTCACATTTGTGAAAAACTCGCAGTGAATGAAGCTGAAATCTTGAACTTTACACAATTGAACTTTACAAATTTACAACTTTACCTTTAGCCTCGTGCTTTAATAATCTTACAACAAACAATATTTTGAAATGTCAAAATTCAAATTAAGGCGCTACAGATCTAACTTTTTGTTTTGAATGTTACAATCAGTGCATTTTTTGTAACCTTATTCAAATTATATGAAATTTATACTGTATAGATTAAAAGAACTTTTAAGTTGAAAATATAACATTAAAATTAATAAAATATTACCAGAAATAAATTCATCAATTGTAATATATTCTTATTTTGGTTGACAAACCATAACTACAAAGCAAACTTGCGATAACCCAATGAAGGGCCATTATTACGTAAAACAAATTTTCCTGGCTTCTATTTCAATAGCATGACAATGTAGAATTACTATAGGAACGGGTCAAAATGTGTTAATTTTTAGTTTAATTTAATTCGTCTTTCAAATTCTATTACGATTTTCTCTCGAAGCAATCTGGCGAAACTGTTACGTTATCTGTTTGACATTGACATTATGGACGTAAATAATGTTTTTTATTATATTTTATTTAATTAATGAATCCATATTATAAATAAAGGTTACCATTCTGCACTGAAGGTCCTCAGTTACTACTAAACAAATCAAAAATAAAGAAAATCGGTTGCGAGACAGAGGAGAAAATGGTACCTAACCGTTTTGTCTTTGCCTATATATATATACAGACACTACTATTTAGAACTTGTACTGTCAAAAGTTAATTTATAGCAAGTTAATTAAGTACCACAAAGAGATATGTTTTGAAAATGTTTCAATGATTTTGGTCTGAATAACGCTAATTAATATATTCTGTAAACCAACTCAGTATTCATTAACATCACCAGAGTAATATTTGATTACCAATTAAATTTATTTCCCAACAAACGTAATTAAATGTACAAACACGTAAAATGGATTATCTTTATACAAAATACGAATATCTAATTACCTTCATCAATATCAACACAATACCGTGAAATTTTGATGGAGGGACAATTCATATATTTACGGTAAACATTTAAGTGAACGGTGAACTATATATAACCTTCCTACAGGTAAACAAAATTATTACGTGTTGATTAGTTTCGCTTTAAATATTCGAGAATGATGAATTAATATGCTAATTAACTCAATAATAGAGTGATTCATTAACGGGTATAATCCGGAGCCAAAGTATATTTACATGTGTGCGTTTAAAAAAAAAACGCTTAACCCAATGGGATATTCAACATGAGTCTGGTTTTAGTTCTAGAGAAAATGATCTTCAAAAATGTTGTACTATTAGTGTTCCGCATATACAATATACGGATACCCTTATAATATCACTCCGGATTTCTGCCTGTGTCACATCACAGCCATTTTCTCCTAAACTACAAGACGGAAAAGGTTGAAATTTGGTATCAATGTATAGTTTGGTGACCCGATCAAAAGAACATACCCCAAAAGAAAAAGTTTTGATTTTAGGGGTACTTCTGGGGGAAAAACTAAAAATATCGACCGTTCCCCCCCCCCTGGTATTGAAACATTGTTTCTAACCCATCATGTTATATATCAAATGAAAGGGCTCATTATGACGAAAACAAATATATTTTTTTCACAATTTTAAAATAAATTAATTAAAAGATGTTAACACAAATATAAAAATTTTTTACCCATCCCCCCCCTTATCACCGGAACCATAAGCTGTATAATTTTGAAAAAATAGACATATAGCCGCTTACCTAAACTTTACTGGAAAAATAAGGAGAAACTCCTAATATTCATTTTGAAGGGCAAATTATAGAATTAAATGGAAAATAAAAAACTATAATTGTTTCTAACGGATCATGTAATTTACAGAAAAAAAAAGAAGAAATTTCTAATATTAATATTGGAGGCCAAATTATAGAATTAAACGAAAAATAAAAAAATATTTTTTAACGCATGCAATACATCAAAAGAAACGGCGCATCATGAGGAATACAAATATATGTTTTTCATATATTTTTTTTTAATTAAATGTTTACAAGATATTAAAATACAGGTATAAAAAATTCTCATTTCTCGTTTTATTTCCGAAACCACCGAAACCATACTATCTAAAATTTTGAAAATAATTAGGGGTACTGGGCTCATTTGAAATTTATAAGAAAAATTATTAGAGAACCCGCATAGTAATTTTAGGGACAAATTATACAATTAAATGGAAAATGAAAATTCAATTTTCAAACGCATCATGTAATATATCAGATAAAAGGCTCATTATTTAAAAAAAATTTTAAACATCGACTTAATTCCCACTTTAGAAACTACACTATTTAAATATATATTATTCGTATTTTTAAATAATTTGAATAACAGATTTAATATTTTATAATTTAAAACTAGACCTATTTTGCCCTTTATATTCCAATCTACAGAGACTCAAAATTCAGACAGTAGAATATAGAAGGCTTCCCTGAAAGTTTATTAGTAAAATAAAACTTTAATGTTAATTTTTGGGGGCCAAATTAGAAAAATAAATACATGTATTTTCTTATAAAAATCAAGCGAATCCTGAAGCAGATAAAATAAAAAGTCTATGTATGGAAAATCAAAGTGTATATTTATTATAAATTTAAAACGCTTTCTTTAAAAGATATTAGGGTAAATATAAGGAAAAGCACTCATTCCCTGCGTGTCTGAAACTGGAATATTAGAATCTTGAAGGTGGTACGGAACCCTTAGTATGCGAGTCCAACTCGCACTTGACCAAATCATTAAAAACTTAATGTCAATAATCCTATATCCGAAGTTCTAGCGGATGTAGAATATGAGTAATGTAACAAAGGCTATATTTTCTTTATGTGATCTCTCTCTGGAACATGTAATGGACGCTCACTAAGCTCGGTTTCGGTTGGTACCGACTTACTGAGGTATGAAAATGTGGAAGAATTACAGAAATTGTTTTTGTGTATTCTAGAAATATCAACTAACGCAGTTTTAGAGTATTTCGATAATTATATTTCTGTTTTGTGGGTGCCCTATATTATAAATATTTGTCGCCTATATTGAATCTGAAGAAACGGTTTAGAAGGACGCTTAAAAAGTATTTTTCCTAAACTTATATTTATACTAGCAGTTTAGTTGTTTTCTAAATACCATGTTTTTATGATAATTTCAAGTACTCCATGATCTTTTTGAAATTTAGTCCATACAAAAAAAAACAGTGTCTGAAACACCGTGAACGGCTGCGTGTGATTGGCCCTTGGCGCTCAGTGGGCACGGCTCCATCCTACTGATTTGTTATTTCCGGTTGAGTTGTTATTGGACGGGTACGGGCCGGTACGGTGTTTAATAAGATTTTCCAACAATTCGATAAGTTCTGAATTTCATTGCGTGCGTTTAGACTGTGAGGTCTCTTCTCTATTTCAATTGCCTCTCTTACGAGTCTTGATTTCGGGTGTTCTATATTTGCCAGCACTCTGGTGTTCTCAAAATCTATTAGCTTGAATTCTTCTATTAGTTTGGTAAATTTTATTTTGTGATGGTGATGTAAAAAAGTATTGAGGTGTTCCCTCCCATGAGGCCAAATCACAAATGTATCATCCACATATCGCAACCACAAACTGTGTTTAAGAGTTGTTGTTCTTAGTGCCAACTCCTCTCCATAAAAAGGTTCGCTATAACTGGTGAGAGTGGCGATCCCATTGGAGCTCATTCCATTTAAAAACAAATATATACATATATATATATATATATATATATATATATATATATATATATATATATATATATTAACCTTCTACTATAACTAGAAAGCTAAACATAATTATAACAAAATACAACTCTAGCAAATAAATAACACATTCATTGTTGTTAGGTACCTACCCAGGAAGTAAAAAATGTAAACATTAAAAGGTGCTGATTCTGTACAAATTAATTACCTACCAATCTAGTATATTTTTGAAGCCGGTGCCAAGCAAATCTAAAATCATTCATTGCGTACTTATCTACTTATTCATCAAACCTGATTGTTGCCTGGCACCGACTTCAAAAATATACTAGATTGGTAGGTAATTCATTTGTACAGAATGAGCACCTTTTAAAGTTTACATTTTTTACTTTCTGGGTAAGTACCTAACAACATTGAATGTAGTAGTAGTCTAGTCGATTCCATAATAAGGTATGGTATATGCGTTTGGGGTGCGGCATATAACACGCACTTAAAAAAAAATAGAAGTATGTCAAAATTACATACTTAGAATAACCTTTAGGTTAAATAATCGTCAAAGTGTCAAGCATATATATATTACACAGAGAATATTGAACGTGCGAGGTCTTTACATTAATGAATTGCTAAAGACGATACATTCAGGGAATAACCTCATTAAAACAAACCATCCACATAACACCAGACAAAAGGATAAACAGTTGCTCAAATCTGAGCGAATGAATAAAACTGTATGTCAAAAATGCATACTATATAACGGTATAAAAGTATACAATGTGATTCCATTAATTTTCAAAAAACTAACCAAGAAACAGTTCAATAAAAAAATTAAATTATACATAGCCCAGAATAGCTATCTAGAATAGATAGCTTATTAGCCCTTCTGATATAATCAAAACACTAAAAATAAATTACTTTATTTAAAAAACAATACCCTTATTTATATATCTCTATTTCTAATTCATGTTTAGTTATACTTAATGTAGTTATATTTTGTTGTTTTGTATTATTTTAATTATTTTATTCTCAGTGACTAGTAAAATGGAATATTATAAATATATATTAATTAAGGGTATGTATCAGTGACTAGTAAAATGGAATATTATAAATATATATTAATTAAGGGTATGTATGGGTTAGTATGAGTATATCTGTCTGTATGTATATATGAACATATGTTTATGTATATAGGTACGAGTATATATGAATGTCTTGGTTAGTAAAGTAGCAGATTTTAATTGTAATGAATTTAGCACTAACTTAAACATACTTGAATGTTCTCTTGGACACAACACAAGCTTATGCTTAGGTGTTCAATTTTTTTTTCTCTTATTTACTATTCTAACATTAATGTTTGATATTTTTACTTATTACTGTTACCTTGGTAATAATGTTAGTGACAATCTTATTGTAACAACTATAATTGTATTTTTTTTGCTAATAAATTGAATTAATAAAAAAAATAAATAAAAATAAGTGTTTATTTGCTAGAGTTGTATTTTGTTATAATTATTTTTAGCTTTTTAGTTATAGGTAGAAGTCGGTTATATATATATTTTTAAATGTTTTATTTTCAATTTTTAGTTTTTTTTGAACTCAGGTAGTTTTCATTCTTTATTTTTTACGTTGTATGTATAACCTTACGAGACAGAACCTGGTAACATTGAAAGCCTCAATATTACACAATGATACTTTCTCATTTAAATTGACAGGTTAATCTTTACGAACAAAATGTACTAGTACCCGTTGACTTAATAAGCCCAAAATGTATTTATGCCTTATGGACTACGCTATGTAACTTTTTTTCAACTTTTTTGACAACCCTGTATAACTATAGATATCCTGTACATACGACTGTCCACGGACAAGCATAAATTTGTTAGCTGCCTTCTGTAAAGTATAGGACGGAGTCAAATCCGTTCTATATTTCAACCATAGTATTCTATATTTCAACCATAAATTATTTCATTTTTAACATTTTATATTATCGCCCTGTATAACATTAATTCCTCTCCACACTTTATGCAACTTCTTATGGGCTATAAAAGAAATAAATTTTTAATCACACTGTGTAAATATAATTCAACTCCAGCATATATTTCAACCATCCTTTATATGATTCGCTTATGTCCACATCATATAATAGTTTTTTAATAAACATATATAATTTTAATTTCACATTTTTTCCAACATCTTTATACCACCAAATGTCCAGTCCACCCTATATTCCAACCATTCTGTATATACGGCTGCCTACGGACCACTATCATTCTAGTCCGTCCTATATTTCAATCTTCATAATAAATGCAACTCCATCTACCAATTTACTTTGTGATTTTGTTTGCTATAACTAAACACCCTGTCTATAAACCCACCAAATAGCAGTTTAAAGTTTGACATGTGTTGTCACTGAATTTTCTATTAGGCCGGGAGAATGTGACAACCAATAGTACCGTCTTCCCAAAATGGAAAAATTTGCATTTAAATAGGTATTTACCTGGTATACAAACAAAACGTGCTTGGTAAGAATTGATTTAAGGAGCCGAAAATACTATATTTTACTACCTATATGCTTGAGATGTACATAGAAAATTTTCAAATTCGCAATTAAAACTTCCAGTGCCTAAAATTATCGCACTATTACGTTGGAATTAAAATATTTATGAGGAAATGTCCGTTATGTCATTTCGATGAAATTTTTGATAATAATTTTGGAATTTTCGGCGATTTTCTGCAAAACTGCAAGTTGCACGTCACAGAAAAGTATATGATATCACCTAAGGATCTTCCTTAATAGATTAAACGTTAAAAAACTATACACATCCATAAGGAGTTATTGAAAAATCGACTAAAATATTAGGGATATTGGTCGATTTCCATGCTCGCATATGTTCATTCACAAATTTTATCACTTTATCAATATAATTCTTTTCCAAAATTTGAAGTTTCACCAATCCGGATATATACTCTATTAAACAAGACCATATTTATTCAAAACGATGCACCACAGGAGAAGAAATCAGGTAACATATATAAAAAAAGTGAAAAAACACGCGACGAATTGATAACCTCCTCCTTTTTGGAAGTCGGTTAAAAAAACTTGCTAAAAAATTTACAGCCAGCGAACTTATAATGGAGATTAACCAGAAACTATTTGTTTCTTATAGACTAGGTACATGCAAAAGAATACCCGCTCATAAAAAATATATTAAACTTTTTAATAAATGTTTGAAAACAAACACACAGTGTTTGTTCAAAATCTGATAACGACCAAAGTTAATATTGAAAACCGTCCGAAAGTTTTTAATTTATAAAACATATTCGTCAAACATCAACGGGGATGTAACAAAAATGTTTCCTCAAGAGGGTTTTCCCATCTAAAAACTTTCAAGATAATTTGATTGGCAGTAATATCTCAAATCTCCCTTAACATTTTTTCACTCCAAGCGTTTTATTACTTGAGTATTGCTATCGTGCGTGAATGATTCGTAATATCCTTGAGTCTATAGCTCCTCGGATGATTTCGACATTTTTTGTTGGGAAAGGAAATGTTATCAGCTTCGAAAAAAAAACCGAATGAGCTGTGACAGAATTGTCTGTCTTTGTTTCCGGTTTTATACGTTACGTCGAAGAATTGCGATATTTTACATCAATTCTGGCACGATGTAATCTTCAATCACAGAGAACTACGGTTTTAAGAAAATATGACAATTTTAATCTTAAAACAACGTAAAAAATAAAGTAAATTGGTCCGACGGCTTGTTTAAAAAGCCTCGACATACACGATTGAATTCGCGAGGTGCTTAGATAAGTAAAAATTTTACTTAACCGATTTTAATAATTCTTTCTCTAACAGAAAGCTACACTAACAGTGAGTAACATAATCTGCATTCTTTTTTGATAAACCGTTGTTAATTTTTGTTATGGGGTCTCTATTATTTTTAATTAAATTAAACTAGTGTTCGCCCAGTGGTCGAAATTCGACCCTATTTCATCAAATTGTGAACATTACTGAGGTTTGCTTGTCAAAAGTATATGTCTAACAGAAATAAAGTGGGGAGAAACCGGATAACAGGGCGTCATCACTCCCCCCCCCCCACACACACACACAAATCGTTCATGCCATATTGGGAAATCTATTGAAATAAAAAAAATATATGACAATTTAATCAGATATAGGTACTCCCAATAATTTTTTGATGTGCACTATGTAACCTAAAAGCTTCGCCATTTGCACTTCAATCGAGTTCATAAAATAAAAAAGTATATATTCAACAACCTTATAAAAACTACAATCTTTAATATATGTTCTGTTGTCCACTGATTGCCAATTTGTTACACGGCACCATCGGAAGATTGTAAAAATAATATAGTAGATAATAAAATAATTCAATTCACAACACAAACTTACAGAATAATTAAAACGAAAGTTACTGCTACTTGTCCGAAAAATAATACTGATCTATTACATTGACTATTTTAATACTGAACAATAAACAACGCTTGATGCTGAACTATCAAAGATGGTCTTCACATGATTTAACAGCTGGTAACGCTTCCTCCATATATAATTACTCAATAAATATGTTAAGTAAATTATTTTGTCTGATAAGTATTTAAAAATTGCATATGTAGAACAAAGTGTAGTAAGGCAATTTCGTAAAATTGCCCGGATTACTGACTGTCTGTAGAGAGATTCTTCTTCACAGTTATTCTGAGAGTAAGAGATGTCTATAAAATCATCAACCAGTATTCCTGTATATAAGTAATGTCTTGTATACTGTGTAATACTTATCTGTGTTTGGAGACGTTTCAACTCCGAGTCTGGAGTCGTTGTCAATCGTTTAGTGTTGTTTCCAAGTAGAATTTTTGCTTTGATCTTGAATTTGTTGTTTGTCAAAAAATTTGACACTGACCATTTGTCGTTTGGCGATCACTTGACGCTGAGGTTACCGTTTTTCGGCTCTGTTAGCAATAAATTCCTCCAGTCCAAACTTAAAGAAGCCAGCTGTATGATGACAAACAACACTGAAATCAAGGCACCTTCAGCCGACCTTCATTTGGACTGGAGGAATTTATTGCTAACAGAGCAAAAAAACGGTAACCTCAGCGGCAAGTGATCGCTAAACGACAAATTGTCAGGTTCAAATTTCTTGACAAACAACAAATTCAAAATCAAAGCAACCTCAAAAACAACACTAAACGACTAACAACGACTCCATAGTCGGAGATGAAACGTTTCCAAACAGAGATAAGAATTACACAGTATACAATACATTATTTATGTACAGGAATACTGGTTGATCATTTTGTAGACATCTCTTTCTCTCAGAATAATTGAAGAATCTCCGTACAGACAGCCAGTAATCCGGGCAATTTTACGAAATTGCCTTACTACACTTTGTTCTACATATACAATTTTTAAATACTTATCTGTTGCAGGAAAAAATGTTGAGGAGAGAAAACCCAATGAACAGACAAAATTCAAGACCTCCTCAACAATCTTTACGAAATTATGTCAAATAAAAGTAAATTTCTTTGTAGAATATACCTAAATTACTATAAAAATCAGTAAATGCTTTTAATTTCTTTATGTTTTTAAATACACATCGTTAAAATGTCAATGACATGTTTATTTTAGTTTAAAGTCAGTTAGTTATCTTATAATTAAACCAGGTTATTGCAGGAATAGAACCATGTAAAATTAACTGTTGTTTATTAGATAAAACACATGAACACAAAGCAGTAAATAACTCATTCCCTACCTAAAACAATTGAAAGATTCGGCCTTTGAATAAATTCAAATATGTAGTAATCATATTTAACATAAAAAATAAATTAGATTAAATAATAAATCATTATTAAATGTAATATTTAAAACAGTTAATGCTTACGAGTACATTTTTCAAAAATATTTTTTCCACGATACTGAAAAAAATTTCAGTAGTCTTAAAGTAAGAAATAAAACGAAATAAAACCTTTATTATGGCATTTCACAGTGATCGACTTCAGCTCGTATGCAGAAAATGAATTCAACCAACTCAAATTTAGTACGAAGTTGTTATACCTACTATTACATTCCAAAAAACTACAAAACATAAGAACATATTACCAAACCTTCAACCAAAAACTTAATATTTAATATAATTTGATTAACTTAAATGACAGACATAGTAAGCAATGACTTTTTCTTTCTATCGAAAATATATAGAAATAAAAGCACCTGCTGTTAATTAGTGGTAAATATATATATATATATATATATATATATATATATATATATATATATATATATATATATATGGAACAAAACGCTATCGATATAGGATCCTAATGAGGCAACGAACACACTAATTACTGAAATCAAACAGATAATAAATAATGCAACAGTCCAAATAAAAAAAACAGAAATATGAACAAAGCTCGTCACTGTTGGGTGACAAAAGGAATCATAATCTCTTGTAATCAAAAAGAATTTCTATATAACATGTGGAAACTAGATGTTACAAACATAAGATTAAAAAATGAATGCAAAAATTATAACAAAGTGTTAAAAAAAGTAATTTCTCTTGCAAAAATTATGAATGATAAATCAAAGGTTGAATCCTTACAAAATAACAGCAAGCTGTTATGGAAGTTTATCATTAACAAAATTAACAAAAATCGCAAAATTAAAACAAATAATATTGACAAAATTCGAGTAAATCATGAAGAAGTATCCGATACTCAAAGAATTGCCAACGAATTTAATAAATTCTTCTGTAATATTGGACCTGAATTAGCGAATCAAGTTAATAGGCCAAATAATAATAATAACATTGAGCATCCAACACCAAATGGTAAAAGCATGTTTTAACACCAACGAATCGTATAGAACTAAATAAGATAATTATGAACTTAAAAGAAAAATCCGGTGGAGTAGATGGTATAAACGTAAAAACTCTGAAACACATTGCCGAATATATAACACTACCTCTGGAATATATATTTAACAAATGTATTGAAAAGTCTACGTGGCCAGATGCACTGAAAACCGCTGAGGTAGATCTACAAAAATGGTGATACATTATTATGTACTAATTACAGGCCAATCTCGTTAATATCAAATATAGCTAAAGTCTTTGAAAAAATATTGCATAAATGGATTATTGACTTCGTAACAGACTGTAGCATAATCTCGGATAAACAATACTGGTTTTTTAAAAACAAAGGCACGAACGATGCCATCTACCTAGTTCACCAGTTAATTACCGATAAAATAGAAAAGAAAGGCCCTATCATAGCAACGTTCCTTGATTTGAAGAAGGCTTTTGATACGGTTAATCATGAGATATTATTGGAAAAGCTAAACAACTATGGGATTAGAGAAATTACCCTATATCTCATAAAAAGTTATTTGACAGATAGGCATCAGTTTGTAAGAATTACTAACTACAAAAGTGGCAAAGATAAACTAGCTACGGGAGTTCCACAAGGCACTATACTAGGACCAATACTGTTTCTCCTATACATAAATGAGCTGCTGTTTAGCTTACCCAATAATTGCATATTATCTTATGCGGATGATACCGTAGTAATAAGCAGCGGTAATTCTTGGAGCGAGACCCAACTCATTACGAAGAACTACATACATCAAAATAATCAGTAAATGGCTCCGCAGTAACCAGTTATCATTGAACCTGAATAAAACAGTTTATATAACCTTCGGAAGCTACATAGATAGCATACCAAAAAATTTAGAAATAAACATAGATGGCCAAGAATTGAAAATAGTAGACACATGCAAGTACTTGGGTGTATATTTCGACAGACACTTTAAATGGGAAAGTCACATAGAGCATGTAGTTAGCAAATCTTCATATTCAAAAACCTGTCTGAATTTATGCATGCAAAAACATTACTAAAGATTTACTATGCACTATTTCATAGCATTGCAACATATGGGATACTAGCTTGGGGAGGAGCGTACAATAAAATGATTGATGTACTAATTAATATACAAAACAAGTTACTAAAAAGAGCCAAAATAGATAAGCTAACAGTAGATCAAATTCCTTTAAGCCTAAAACAATGTTTTATATTAGAATCCCTCAAGTTTCATTATGACAGCTTAAAAGATAAATATTTTCACTCGAATAGTGTAACAAGAAATAAACCACTGTTACTTCCAAAAATTACTAAAAACTGCAGTATACAGAATTCTAAATACCAAGCCATTAAATATTTCAATAAACTAGACAACAATCTTAAAGCTATGAATTGTAGAAAACACATGATAAAAAAAAGCTAAAACTGTGGGTTTCAAATACAACGATAGTACAAGTCCATATATTATAAGAAATAGGTGGAAATTAATTCGAACACTATAAAAATAAATGTAGAAGAATATTTGTATAGCGGTATATGTGAGTATGATATATGTATGAGTATAGAACGTAAAACAGTATATGTGTATTTTGGATGTGCGTATGTATAAGTAAATGTTCTTACTGATATAACGTCACTTAAATATTGTAATTAGCAAGTAGGATCATTGGGCCATGTTCGCCTCAGTACGAGAATATCACTTGTCTAATGTCACCTTTTGGTGCTCATTAGAAATACATCTTTTAGCGTGTAATTCAATTTTGTATTAGTTTTTAATTTTTTTGTATTCTCCTAGCTCCTGTGTACAGAGAGTTCATCTCTCTCTTACAGGATACAGTACATTGTATTATTGCTTAAGTGATTTTCTATGGATTGTGTATGAGCTACTAAATAAATAAAATAAAATAAAAATATAATACTCACATTTGTTAAAAACTTTTTGCAGTGAATGAAGCTGAAATTTTGAACTTTACTCATTGAATTTGCAACTCACCTTTACAATCGTGCTATAATAATCTTACAACAAACAATATTCTGAAATGTCAAAATTCAAATTAAGCCGCTACATCAAAGATTGCCATGAGTTCAGGGCTTCCAGATCTAACTATTTTTCTCGAATATTACAATCAGTACATTAATTCACATTTTTTTGTAATCTTATTCAAATTATATCAAATTTATATGGTAAAAATTAAAATGTCTTTTAAACTGAAAGTATAACATTAAAATTAAGAAAATATTATAGAAAAAACATTCACCAAATGCAACATAATTCTTATATTTCTTGACAAACCATATTTACAGCAATAAAAGTTGCAAACCTGCGAGAATCCAATGAATGGCCATTCGTATGTAATATAAATTTTCTTGGATTCTATTTCAATACCATGACGATGTAGAATAACTTTAGGAACGGGGTCAAAAACTTTATAGTTAACTTAATTCGTCTTTCACAGTCGAGTCAATCCATCTTACGATTTTCTCTTCAAGAAATCTAGCGACACTTACCTGTTTGGCATTGACAGTAAGGACGTAAATAATGTTTTTTTTTATTTAAATAAGTTATAGCATTTTGCAATGAAGGTCGTCAACTGCTACTAAACAAAACAAAAGTAAAGAATATCAGTTGAGAGACAGAGATAAAATGGTTCCTAACTGTTTTGTCTTTCCCTATTTATATACAGATGTTTTGGAAAAAGTGGGAAATGCCTGAAAATTAGTTTATAAACATAGCTCAGGTTATTCATGGAGAAAAAGACATTTTGCTGACAAAATTAATAGTAGCACAAAACCATTATCATAATGTAAATTAAAGAATTTAGTTACCATTTTTTTATTTGTAGTGACTAACGCAGATTCAATTAAGGGAATTCAACCGCATACTTGATAACTGATCCCTGACTTGATCGATGATAAAATGACGTTTCGACAGAATTACATTTGCTCTCTTCAGGTTACTCTTCTGCTTACACTTCTAGTTAGTCGAATAATAATGTTCAGTAGCTTGCGAGCTGTTATATAGTCGCGGTTCGGCGCTTATCTGTTGGTACCGAGAACGGCTGCGTGTGATTGGCCCTTGGCGCTCAGTGGTCACGCCTCCCGCTTGCTGATTGGTTATTTCCGGTTGAGCTGTTATAGGGCTCTAAGAGAAAACGGATTTACAGACCCAAATATACAATGAGCCCTAATACCAAAACCAAGACAAACAGACGAGGAGCATGAGACACCTAAACAAGGCTTATTTGTCGTATATCAAGGGTACCAGGGACAGTATTAATAGAATTCTACGGAGACACATTATCGATACTATTTTCAATACCTATAGAAAAATAAGGATTTTCCAACATTGTTATTACACAAACAATTCCAGAAATTTTTAAAACATAGCCTTTACTTTTTTCTCCGGAATTTCACTTGATATTGTATAATATTTTTAGAATGCCCCAGCAACGATCTCTTTGGTACTTCTTGAGGATAGCTGTTTTCAATTATGATAACTTGGAAAATAAACACATGTCATATATAAACACATAAGTATATAGTTTACATTAGCAATCTACAGAAATTCATTTGAAGTTATACCAATCAACTTGAAATAATAAATAGTCCTCTGTGAATTTCAGTATTAATAATATATACAAAGTGAACACGTATTTATTAATAACTGTAATTTATACGGCTAATTTTAACTTTGATTAATTAGAGAACGTTCACATTGAAACATCATAATGAAATGTTAATTAGGGTTCGTCGAACGGCTGGGTAAATAATTAATTTACCTGATGTCTCAGAAATATTTTGAAGAAGTTTTTTATGTTCCAAACTAGCATCTGGTGTATACAGTTTTGTGATTTGTCAAGTTCTGTTTGTCTACAATTTCAATCATTTTTATTACTAACAAAAATTTTCGTGAACTTTTTTGAATGCAAATTAGGAATTTTTTGGATTAAATTCCTAATAAAAAAACAAAATAATGAATCATGATGAATATTAAAAAATTAACAAAAAAAGTTGTTTTAATGTTTTTCTTAATACTATTGCATCAATCAAAAAACAAAATACAAAATAGCTTCTTTAAAATAATACATATTTATTAGCACATACAAATGTATTTTTTAAATTAATTATGTCAAATTCGAATGATTTTTATCTATACTAGTATAAAATTGTAGTTGCCTGTTTGTTTGTTTTTTCGTTTTTTCGTTTGTTTATTTGTTTGTTTATTTCATAACGTAATAACTACTGAGCTGTTTTTGCTGAATCATTTTTTGTTGCAAATCTTATAGTTTGACTTAAAATCTGGTATACATTTTATCTCCCTACATTGACAGAAACGGTAGATATAGCCAAAAAACGAATACCATGTTTCGTAATACACAATTACTCAATTGGTTCCAGCAAATGCACCAAATATTATATAGATAGCTCATAATCAGTGGCACAGACATGATATTTGAAATATAGGGAGGCGTAGAATTAAGTAGTTTAATCTCTAAAAATGTTACATAGGGTGCTCCATAAGCAGTTGCAGTTTTGGTGAAATAAATTGGGAATTGATGGATTTATATTTACACAAGGTGGTACAAAAAATGTCATACTGAGTGGCCGATAAGTAGCTGCACATACAAGCTGGTTGAAATAGAGGGTGAAGTTGATTTATAGTTAAATAGTGCGAATAACAAATTGTGCTAATTTTTTTAAGATAGAACATGAGCTGTTGCATATATGCAATATCTGAAACATAGAGCCAAGCAAAATTATAGTTATACAGTGTGATTAAAACATGTTAGAAAAACTTGCATATACGGGGTAGTTGACATATAAGGTGGAGCAAATTATATTTTCCAGCATAATCTCAAAAATGTTTATTTAGCGTAGTTATACAGGATGGTTCAAAAACCGATAGACCAGTAAGTTATAATGGGTGGCTAATTGGCAACACTATATACAAGATATTTTAAATATAAATGGAAGTTATAGCTATAGAAGGCAGTTCTTAAAAATATTGAATAGAATTCTTATATAAGGTGGCTATCAATAGTTGCTGTTTGAGTGAAATGGGTTGGGATTTGTGTATTTAGTTATACAGAGTGGTACAAAAAATGTTATATTGGGTGGCCCATAAGTAGTTGTAAATATATGGTGGTTAAGATCGGGGCTTAGTAGAATTATAGTTTTACAGGGGGATTAAAAAATATTTAAAAAAAATGTTGCATCAGGTAGACTAAGAACCTGAAATATGGACGAAGCACAATTTTAATTATATATTGTTTTCAAAAAGTTGCATATAAAGGCCGGTTAAAATTATAATTTACGAAATGGCTTACAAATTATCAGAAATAATTGTTGTATAGCAAATAGGGTGGAGTAGAACTATAATTAGGTAATTAAAAAATGCTATATTGGGTGACAAATAAATATATATAGAGGATGGTTGGACTATAGGCAGAGTTTCAACTATACAATGTGATTCCAAAAAAATGTTGTATAAAATTGTTATATAATGTGGCCCATAAGCACTTGCAGTTTGGTTAAAATATATTCGGGATTGGTAGATTTAAAGTTATGTTAAGTCGTTCAACAGAGTTAGAAGAATTGTTATATTGGATAGGCCATATGTTTCATAAGCTATTTCTTTTTGCGAAAAATTCTACTTTCCGTACGCGAGTGAAACCGCGGGTAACAGCTAGTTACTAATAAAGACAAAACTATAGGACTGATTTTTATCGTTTACCTCAATATTTTTTTTGGTTATGTGAAAAAATCGTTGAAACAAAAGTTTTAAATCAATTATTAATCTACAATTTTTATAACTTTTTTCGATAGGTAATCTCCGTTTCACAGCAATCGTAAAACACAATTTCCGGTAATTTTGGGGTCCAACATTTATGTAAAATTACTCCTAAGTTTTTCACTAACAAACTGCTAATAATTTTGTTTCAACAAAATTATTTCCCGTGGTCTATTAATAGATTACAGTGTATATCATCTAAATTAGCTCCAAGTAATTGTTAAGTACACAAAAAATAACATATACAAACAACCACATATTTCCTTTAAAGTCAGCTAAAAAGATGGTTAATCAGACCATTTTACATTTCAAGGGAAATCATCAACATGTACAGTGCATCCCATTTTGGTTGAGATTGCCAGGTAACTCGGTTGTTATTGAAGATAGAGTCTTGCGGTTTTCACATACCTGTTCTACTTTTTTGTGAAACCCAGCATGGCCATATCAGATTTTGCATAAGTGTTTCCATTTAAAAGATACAGGGCGATTTTGATAGTTTATACTTTTTGGACCCCTTCTATATCTACGAAGTTATTAGAAATACTCTTGCGCTAAGAACTACGTCTAATAGAAAATTTTGCATAGAATCCAGTGGAGTACTCAATTTTGTTCCGAGTATGGTTTTGAAGATACTACACAACATTATATATTTTTAAATGGAACACCCTGTATTTTATTATTTCATTGAATTCGTTATTTTTTTCCCTTTAAAATAATGTATAATACAATACACATGGTATTATGAGAAATGCTAAAAAACACTAAAAAGCTGAGTTTTTTGCTAGTAGGCCATGTATTTTCCAATTTTCCATTTAAAAGGAAAATCAAACAAATAATTCCATTTGAGATTTTTTATAGGAGTTTATCAGCAAAAAAAATAATGTTAACACTAATTCAATAACATCAAAAACGAAATTTAGGTACCTAAAAGCAATAAATAGTTATATATCGTTCATTATGTATAACAAACAGAACAAGTATTACAAATCAAATATCTATCTTAAAATTAATTTTGGACATTATTTATTACCTTATTGATTTAACTGTTCAAAATGTTGTCCATTTTACCTAACAAATAATCGGCAAACCTTTCCATCTACCATGAATCCATTTAAAATTATTATAGAATTCCGCCTTTCGGTACAATATTTTATCTAGTGAGCGCTGGAGAGAAAAACGCAAATCTGATCAAGCTGTCATTGTTAGTAACTATTGTGTTTTATCGTGTTTGAGTTTACAAGATCATTATATAAATAATTATTCGTGAGTTTGCTGGTTGATAATTGATAATGGCTGGAAGAGAATTCGTTTTTAAAAATTACGAAAAATACGATATGATGCAATGTTTAAATCAATGTTATGAGAATGTTGAAGAAGCTTTAGAACTATATTTCCACAGGTATAAAGTACGAGTATTTTACCATAAGATATTTCATGAAATCGCTTTTTTAAAACTTTCAGATATCCAGAGAGGCATCAACCTAGTCGAGCAACTATATTTAGACTAAAGAATAATTTACTTAGTTTTGGTGCATATTCTAAACCTCGATCAAAGGTGTATAACAAAGAAAATCAAGAAATGAATGAAATAAATGTGTTAGCTAGCGTTCATGCCTATCCCCAGACTTCTTGTGCGAAATTAGAAAATTACAATGGAGTTTCTCAATCATGGGTCCAAAGAATTTAAAAAAATATATAAATTTAAACCTTACAAAGTCAATATTGCCCAGCACTTATATCCTGGTGATGCAGCAAGACGGTTAAATTTTTGCAATTGGTTTTTAGACCAAACCCGAAGGGACAATGATTTTGTAAGGAAAGTTATTTGCCCACAATTCTAGATTAATTAGGCGCTTTTTAGAAAATAATTTTCAAGGATGTTGGATGGAACACATGGACCAATTAGGTGGCCTCCAAGATCACCCGATTTATCTATATTGGACTTTTTTTGTGGGGTTATTTGAAAAATAAAATATATACCAACAAACACAACAGTCGCGAACAACTTCGTGCCGCAACGGAGGCAGCTTTTCGGGATTTACAAAGGCGACCTGTTATAATTTTAAATGCACTCAGGCGTATTGAAAAGGTTTGCCAATTATGTGTTAGGGAAAATAAATGGACAACAATTTGAACAGTTAAATCAATAAGGTAATAAATAATGTCCAAAATTAATTTTAAGATAGATATTTGATTTGTAATACATGTTCTGTTTGTTATACATAATGAACTATATATAACTATTTATGAGTTGCTTTTAGGTACCTAAATTTCGTGTTTCATGTTATTGAATTATTGTTAACATTATTTTTCTTTGCTGATAAACTCCTATAAAAATTCTCAAATGGAATTATTTGTTTGATTCTCCTTTTAAATGGAAAATACATGGCACACTAGCAAAAAACTCAGCTTTTTAGTGTTTTTTAGCATTTCTAATAATACCATGTGTATTGTATTATACATTATTTTAAAAGGAAAAAAATAAAACGAATTCAATAAAACAATAAAATACAGGGTGTTTCATTTAAAAATATATAATGTTGTGTAGTATCTTCAAAACCATACTCGGAAAAAGCCTTAGCCCAAGAGTATTTCTAATAATTTCGTAGATATAGAAGGGGCCCAAAAACTATAAATTATCAAAATCGCCCTGTATCTTATAAATGGAAACACTTATGCAAAATCTGATATGGCCATCCTGAGTTTCACAAAAAAGTAGAACAGGTATGTGGGTATGTGAAAACCGCAAGACTCTATCTTCAATAACAACCGAGTAACCTGGCAATCTCAACCAAAATGGGATGCACTGTACATAGTCTGCAGCTAATCTGTTGCATATATTTTGGTTTACAAAACATTTAATTAAAAAATGCCAACCAAGCTTTGATGTTTAGTTGCATCATATTTGGTAGAGAGCTTGCATAGCCTCGGTTTTTGTATAAGATATACACTAAACATACATTTCCATTTCGTCGTAAGCTTTTTATGAACGGCAAATAAGGGCTCTTCGAGCACGAAACGAAAGAATTAATGAATTTGGTCGGTGTAGAAGAGCAGAACATCACGTTTTTTACATTTAATGTGAATTTTACGGACAGTGTCGCTATCGTACAGATAAATTCTTGAATACCATTACGACTGCCATATTCCCAATGAAGAGATTGCATTATTCATTATTATGCAGAAGGAAGTAACATTTTTATACGAGAATTATTTTTGATCGTTTGTCATTATGAGACAGTGTCAGTGGTTTCTTATTTCCCTGACAAGATAATGGTATATTTAATGAGTGATATAAATTTGGTAGATGCTCCTAAACGTTTTTGTAAGTGAAACCAAAATGGCTGTTACTTTCTTTCTCTGAATATGCAATATATTACTTTAATTATGTCATTTTTCATTTTAAACTTGAGTCTTTGTAATTCAGTCCGAAATGAACAAGTCTTTAACTAAATTTTCTTTAAAAGGAAACTCATTATTTGAATGATAACAGTTCTCAGGATTAAATTTTTATCATTGTAGACACAGGGAATTCTTTTGAAGATATAATGTCATGGGAACTTCATTAATTTAAAGCTGAAATGTCTCTACAGTTTTACTACATGTACTGGGTATATGTAAGACCATAATAAAGGTAGACATATTTTGCTTCTTTATGTTAAATTTCAATAGTTGATCATAGAGTCGCCAACCAGTGTAATCAATTTAAAACTAGATACCCTGTCATACTTTGTGGTAAATTATACAGTACTTGAAAAATATGGAATAATGTTGGCCACGTCATAAAAACAGAATCAACTCAATGTACCATTTTCAATTGGCGTAGGCAATGGGATCTGTGGTATTCAGATTGTTACCAGTTTCCGAAGACAATTTTAATGTTTTGATAACTGCTAGAACAAGGGTTCAAGCAGGCCTTTCTAATGTTTAAATACTGCTACTTTTAATCAACAAAGAACCAAACGCTTAATAAAGTTAACTGAGAACCAGAGGTTGAAAATTACAGCTAATAGTCACAGTTTACATTCCTACCAACTAGTTTAGGAATTTAATTTAAGTAAATAGGATAGTTTCTGCATTCTCAAATCAATATTATTGAAAAAGTTTTCGAACTGACATATAAAAATCAAATTATAAACATTACAGCATAATGTATAATCCACTTATCGCTACCATAAACTGGGTTTAAGATTTGTTATTTTTAGTGCCAACTCCTCATTTAAAATTGACATGTCAAATCAAATTTTCATTTTGCAATCACATCAATAAATATAATGCCATTGACAACGAAGTCAGAATAGACTTTGAAACGTTGGGTATTCCTGCAATATACGTAGTTTTATTTCTATTGTGGTGTTATTCCCCAAAAAAACATAAAAATAATAATAAATCCTTGTCTTCTAAACGTTGTTTGTGGCATATTCTTGATTATTTTTATGTTTCTTTGGATAATAACACCACAATAAAAATAAAACTACGTATATTGCAGGAATACCAAACGTTTCAAAGTCTATTCTGACTTCGTTGTCAATGGCTTTATATTTATTGATGTAGATTGCAAAAAAAATAAATATAAAGCCATTGACAACGAAGTCAGAATAGACTTTGAAACGTTTGGTATTCCTGCAATATACGTAGTTTTATTTCTATTGTGGTGTTATTCCCCAAAGAAACATAAAAATAATAATAAATCCTGCCACAAACGCTAAATCAAGTGTTACGAGAATTTGAAAACCGTCTTAAGTATTTTTAGGAAGTTAATGGTCAACAATTGATATAATATATGATATATATATATATATATATATATATATATATATATATGTTTTTTTTTCTTCAATTTTGAAATAAATGTAATTTTTTAATAACTGTTAATTTTCGGTAAAGGGCATTGTACATGAAAAATTCTTAGAATTCAATGCAGAATTCAAAAATAAAATATAAAACAAATGTTTCCATTTGAACAAATCAAGTTGATGGTCGCAATTTATTTCTGGCCCTGTATAAATGTCCAAAATAAAAACCGACGTGTCCAACCATTTTTCCAAAAAACCAACACCTGAATTTTAAATGAATTTGTTCCAACCCACACGACTTCACTGTATTTTTGTTCTTGGTCAGCATACGTTTCAAATTTATAGGCAAATCCTGAAATACCTGACATAATAAAGAATTTTAACCTCAATTTGTGGGGCTTCATGAGCTTATATTGTTTCATATAATGCCTTAATTTGGTGGAGCACATTTGCTATAAAAAACAGTTATGGTTGAAGTGTAAGAACCTTCTTATCATTTCGAATTTGTTGACTGACATCACATCAGCTACTGTTGCAAATCTTAGTGCATCACTCCACATTGATCTAGTATTAGGCATATTTATCAATGAAGCATATATTATTACGCCAAAATACTGCTTCATGTCAGTTTCGGTAAAGGAAGGATCTGAACAGCATATAAATTGGAAATTTCGACAATTTTTGTTATCAAGTCACTTGAGAAAAAGTAGTTGAAGAATTGCAACGGTCGTTCCAAAGCTAAAATGTCCCCCGAGACTTTTATATGTTCATGGAAATGTAGCTGATTCATTCAAGGTCAAAGATTTCATTTTCCAAAGTATATCGTTTTTTACGGTTGCCTTTCCTCGTTTGGATGCCAAGAAACAAGAGAGAGACAATTTTTCTTCTTCGTGCCCTGACTCTTCTTGAACACTAGTTCCTCCCGCACTTCTTCTTCCACTTCTATTTCCTCATCATCCTCACTTTTTTTATCCAATACTGTCCCAGATCATTTTCAGTTAGAAGCTTTTTCCTATCCATACTGAAAAAAAAATAGCAGTAAACACAATTGCACAGCGTAGCCGATAAGGTACAGACATGAAGAAACCAAAAGATATAACGAATACATCATGTTGCTGATCGGCAACAAAATAAAATTCGATTTTTCTCAACTATAATATGTCAGTATCCAAGATTACACAACCTTGTCAAAAAGCACATACCTGTCAGATATAAAAACACAATTTTCTTACAATGAAACAATTTTCTCAACCAAAATATAATCAATAGAGGAAATCAATATAAACACGTTGCTCACTGACTGTCTAGAGACTGGGAAATACCAATAATACACCGAAACGACCGCCACCTATCAACAAATGGGTGTACCCTGTTAAAAAACTGTAAGTAAGCGAAAGGATACTTCTTGCAATAAATTGATTATTGCTGTAGTGTGAGTTTGATTACTATATAAACCCAGGGTGAATGAGGTTAGGTATCTCATACCCGCCAGTTTGTAAAACACTAAATGTTTATTAACTATGCGATTTCTAGAACTCGGCAGGCTCAGTAGCTGGAGGAGGTGGTGCTGGGAGTGATTTCAATTAAGAGTAACTGTGTTGCGCTGGCGGTAGAGTGAACTACTGGTGCGCAAACATAAAGCGGGTACGTCATATCCGACCTCACAGTCGGTGTAAGTATTTTGTGTTTTGGTTATCTTCTAATTTTATGTGTATATTAATCAAATTTCCTTGTTTGTGGTTGTGTTAACTCCAAAATGTCTTATAAGCAAAATCAGAGACGGCTTGCTCAAATTTTGGAAGAATTTCCAGTGATAAAAGTGGTGAATCAAGGAGTGATGGGCAAACTGATCACTGCTCTAAGCGTAGCGAGGAAAGTGATTCGGAACAGAATGCAAATTCTGATGTAAAGGACGCTCAAGGTCACATTCTACAGTCAGAAGGTATTGTGTCTATTAATGAGGTGCGTGGATCCTACTTTACTGCTAAGGATGGAACTAAATGGCAAAAAATCATCCTATAAACACCCGCCAAGATCGGAAAATATTATGCGAGATCAACTAAGTGTAACAGTTTGAAGACGCGAGATGTAAGACCGACATCTAGGATGATGAAGGTTCCCTAACCAGAAACAATATGTATTATATTGATATATAATATATATTGTCTTGCGTACAAAGGAATGACACCTCGAAGAGAGTATAAGTGTAACAGGTTCAGCTAAAAGTACCCAAACAGGATATGAATGTTGGACACTTTTCATTGCAGACCCTATGATGAAAAATCTACTCTTCTATAAAAATAATGTGATAACCAATATGGGCAATAACAATAGCACATAAAAGACATTACTTTAGAAGAGATGAAGTCGTTTTTGGGACTTCTGTATTTGGCAGGTTTGAATCGCTCTAATGGACGGAATTTGAATGATTTGTGGCGTACAGATGTCACTGGCATAGAGATTTTTATAGGTACAATGAATTTATAGCAGTTCTATTTTCTGCAGAATTGTCTTCTGATCCGATATTGTCGAAGCTAAATTGTATAAGACAGATTATTTTTTTCATTTTGTGTGCAAAATTGATTGCTCTCTTCGAGGTGTCATTCCTTTGTATGCAAGACAATATATATTATATATTATATATAATATACATTATACATTGTTTCTGGTCAGGAAACCTTCATCAGTTGCGCTTCCCACAATTAAATGTCCTCTCAAACACTTTTTTATGTATTTGAAATATTTCGATAAATTTGAAGACGCGAGATGTAAGACCGACATCTAGAGTTTTCGAGAGAATCAGCACACAGAGGTTCCGAATCTCGAGCCGTTCCGTGTTCTGTTCTCCCAGAAACAACGTATATTATATATAATATATATTGTCTTGCGTACAAAGGAATGACACCTCGAAGAGAGTATTCAATATTTCTGACAGGTGAAGTAACCTGAAAATTTTATCGTGACATTCTGTCCTAGGAGTTAAGGGAGAACAGCAATTACACGGAACGGCTGATTCTCTCGAAAATCCTAGATGTCGGTCTTACATCTCGCGTCTTCAAATGCAATATTGATCTCAATTTCCCAAATAATTAGATATTAAGTCATAGTTTCAAAATATTGTCGATTCGTTCGTAAAAAAACGGCATTGTTTTATATGGAAATATAATTACTTTCCTAACTAGAACTGGGTTATTTTATCATAGTACCTCATTTCCTTTATGTTAAATCATATATTACAGTAATAAGTAGTATTCTAGATGTCTTCTAAACGTTGTTTGTGGCATATTCTTTATTACTTTTATGTTTTTTTTGGGCAATAACACCACAATAGAAATAAAACGACGTATATTGCAGGAATACCAAACGTTTCAAAGTCTATTCTGACTTCGTTGTCAATGGCTTTTTATTTATTGATGTAGATTGCAAAATGAAAATTTGATTTATGGCATTTAAAATTGACATTAGAAAATTTGGTGTTTTTAGATATACAGGTAGCACAAAAAATTCTAAAGATCATCAATTATAGTTAACCAGCTTTCAAATTAGAAGAATTTGATAGAGCTGTCTTTAGAATTTATAAGTGGCGTTCCTAGGTACGACTTTGTTATAAAATATTTCGCCAAAAATGCGATCAAAGAATTCTATTGTTTCAGTGATCCCATTAACGTCATAAGGAAAAACCTAGGAAAAACCTTATGAACTATCATGATATTGGGTTGTTCAAAAGGAGGTTACCATTAATAATTTCTTCCTTAATTGTCGGTAACCAGATACGATTAAATTATACAAAAGTAGAAGCGATACAATCGTCTTCATTCAAAAGAATTAAGGCAGACTCTTTTATTTTTCGTTTTGTGTTATGTTGTTCTTTGTGAAGTATAGTTGAATTATCAAATTGTATTTTATGGCTTAGGTCCCAAGCATGTTCGCAAATTTTTGATTTTTCAAATTGTCGTTTCTTTATGTCATTCTTGTGTTCATTTATTCGTACGTTTAATGGTCTCGATGTTTCTCCAATATAAAATTTACTGAGTTCGCAAGGAATCTTATATATGCAGTTTTTTGAGTTCTGGGTCTTGTTTGTTGGTTTTGTTTTCGATATTAAAGATTTCAGCGTATTTCTTGTTTGGAATGCTGTTTTAACATTAAATCTGTTGCCCACTCTTTTCAATCTTTCTGACAGACCCTGTATATATGGTATAGTTGTAACTGTAATGTTGTTGTCTTGAGTAGTAGTAATGTTAAGAGAAGTTCTTGGTTGAGTCGGAAGGTTTGTTTTCTGTTCAAGTCTGTTTAACTCTTTGTTGATAAATTTTGTGGGGTAATTGTTTCCAGTGAGAACATTCTTTATAATTATTTTTTCTTTGTTGAATTTATTATCATCAAAACAGTTGTTCTTTGTTCTATCATATAATGGTTTGGTATTCCTGCAATATACGTCGTTTTATTTCTATTGTGGTGTTATTGCCCAAAAAAAAAACATAAAAGTAGTATTCTAGAGTTATTATAGTTATCAAAATCGAGAATTCTATAGTAGGTGTAACAAATTTTCACCTCATTAAAGCCGGGTTAAGAAGTATGTTGCCGAAAAACAACAATATGCATTTAAAGGTTAATTATGGCTATAACTGTACTTCGTACAGCAGGCATTATTTTCCCCATATTAAAGTTTTCAGGTTACAGATAGGATCATCAAATACGTTCAGCTGAAAATCCTATTCCTGCAAATTGTATACCCACTCGTGTCCCCTTTTCCAGAGACAGTCTTCAACACCATTCTCAGTGTCAACTTTAATGAAGATTAAAAGATATACATTAGTGCCACATATAATTTACCAACCTGTTGATTTTTATATATAACACGCTACTCATGTTTTTGACATGGAATGCCGCTTGACTTAATGACGTAGTCGTCGACAGCAACAACTTTTGATATATTGTGTCGTGTGCCGAGAGTTGAATTTGCCGTAAATATCAAAAAATATTCCAGAAATATGACAAATATAAGGGCATTATTCGGTAGGCTGTCATTCTTCCCCATTTTCGCTTATAATAACAAGGTTTTTATTGCTGTCTGTTCACATGCGTTGCGATCAAGACGACGAGTGAAGCAGGTCAAAAGTTGCACGACAGGGGTCGGGTCTATTTTTATGCAGTTGGTTTACTTTTTACAGAATTCTTAGGGAATAGCACCACATAAAGTTGATAACGATATTTGTCATTGCGAATCCTTTTAATTTTTTATTTTCTTGTTCATTTAGTGTAATACTATTGAAAACGGGGGCTAATTTAGACCTTGAAACGTTTGGACTTTTGAACTTTTAAGTTTATGTGGTGTTATTCCCAAAGAATTAAGAAAAAAACCAGAGATGCCACAATTATCATTCAGAAAACAGTTGGTTTACTCTCCTGAAAATTACAGTTTGTCCATAAAAATAACTATTTTGAGAAGACGTTTTCTATGATTGATATTTAACAGGCGTTTTATTTAGCTAAGGATAGCAATTTATTACTTACTAGTGGTCGCCCTGTGGTCGAAATTCGACCAGATTTCATGAAATTGTAAAAAGTATGTTTTTCTCAGAAACAAAGTTGTGGAGAAATCGGAGAAGTAGATGTAGTGACCAAAATTGTTCACTTATATTGACAAATCTATTGAAATAAAAAGAAAATATAAATGAAATCAAATATCGGTAATCGAAATATTTTTGACAAATGAATGACCCCCCAAATTTTAAGCTGCAACCGCTCCTGGGAAAATATCCGATATAATAAATGGAAGATTAGGAGAACTTAAATATTAAATACATTCTCTATTTCCTGCTGTCTGACAGTTTTTTACACAAAACCTTCGGAAAGGTTGTGATAATAATATATTAATCAAATAATTAAATTCACATTAAAAACAGAATATTTAATATGAAAATTACTGCAACGGGTCCTAAAAATCACTACTAATCTACTACATTGACTATTTTAACACTAAACAATAACAACGCTTGCATGCTACTTCCAGAAGTACATGCTCTAAGAATATAACAGGATATAACGATCGCTCCCTCCATATATAATTACTCAAATGTATGTCGTCAGTAGCTACTAAACAAAACAAAAATGAAGCAAATCGGTTGAGAGACAGAGGAGAAAATGGTACCTAATCGTTTCGTCTTTGCCTATTTATATATAGATTTATTACTGGTAAACATTTCTATGTGATCAAAATCATTACGTTACTTCGGAACAGTCACATTCGGACTAAGGGCACATATATTACTAATTTAATAACAAAATATGTACATAAAAAAGATAAATCGACCTCAAAAAAGGCAACTTAAAAAACAAAAAATATTTTTTCTGTAATCTTTTCAGGTTCAGATTCACTATTCTTGGATAAATATGGTATGCACATAAACTAATATAAAACTACCTTGACAACAAACAACAAAGTGTTAAAATTAATGGCAAATTCAGTGATTATAAGGTATTTAAAATAGGTGTTCCGCAAGGAACAATTCTGGGTCCCTTACTGTTTTTGGTATTTGTGAATGATCTCCTAGACAGTATGGAAGATGGAACCCTCCTGTCTTATGCTGATGAGACTGCCACTATATCTACAGCAAAGACGTGGCCAGAAGCAGTTTCTAAAATGAATATATTAGTAGTCACTCATGGTGACTACTAGAGAATAGATTATTTCTCAACATTGATAAAACGGTGTATATTACTTTTAGTAAATACAGCGACAGTGTGCCTGACTGCTGTGAAATTAAAATAAATGACAAACCCCTAAATAGAGTAGATAATGTGAAATACCTTGATGTAATTATTGATTATAATATGAAATGGACCAGGCACATTGATGATGTCATGAAAACCAGGTATCTAACATTTATTTATAAGAAACTGTTAAATATCATGAATATTAAAACACTACTTTTATTATACTATGCGTTTTCTCAGTGTCGTCGCATATGGCATTCTTGCCTGGGGTGGAGCGAACAATAATATTCTATCACAACTGCAGAATTTATAGAATAGAATCCTAAAAATAATTATTAAAAAAATGACTTAACTGATAAACGTCCACTAAACATGAAAGAACAATTTGCATTTGATGCCATAGCGTACCATTATCCTACTTTAAAACAAAAATGTTCTAATTCAACGAGCATTACAAGAAATAAGAGCATCTTACCAAAAACATATAAAAAAATTAGTCAGAAGAACAGTACATATGAGGCTACTCTGAGATTTAATGCATTGCCAAACTAACTTAAAGTGCTAAATAATAATAATTATAATGAAAAATAAAATCAAAAGGTGGATAAAATATAGTGTAAGTGATTAATACATAAATATCAAATTATTATAGTAACGAATTATTATAATATGACATAGAAACATTGGCAATTATTTTCAGAAATTTAAATTTTTACGAGATCTAGGTCATTAATCTATAAAAAATAATCTGATTTTAAAAAATTGTGTGTCAAAAGATTAGCACAAAAGAGACCTTTAAAAAGAGTTATTACATGATACCCGTTTTTATTTAAACATGTAGAGATATTCACCCCAGCTGAGGGTTTGAAACTGCAGGGTGACCGACACGTGTAAAATGTGTTGCCCCCCTGTAAATATAAATTAACGTTTATTTTGTCTTTTTCTTTTAAAGACATTTAAAATTTATTTTAGACAGTTTTGAAATGAAAGCCCTCTGTTTATACAACTTTTATCTTAGTTTTATATTTTACATATTAATTAGGATTTACCATTTAAGATGTGATAAATGTTAATTGTTTCAAGTAGTATCCTATGTTAAGAGAAATTTTTCCCTACATTGTCATTTTTTCTCTTTATTATGGGACTGTAAATGGCATATAGTTTCATAAGTGTTCAAATATATATATATATATATATATATATATATATATATATATATATATATATATTTACAGTCCCATAATAAAGAGAAAAAATGACAATGTAGGGAAAAATTTCTCTTAACATAGGATACTACAATATATATATATATATATATATATATATATATATATTATATTATTACTAACACAATTAACTTTTAAAAAAACTTTTTATTTGAATTACAAAATTAAAAACTTGAAAATAACAATATTGAATAAAATATAACTTAATGAATTTAAAACACTTAATGACGCTCGCTGTCGTCGCATGTGAATTTATAATCTTGGTTTTGCAAGCTAAGCATCAGCACATTACACGTGCGAGGAAGCGATGCGTTGTCCGTGGGAATTGCTATATCATGAAATATGAGATGTAATACGATATTTATGAGAAATGATTATTATATTGTTGCTATGATGTAAATATTCTAAGTGTGGTTTATGACGGATATAACATATATATATATATATATATATATATATATATATATATATATATATATATATACAGGGTGTAAATAGTTTGAGTGCATATATTTTAGGTGGAGGTAGTATACACCAAATTAAACAAAAAACTCTTATACCACTATGGTCAGTAGGCCTTAATAACCAAGAAAATCCCTAAAACGTCGCTCGCGTTCGAAGCAGATTCACTCTTAGCGCGAATAATAAAGAAATGACTACGCCGACAAAAAACCTGTGTTTTTGTATTGACTGATGATATTGACATTAGAATTAAATAAAGATGTATGAAATATTTTGTTGAAAATATTTACGTTTTTAATACAAGGTATTGCAATTAGAATTTGTATTTGGCGGTTTCTTTTATGGAGTTATACAAAGTTGGGTAAATATGACATTCAACTCAAGAGATCTGTATATGTAGTTTTTTTACCAGTTAAATTATTCGAAGAGTCATTATTACTGATTTAATTAATATTATTTATATTAGACAAGTAAATATGTAATCCTACTTACCGAATTTATTATAATGATAGAACTGAGTTGAAACAACGGATTATTCACAGCCTTTCCCTGTATAACATTCTTGCTATTCTGCAATTACGTCTGCTTTCCCCACAAATTAAAAGCATGTCATGTCTTTCCCTAATTGTATAATCGGCCATTATTTATCGCAAATAAATACTGTCGCACTATTCTTAATTTTTGAACTTACACACTAATCACAACCGATTTTATTTATTTAAAAAATATATCAAATGGAAAGCAAACCACGAAGTCTACATCAAATAGATATCATTCAAATCACTTTACCGTTTATCTATTCTTATTTACAAGAATCGAAATCGCAAAAAACAATCGTAACTCTCAGTCGTCATTAAAGTAAAATGCCACGTTGCCATATCTATTCGGAGAAACTTACACTAAATTATAAAAGCATATTTCGAATTTAAATAATTAATTTTCATTTTTAATGTTGCTATTAACGATGTATAAGCTATTGAGTATTTACATATTTAGGTTTACCGACATTTTGAAATCGAAATTATTGTATTATTCACTGTAGCAAGGGCTACATAAACTCTAACTTTATGTGTCCGCTTTGGCAAAACTATAGTTTATTTTAGAAAATGTTATAAAGCTCGTTGATTTGTTTTTGCCTGAAGTATTGTTCTTCAAAATCTTTGCACTCAAACCGTTTACACCCTGTATATGACAATAGGAAACCTTCTTCAGCAAGGCAAATACTAATAAATTACTAACCATAAGGGGTTGTAACGTCAATGATCTTTGAAAGACGTTCAATTTTTTGGTGCTCTTTAGTAAATAACCATCGACTATTCATCCAAAAATACAAGGCACTATTTGTTCTGAATTATATATATATATATATATATATATATATATATATATATATAAAGATGGTTGATAGTAATATTACAGCCGCCAATAATGGACACAAAGGACTTAGGACACCACTCAGTAGGTGGTCAAAATGCATCTTACACCCTGGGATTTATATGGTTCAAGTGCCTACCCCAGCTAAGTGTATTTCAGTGCACATTTTAACTTGCCCAATAGAATTATTGCTTTGTGAAAATAAAAGTATAGGCTGGTCGAGGAAGGAATCGCATAATAATTATTTTAAAATGTTTCTGCAAAAATTTCAGTCTTGGGACAATCTTCAACGTTACCAGTTGTAAGAAATTGTCATTCGGTACTTTGTAAATACACTCATTCACGTATTATAAATAAAGTGGCTTTCCCAGTAAATAATTTAACTCAAGTTTGTTTTATTCATCAATAAATAGATAGACCAAGTTAAGTCAGGGTCTAACAGATATTTCTCTATAATAACCCGATTAAAAGAAGTAACAAGACGTTCTAAAAATCCATTACTAAACAAATCTCATGCATTCCTGTATTTTTAAATTTTTACGTACTTATTTACCCAAAACATATTTCTGTCTTCTGAAAACCATTAGTTTAACTTTGGTACGTGTTATGAAAACAACATTTGTTTACAGTCAAAAGAATCATTAAACCCGTTGGGATATTTATTTGAACTTTTCCATACGATGCACCGAATCCGTTTAAAAATAACTGATGGTCCACAAATTTTTCGACTCGTCTGTCAGTCGGAAGAAGAATGTAGGAAGCAATCATCGCAACGTGCTTCCATTTGTTTGAACATATGGACGAACGATAATTAATCGGGTGCTTGGAAAGTTATACGGAGTGTTATATAGGATCAACATTGACAGCCACTCGTGGAGGTATGGAATAGCGTTTCTTAATATAAAATAAGCTCTAGTATGCCTCGGGGTGCTTTACCGATTGACAAATGGATAGTAAATCCGACGTATTGGAACTTGCAGTCGGTAAAATGTGTTCCTCGACGAGCACTTTTGGGTAACGAGACCAGCAAAAGTAAACTGCCCGATGAGCACGGAAGAAAAGATTTTCTTGTGTTAGATATACCAATTTAATAAAATTATTAATTATTTCGAATAAAAGAAACAGTTAGGTACAAAACAAGGAATATCAGATTGTTTTCTAAATGTTATTTATGGCATATTTTTGATTATTTTTATGTGTTCTTGGGCAATAACACCACAATCGAAACAAAAATCTGTATATTCAATGAGTATCCGAACGTTTCCAGATTTATTCTGACCTCGTTTTCAATGACTTTAAACATGTATTGAAAACGTATAAAACATTTAAAAAATATATATAACAGATTTCTACCTATAACTAAAAAGCTAAACATAATTATGACAAAATACAACTCTAGCAAATAAATAACAAATTCAATGTTGTTAGGTACCTATCCAGTAAGTAAAAAATGTAAATATTAAAAGGTGCTCATTCTGTACAAATTAATTACCTACCAATCTAGTATATTTTTAAAGCCAGTGCCAAGGAAAATCCTTCATTGCATACTTATCTACTAATTCATCAAACTTGATTGTTGCTTGGCACCTGCTTCAAAAATATACTAGATTGGTAGGTAATTAATTTGTACAGAATGAGCACCTTTAAATATTTACATTTTTTACTTCCTGGGTAGTACCTAACAACATTGAATTTGTTATTTATTTGCTAAAGTTGTATTTTGTTATAATTATTTTTAGCTTTTTAGTTATAGGTATAAGTCGGATACATATTTTTTTAAATGTTTTATTTTCAACTTTTTAGTTTTTTTTTTGAACACAGGTAGTTTTCATTGTTCATTTTTTATTTTGTATGTATAACCTTTATAGACAGAACCAGGTAACATTGAAACCCTCAACATTACACAATGATACTTTCTCATTTAAATTGACAGAAAAATCTTTACGAACAAAATGTACTAGTACGCGTTGACTTAATAAGCCCAAAATATATTTATGGCTTATGGACTACGCCATGTAACCTTTTTTAACTTTTTTTGACAACCCTGTATAACTATAGATAATTCCACTCCAACCTATGTACCAAACATCCTGTACATACGACTGTCCACGGACAAGCATAAATTTGTTAGCTGCCTTCTGTAAACTATAGGACAGAGTAGAATCCATCCCATATTTACGGAGCCAAATCCGTCCTATATTTCAACCATAGTATATAACTCCTTGTGGGCTACCCCATAAATTATTTCGTTTTTAACATTTTATGTTATCGCCCTGTGTAATATTAGTTTCTCCACACTTTATGCAACTTCTTATGGGCTCTAAAAGAAATATTTTTTTAATCACCATATATAATTTTAATTTCACATTTTTTCCAACATTTTTATACCACCAACCGTCCACTCCACCCTATACTCCAACCATCCTGTATATACGGTTGCCAAAGACCACTATCATTCTAGTCCGTCCTATATTTCAATCTTCATATAAATGGAACTCCTTCTACCACTTTACTTTGTGATTTTGTTTGCTATAACGAAACACCCTGTTTATAAACGCATGAAATAGCAGTTTAAAGTTTGACATGTGTTGTCACTGAATTTTCTATTAGGCCGGGAGAATGTGGCAACCAAAAGCACCGTCTTCGCAAAATGGAAAAATTTGCATTTAAATAGGTATTTGCCTGGTATACAAATAAAACGAGCTTGGTACTCATTAATTTAAGGAACCGAAAATACTATGCTTTACTACCTATATGCTTGAGATGTACATAGAAAATTTTCAGATTCGCAATTAAAACGTCCATTGCCTAAAATTACCGCACTATTACGTTGGAATTAAAATATTTATGAGGAAATGTCCGTTATGTCATTTCGAAAAAATTTTTGATAAGAATTTTGAAATTTTCAGCGATTTTCTGCAAAACTGCAAGTTGCACGTCGCAGAAAAGTATATGAGATCACCTAAAGATCTTCCTTAATAGATTAAACCTTAAAAAACTATACACATCCATAAGGAGTTATCGAAAAATCAACTAAAATATTAGGGATATTGGTCGATTTCCATGCACGCATGTGTTCATTCACAAATTTTATCACTTTATCAATAGAATTTTTTTCCAAAAAAAAGCGAAAAAATTATACGCGACGAATTGATAACCCCCTCCTTCTTGAAAGTCGGTTAAAAATGTAAATAAAAGTTTGATATATATAATTTGTTGTTTCTAGATATACAGGTAGCATTAAAATTCTGAAGATCTTGTATTACAGTTAAACAGCTCTCAAGTTGGAAGAATTTGAAAGAGTTGTCTTTAGAATTTATAAGTGGCATTCCTAAGTACGACTTTGATATAAGATAGCGCATTCGCTAAAAATGCGATCAAAGAATTCTATTGTTTCAGTGATCCCATTAGAGTTTTAAAAAAATGTTAAATAAGTATATCCAGTAAGGATCTTTGAATTATAGTGCGGAAGATAAAAAAAAATCGTAGAAGCAGTTGCATATACAGAATGGTTGAAATATGAGGTGGAGTGGAATTATAGTTATACAAGGTGGTTAAAAATTTTATACAGTGTGGAACTTCAGTAGTTGCTTAGACTTGACATACGGGGTGAAGTAAAATTATAGGTATAAAAAATTATTTAAACAACAGAAAAATAGAAACAGTCAATGGGGTGGAGAGGATTAATACATATACAGGGTGGTTGCAACATCGTGTAGAGGTGAATATAATTTATTTTGGATGACCAATACACAGACACATATACAGGGTGGTTCCAATATAGGCTGAATTAGAGTTACAATTACAGAAAGTGGTCCAATTAATAAAAAATAAATAAAATAGTTCTAAAACAAGTGGAAATTATAGAAACAAAAAGTACTTAGAGAAAGAATAAGAAAGAGGAAAGAGAGAGAAAGAGAGATACGAATACCCTAAAATAATCAATAGAACTGTAGCTTAAATCTGATAAAAAAAGAATATATGACATGAAATAATAATTGATGCACGGTTTTTACTTTAAGCCAGTTGAACTCGGTTCATTAGGGTTCCGTATATACAATACCCTTATAATATCACTCCGGATTTCTGCCTCTGTCACATCACAGCAATTCTCTCCTAAACTACTGGACGGAAGAGGTTAAAGTTTGGTATCAACGTATAGTTTGGTGACCCCATCAGGAAGAAGAAGAAATTTTGATTTTAGTGGTACTTCTGGGGGGGAAAACTAAAAAAATCGATCGTTCCCCCCCTGATCACCAAACCCGTTGTGCCTAAAATTTTGCAAAAATAGGAAATATAGATCTTTACGCGAACTTTACCGGAAAAATAAGGAGAAACCATTAATATTAATTTTGGGGGGCAAATTATAGATATAATGAAAATTTAAAAATAAAAAAATGTTCAAACTCATCATGTAATATATCAAATTAAAGGTCACATGCTGAGGAACATAAATACTTTTTTTTCATATTTGAAAAAAAATAATTAAAAAGATATTAACGAAAATATACCAATATTTACCCATTCCCCCCCCCACACTTATCTCCGAAACTATAAAACGTAAACTTCTAAAAAAAATTTAGAGGTGTAGGGTATTCTTCTATATAAACACTTTTATCAGCATGACGTTAAACGAATTTGAAGTATGAATACCTTGGAAACTGTTACTAAACAAAAACCCGTGAATCCCGTAAAGAAATTCTTTTCAAGGCTCTAACAGAACTTCGCAACGAAAGCTTCCGAATTCTTTTCACCTTCTTAATAAATGAGTGAAAGTGAGTTTGATAAAAATCGGAATAACGTGCGTAAAGCCCTACAATCAAAAAGCCACTGAAGCGAACCATATTCTGAAATGGTCAAATGTGACAGTTTGATGGTGAAAAGTGTTTGTGTGAATTATTTTAGATTGAGCAGGGAAGCGCTCTAAATGATCGGACGCGGGCTATTGTTGTGCCTTTTTATGAAGAAAGAAGAAGTGAAAGTAGGTGTGAAAAGTTCGAAGCAATATGTTTCCAAGGATTTCACAAAATTGAAAAAAGTTGTGATGTTTTTGGAATATGGGAGATCAGGGTAAAATGGAACGACTTTGTTGAAACATAATAAGGAAAGTGAAAACGATAACAAAATTTTTTGCACCTAAAAGCATCTCATATCTAACAATTAATGCATTAGTTGTTTATGTTTGAGTCTTTTGGAGTAAATATTCGGCTTATTTGATATAAACTTTTTTCTTGCCTCGATTCTCTAAATTTTTTTAAAATGTATTATAAAATATCAATAGGGAGTAGATAAGTAAGCTAATTACATAAAATTAGACCTTATATATGATACAATGAACGCAAACTGATAGATAGCCCAATCAATAGCACATAATTAAAAAGTGAAACTCAACTGCAACTGAACAGTGATATCTTATGTATGCCATAGATATCTACATTAGATTTTAAAGTTTTTGAAGCTGCAAAATCGAATCTGAGCTCCATATTGTCTAGTTGGCTCTGGCTTCTGTGATATCTTTACATAAATGTGCAAAAATAGCTATTTTTTGTCTTATTTGAGGTTATGTAGCGCCGCAATACAATTTTTCACCCAAAGACTATTTCAAGCATCTTAAAGTATACGTCTCAGCCTTAAATCGCGTTAAGTTGAGTTTAAACGTTTTTATGCTGAGTTATTGCATTTTAAAATATCTTAGTCTTAAGGAACCCGACTCTTATATTGTATAACAGAGAATCCAAATTCACAACTCCCAAACTTAAACTCAACAACATCAAACCTAACAACCCTAAATCAAATAATCTCAAAGCCAACAGCCTCAATCAACCAGTACTCAAACTTAACCAACCCCTAGAAACAACCCTTTCTACAAGGAGTTATATATATATTAGATATATATATTTCAGGTGGTTTCCGGGAACTCATCCGCGTAGTTGACAACTGATACCCCGGGATCGATGGTAAAATGACGACGTTTCGGCAGAGTCACATCTGCCCTCTTCAGGTCGGTTCGCATAATTCTCGTAGCCTTCTGCTTTCGCTTCTAGTTACTCGAATACTAAAATTTTCTGAAGCGAGCGCGCTGTTATGTAGTCGCGGCTCGGCGCCTATCGGGTGTGAACACCCGAAATCAAGACTCGTAAGAGAGGCAATTGAAATAGCGAAGAGACCTCACAGTCTAAACGCACGCAATGAAATTCAGAACTTATCGAATTGTTGGAAAATCCTATTAAACACCGTACCGGCCCGGACCAGTCCAATAACAACTCAACCGGAAATAACAAATCAGCAGGATGGAGCCGTGCCCACTGAGCGCCAAGGGCCAATCACACGCAGCCGTTCACGGTGTCAACCGATAGGCGCCGACTATATAACAGCGCGCTCGCTTCAGAAAATCTTAGTATTCGAGTAACTAGAAGCGAAAGCAGAAGGCTACGACAATTATGCGAACCGACCTGAAGAGGGCAGATGTGACTCTGCCGAAACGTCGTCATTTTACCATCGATCCCGGCAGGGATCAGTTGTCAACTACACAACTACACAATATCGATACTATTTTCAATACAGACAGAAAAATAAGCACGGTGTTGAGGACTCCGAAGACGAGGATCCCTTTAGAACAACAGGGAGTGTACGAGATTCCATGTGTCATAAAACCTATGTGGGGCAAACTAATAGAAGAATTCAAGCTAGACGTGATGAACACCAGAACGCTGTAAGAAAGCAGGAAAAAACAACATCCATTGCGGAACACGCCACCACGATGTCACACCGAATAGATTTTGAGAACACCAGAGTGCTGGCAAATATAGAACACCCGAAATCAAGACTCGTAAGAGAGGCAAATGAAATAGCGAAGAGACCTCACAGTCTAAACGCACGCAATGAAATTCAGAACTTATCGAATTGTTGGAAAATGTTATTAAACACCGTACCGGCCCGTACCCGTCCAATAACAATAACAAATCAGCAGGATGGAGCCGTGCCCACTGAGCGCCAAGGGCCAATCACACGCAGCCGTTCACGGTGTCAACCGATAGGCGCCGACTATATAACAGCGCGCTCGCTTCAGAAAATCTTAGTATTCGAGTAACTAGAAGCGAAAGCAGAAGGCTACGACAATTATGCGAACCGACCTGAAGAGGGCAGATGTGACTCTGCCGAAACGTCGTCATTTTACCATCGATCCCGGTAGGGATCTGTTGTCAACTACGCGGATGAGTTCCCGGAAACCACCTGAAACATTTAGTGCCCGCGAAAACTTAAAAACATATATATATATATATATATATATATATATATATATATATATATATATGAGCTAGACCATTTGAATGGCTAAACCCTATACTTTAACATGTTCATGGTTTCCGTGCTAGCTCACATAGAACGGATATCGTGAGTCGTACTGTGTTTAAGACCCTGAATAGGTTTATCTAAGGGGTAATTTGGGGAATTCAAACCTCCCCCCCCCCCCAAATAAAATAAAACATTATATACTCCATTTGCATTTAGAGATATTATTAAGCGATCATAAGGAAGAATAGAAATTTAGAAAATATTGGTTGAAAACAAAATGGCCCATTCCGGTGCAATATCACCTGACTTGATCCCAATAGATTTTTCTATTTGAGCTTATCTTAAGGAAAACATTGTAGCTCTTCCATCATCTTTTAGAAATAAAATAGTTATTAAAACATCTCAAACGACCATCTTTGAAATCTAATTGTGTCAGACTATTTTAAACGTTTGGCAATTCCAAAAATAATCTGAAATATTATGCAAAACCTAAATGTTTCGCCTTGTTGAAGTTTTCGAATTTTAATTAAAACTGGTGGATTCATCAGCTGACTTAACAAAACTGTATTTGTAACGTCAGAAAATGGCCAGACTAAACTTGATAAAAATGTTTCTTAGGCTGGCCTTTTTAAAAATGCCGGCAGCTTGTAATATTACGTTGAGAAGATAATCTAGCTCCTTCGAAATGCCAATGGCAATGTGCATGCTCCTAGCTGAAATAGTCAACTTCCTGAAAAACCGTATTTTCCAGTTGTTTGTTTTTTCTAAAAATGAACAACTTCATAGAAAATATTTTAAAACAGGATTACAAATTTTTAACTTAAAAATAGCATGGTACATTTTAACGTAATGCTGTAAGCTGTGTATTACATTGAATGTATAGTTAAAATTTTTAATGAGTAATGTCCCACTCATTTTATTTTAATTTAATACTCTACTGTTATGATGCAATTCATTTTACACAATTCACAACTATGTTTAGTATTAATTATGTAATATTCCATTAAATATGAATATCCAAAGTTGCATGTGCATATGAATTTATCGATTGTGCTCCTGACATTTTGTTCCTAACTAACCTAGCCCAGAAACGCAGTATCGAATCCATTTTATAAGGTAAACTTGACCCCAACATTAGCAGCTTTTACATTGATAAACGGTGAATCAACAAAACGTAGCATCTGACCTGTTAACGGAAACTGGGAATAATTGAAATTGATTCATTTTTCATTTTTTTAACGAACCTGAAATTGTACTCACCGGTCTAGAAACAATTCTTCACGTTCATCAATTACTACAAAAATTTAATTTTGTCTCGCTATTCTGTAGAATTGCTTATTCAACGAACTTCAATTTGAGTCTCATTAATATTCAATTAGCATAAGAAAGAATATTCTCTTGAGGTCTTTGCGAACAATTGTTTGGCTTCTGGGGTCTCACTTTTGAAACTGATTTGGCTGTTTTAAACATTGAATAGATCTGCAAATTTACTAACCAATTTTAGTAGATATCATCATAAAAAAATTATCAGGATCTATATTTGAAGATTGCCATCATGGTTTTTAAATATCGTTTCTGTTAGACATAAAGTTAGAAAGAATTTGAAAAATAACAAAATACCTTCATCCATTAAAATTAGTGTACGAATAATGATATGAAGTACTCGTGTTTCCTTAAAGTTTTGTTATGGGATAGGGATTGTTGTGATAGTCTTAGTTGTCCATGCCGCAATTGCGAACTGCGAAAAGGTATTGAATGTTTTTCCTTTAAGGTTTATAGGAATATTTGGATTCCTCAGAACAGTTTTGAGTTTACCCATTGCGGCTCAGGATATACGAATTCTTTTTGTGATCTCTGCAATTTGGTTTTGGTTGCATAATGTTAATGTTTGTCCTAGTCATTGAATTTCTCGCTTTTGCTCCCATCGATTTCTATCGTAACATATGTTTTCGTCATCACCTTGTTCTAACATTTGTCGAAGTTCTTCCACTGTATTGCTTTAGAATAGAATGTCAGAATGTCGTCAACGAATCTCTGCTGGCTTAAAAACTGTCCGTTCTCTGCTAAACCCCATTTCTCCAGTTTAATTTTTTAAACAAATGTTCCAGTGCAAGAGTACGAATTTTGGAGAGATGGTGTCCCCCAGCCCAAATCATTTTTTTAAATTGTTGAATAATCGATTGTTTGATATGTTTATTTGGATGGCAACTTTGTCATATATGTGCTTGAGGAACTGGCTATATGTTGAGTCTGTTCTGATGTTAGTGATTCCCTGGAAGAGTGTCGATAAATATTTTTCATAACCGTATGTATTGTCTGCAGCTATTCTATTTTTCTGTAAACTGCATGTTCTACTAGGTGATAATCATCAAATTTGTTTGATAGCCTATTAGTGATTGTCTTCCAAACGTTGTATGTGGCTTATTCTTGAGATTACTTTTATGTTTTTTTTTGGGCAATAACACCACAATCGAAATAAAACGACGTATATTGAAGATAAACCAAACGTCTATTCTGACTTCGTTGTCAATGGCTTTATATTGATTTTACAATTTACATCAATAAATATAAAGCCATTGACAACGAAGTCAGAATACACTTTGAAACGTTTGGTTTTCCTTTAGTATAAGTCGTTTTATTTCGATTGTGGTGTTATTGCCCAAAAAAACATAAAAGTAACCTGTTAGTGATGATTTATAAGAACACAAATAAAAATAGATGACAATCAAGCTCATTTGAACTATCTCAGAAATGCCCCAAATAATATAAAGAATGACGCGAATCAGTTTTGGGCTTACATAAACTCTAAAAAGGGTACCAACGCTATTCCATCAAATATGAAATACAATAATGATAATTGTTTAAACATACAACAAATCGTTGACGGTTTTGGTAACTTTTTCAGCACTGCACACACGAACCCTTCAAATAATAACTATTACTCTGATGATCAATAGAACAATAGCGACTTAAATATTACTGAATTTACAATCTCCGCAAGTTTAGCTGCCCTAAAGCAACTAACGCCTAAGGTCCTGATCAGATTCCAGCTTTTATTATTCGCGATTGTGCAGCTGTTCTTGCTACTCCTTTGACAAAGAAATTTAATATCTCATTAATAACCGGTGAATTTCCTGCTGTTTGGAAACTGTCGAGGATTTGTCCAGTACTGAAAAATGAGACAAAAGCAATATTGAAAATTATAGACCTATTACTATCATCTATAATTTTGCCAAAGTTTTTGAGATGGTTTTTTATAATCTGCTTTACTTGCATGTACAAGGTCAGACCATAGTCCACCAGCATCGTTGTATTAAACAAAAATCTACTATTACTAACCTTTTTTGTTTAACTCAGTATATTTCTGAACATCTAGATAAAGTCAAACAAACTAAAACATTTTGGAGTATCTCCCTCACTTAGTATATTGTTAGAATCATATTTTACAAACAGAAGGCAGTACTTTGAGTGCCTGGTTTCAAGTCAACAGATATTGTGTCCACATCGGGGGTTCCTCAAGGCTCCGTATTGGGGCCACTATTATTTGTCTTGTTTATAAATGACATTGTTGGTGTTGATGTTCAATATCTGCTATAAGCTGATGATATTAAAATCTATACTGTAATAGAAAATGTAAATGACTGTTTTAGGTTACAGAAAAGTCTTGACAATGTGAATGCCTGGTGTAAAAAAAACGATCTGTCATGAAATGCATCAAAGTGTCTCGCCATGAATTTAACCAGACGGAAAACTCCTATTTTGTTAGACTACAAGGTATAGGTTGTCACTTTGTCAAGACCGAACAATATTACAGATCTATGTGTTAGTTTTAATGGCAAATTAAATTTTAATTTGCATGTTGGAAATACTGTGCAAAGAGCTTATAAAAGTCTTTGTTTTATAATTCGAAACTCTGAGGGCTTCTCAGACCCAAGTACTCTGATTTTACTTTATAACGCCTTTGTGAAATCTCGGCTTGAATACGCTGCTTTGGTTTGGCACTGAGGGTATAATAAGTACAGTGAGATGGTCGAAAATATTCAGAGGCGATTTTTGAAATTTCTAGCTTTTAAAATTGACAGTTCATATCCTCCCATAGGTTTTCCTCAATATCAGCTACTGAAGAGATTCTCGCTTTTTAGTCTACACGATCAGTTGTCTTTCTAAGCAAGTTGTTTAGAAACCAAATAGATTTCAGTAACATTTTACATCAATTACCTCTCTATTATATTTGCGAAAGTTGGAACTTTGTAAATTTAGACATTTTTAATTTCCCCATAAGTGTAATAAAAAAAGTAATCAATTTTTCTATTAATCTAGTGTATAATGTTTAGTAACGAATTTTCCTTATTTTTTCTATTTCTATGTTTTGTCCCTGTCCTATAATTGGTCTTTTGAACTTTTAGATGTAGTTTTTATAATAAAGCGTTCATCAGTTTTATGTTATATATTATTTGTTGTAACAATCATTTGGGGTAGGGGGTATTTAACGATAACTCGTCACGCTAGCCACCCAATTAGTGACAAATTGGGCTTAAGTATTAAGATGTCATCTTTCTGAGCTAAGGCTGTTAACTTGATAAAGTCGTCCTTGAGAACATTTTTGTATAACTGACGATGTTTGCAAAACTACTTACCAATTATGACCAATTAAAGTGACATATTTGTGTCTCAGATTTATCAGTTAAGGCTTCAAAATTCTCTTTTATTGAAGACCTATATTTTGAAATACACCAGAAATTTCTAAATCTCTTCTGGTTTTTGCTGCAGAGCATGTTTTTGCAATTTTTGTCTAATCAAATTATTCTTTTAAGCCCTAGTTACCAAGACAAGGCGCTTCAAATACAAGAAAAATGTCAAAATCACAAAACAACATCAATAGAGGCTGGTTTCCCCTGCTTAAATTTAGTATCAGACATAATTTGGTTATCCGAATATGATTACATAGCGTGAATGATAGAATGCTGATCTAGGGGATACTTTTTCCCCGTCCTTTTCTCCGAAACTATTGATTGACTCATATTTTAGGTTTTAATGTGTTTGCATTTATCAATATGAAGTCATCAATTTCTTTTTAATAACTTACGTTTACTTCCTATGTTGAATGTATTTATAATAAACAAAATTCTGTTTTATTCTAATATTATTATAGTTGGTAATGATATTTTGATACGCGGTGATTTGACATATTCTAGTTTCTTATTTACATTGGTAAAGACATCATTAGTGCAATATTCACGAATGAACTAACATCAACTGACGTTCATCAATAAATATTTATTGTAAACTCTCCTGAAAATCATTAACCACAATAAATAACTTTGTCCTGGAATATGGGAAACTCCAAGTATACAGCTACTTCATTAGAAACAATAAAATAATAACAGAAATGGTTAACCATGAAAATAATTTTATATCACATATCTCCCAAGATTCTCTATTTTAAAGGAGCAAAAAAAACAAAATATGAAATTAAAGATTATGTATCTGAGACTATCTGAGAAATAGGAGCCATTTTGTATTGCTCGGTTAGAATTGCACTTTAAAATTATCATTTTAATACAGTTTTCAGCTACAATAGAAGTTTATAATTAAATTAAAAAATAACTGGTATCATAATTTATAAGCAAAAAGATAAAAAGGCAAAAGCGACTTTCAGTAATGACAGAATTCTCTGTGCACAAAACACTAATAAAGAATTTTGGAGAATTATAAATAAAATGGAATATATGTCCAGAAATCAGAAATCCCCTGCCTAAGGAAATGTATGATAACTCTGACAAAAATTTATGGCTATGGGACAGATGTCTTATGCTTTTAACGAACATTTCGTACAAGAAGTTTTCAGTTCCCATATATGAGGAGATTAAACTTTGTGACTTTGCAAGAACTACACCAATCAAAATTAAACTTTTAATTAAAAAAACACTGTAAGGAAAGCAGCTAGAATGGATGAAGTAAATGGTACTGTTTTGAGATATGTGGGGGGAACATTTATTTCACTATCTTATCTATTTAACATCCAAACGCTTTTAAAAACCCATATCTGCTCTAAGTCAGATAGCTAAAGTTTTTTGGAGCGTCTTACAACTTTGAATTGAACACTTTTCAAGAAAATAATAATTTACAAATCCCCTGCCAACACGATCTTTCGTAAAAATAAATCTACACGTAGCTTTATCGGAGTTATATAATTATATATATGACGAATTAAACAATAAAATCTTAAATATAACCTGCTTGTTCGGATTATCACATGCATTCTACTCCATAGATCATCCCTTATTATTAAATACATTTAGCAGAATGGGCGCTGCCAAAGAATGAATTCAATAATAAATACATACATAGTAAGCTATGACTTTTTACAAAAATCCGGTCAGTAAAACTGCAAATCTCTCCCAATTTAACCATTGCTCTATGTCCGCTAGTTACAGAGATTCCCATACTGATCATAAAAAAAACTCAACCTGTATATAGCGGGAATGAGATAAATATAGTGAAGTTTGGAAGGCTCTATATCTACCTATCCACAAAAAAATATTACTCATATGAAAATTTTTTAAAAGATTCTGAGTGATGAGTGTAGTTATTGTTTGACAAGGCAATCAAATAATTTCTATTTGTAAGATTTTTTGTAGTTTTTTTGTAGATGCAGTGATTTTAAATGTTGAATAAAAGTCTATTTGAAGATGATTAGAGACTATTTTTTGCCATAAAGGCGTGTTATTCAGTTTCTAAAACCTTTATGTATTCTAAGTACACTTGCAAATTTTGTTCACTGTCATCAGTTATGTATTCCAGATATTCCCCTATCGAAAGCACTGAAAAATACGAGGGCATTTTAAGCCTTATCTTTCTGAGGATTAATGGACGAACAATGTCGGTTTTAATTAATTTCACCAATACTTTCCAACAATTCATCTCTGAACGCTGCAGCACCTGATTAGATCTTTACTGAAACATCGATAATCACGTCCTGAAACCCTACCAAAGTGTTCGTACCTTTTTCAATAAATCATTAAGTTAAATATGCAGCGTCGTTACTATATAGGCTTTAAATTTGGCGGAGCTCAGCATCATTAATTCAAGCATCGTTTGCAAATCATTTTCTGAGGAATTATTTTCATTGAAAATGATTTTTGTTTATTCACTGGCAGACCAAATAATTTTAAAAAATCAGATATTTATACTAACGAAACTAGCCTTTACTCACAACTTAGCTCATTTCAGTTTGGTATGTCTAAAGTATAGGACACAAACTTTGACTTGAAACACAGACAATGTTATTGCTCGATCCACCTCTTAACTGTAGTTTAACCAACACAAAACTATAGCCCACGTCGTGTTAGTTAACATGTTTTTGAAAAACAAATACAACTATTTTTTTTCGCGTCACGCGGACACATTTCAAAGAATTAGTTATTACGTTTCTGATGACATATGTCAAAAAAGGAAAGAGTATATTTCTCAAAGTAATAACCTCATGGATCTTTTTAAATTGTAAGCTACAATTATTTTCACGCCATTAGCTAGGGGACATTTTTCAGCAAATGACAACCTACTTAAGTCAGAGGATTATAAAGAAAGTGTCTGCATGTTGCTAAACAATAGAGAAATTGGGACGCACTCTGTAGAGGTACTGGTAATAATGGCAACAGCTACTGGCAAATAAACATAAAAAAAGGAAACTTCCAACAATTGACATTGCGAGAGTCAAGCTTACGGATATTGTAACGTCGAAACGTCACATCACACAGTTAAGTATCACACAAAATGCATTTCATACAGGAAAACTAGTTTACAAAACTGTAGACCAACTTTCTCTCAGTTAATCCTGCTAGAGATTTTTTTTTCTATTAGAATGCAACTAGTGTTCCTGGCAGTTTTCACAAACAACCCCTTAATTTTCAATAACTTATCATATCTCTGTTTTTCACAATCCATTGTGGAAACCAAATGAACATACAAAATAACTCTTTCCTCGAAGTTTCCTTCCCCAAAATAAACATATTTTGATGTCAACGTCCATTTTAGGACGGCCGCAACTAGGCCAATCTATGACATCTTCAGTACCAGAAATCGGACTTAATCACCATATAATTCATTAAATAAGGGCACTTGTTGTTCCTGGTTTCGGTACTTATCTCCTTAACTTCCATTGTTCAAATATATATGTCTTCTTCCTGAGAACCGAGCCATTTTGTTATTTAAGATACAATGTTAAATAAGAGTCGATGTTGACTAAACCTCAAATGTTTAAAACTCGAAGCTGCCAAAAGGCACAAAGTAATTTTATGAAGTTATTAGTCAAGAAATTTTCAGATTTTCAGCTTTGAAAATGCCAAATGAGATTTTGGCGAAACGTCAAGTAATATGTTCTTTTTAGAGCACAAACCGAGAAACGGATATACACCGGATACAACAAAGAAAATCACATTGTTCCCTCCGTGAAGGAAATATATATATATATACATATATATATATATTTATTTTAGGTTGTAGTCCTTCACGGATGGAACAATGTGATTTTCTTTGTTATAAATAACATAATTACAGAGTGTTCTGAAAACTGTCTAAACAAAATTAATATAACACCTTCACTGCATTACCATTCGACAGTGCGTCGATTACCGTATAAGATAATTGTCATATAACCAGAAGCGTAAGCAGACTGATACGAGGAAAATATGAAGAAACTTGAGGTCAAATGCGCCTGTGTTGGAACAATGACATCTCTAAAGCCTAACACATATCGATTTCGTCTATAAATTTTGGAATCGAATCATTTTCTGATTTCTTAAGTAATATAGAAGGTAAAGCCTTAGCAGGTTGAATCTGTATTTAACATGTATAAAAAAACCTACTCTCTACTCTACTATCAAACGCATTAATTAAATGCCATTTTGCCCAACATTCTTCTGTTATATATTGGAATATCTTCGATGACACATTACATATAATATCCAAAAAAATGTATGAATTAGGTATTGCGGTTTTAGTTCAATGCTGGTTCAATGCAAGTAAATAAATAAAGTTAAGCACTGACCTTTTACGTCGAAGCTCTGCAGGTGGGGTTTTCTTGGTTCTTCTTTTTTCAGAGGCTAGCCCTGCAGCGGCAGGAACTGTTTTTTTGAGCTTCGTCTGACAACACGTTAGACAAAAAATAGCGACGTAATGTTCATTGATTGAGCAAACAAAAATGCGGGTTTAACAACAAATGATGCGCTTTTGTAAACACAAAAGAAACAAAATGAAAGCGGTTTAGCGGTTGTTACGACCGGAACTAATAACTCGCGGAATCGTAACACAATAACAACAAAAGCGGCTGTCTCTTCAGACGGAATCAAAAGTGTGCGAATAGGTTGGAATTCAATACACGAATCACGAATACTGTCTATATTTTACACGCAAAAAACACTTAAAATTAGCATTAGCGCGACGGAAGGTTTTGGAAAATGTGAAGAAGTTTAAAAATCAATGAAGTAATTCAATCAAATTTGAGCAATACACTAAACAAATTGCGGGAACGCACAATATATAAAAAAATAATTTGTTATTTTCGACATATATGTTCAAATTGTCCTAATACTCACAGATTAATCCATGTAACGTTAAATATATAATAACAGAAGTATCGTATATTATCGATTATTTTTACCAAGTTAATATTACATGTAAGCAGCTGTTATACTAACAAAACGGTTTGGCATTTAGAGACGATTCTGATCCCGACTCAAATTAAAACAACGTAACTTTAAATTAACGGACGCTACAAAATTAATAAGAGCAATTATACTAACAATTAATTTTATACAATTGTCCGAAAGTACTTTCTTTAATTAAGTAAAAGAAAACATTGCCAGTGATGGAGTTCTATTATCTATTTAACGGCTGCCATAAAAATTTATAACGTAAGATGACCTTTCATCAAAGTGAACAATATGCTATATGAAGCGTGAGGGTTAACATACAAATTGTTTGATAGCAAATATCTCTATTTTAAAAGATGTAGGCGAATTCCTTACAAACTTGTTGACTAAACAAAACCAATAATTGATTTGTGAATAAAATAATGTATATGTAAAAAAGAACCGGGTTCAACTGGCTTAAAATAACCGTTTAGAAACCGTGTGCAATCATCACTATTTTCAGACATATATTCTTTATTATCTGAATTACAATTCTATTAATTATTTTAGCGTATTCTTATCTCTCTTTTCTCTCTCTCTCTCTCTAATTTGAATTTTTCTCTATTTTTTCTACATATTTTTAACTTCGTTTATTATTTGGACCACTTTTTATATAAGTGTAACTCTAAGTCACCCTATATTGCAACCACCCTGTATACGTTTCTGTGCATTGGTCACTCAATATGAATTAATAGTCATTTTCTGAACCACCTTGTACAACTATAATTACACTCCACGCGATGTTGCAACCGCCCTGTTTAAGTATTAATCCTCTCCATCCTATTGACTGTTTCTATTTGTCTATTGTTTAAATCACCCTGTACACCTATAATTTTACTTCGCTCCATATGTCAACTATAAGCAACTACTTATATTCCACAACATATAACATTTTTTAACCACCTTGTATTTCAATCATCCTGTATATGCAACTACTTCTAACATTTTCTTAACCCTGCGCCCTATAACTCAAATATCTTTACTGCATATGCTTATTTATTTAATATTTTTTTAAACGTTTTTGATCCACTCTGTATAACTATAGTTTTACTCAACTCTTATTCCAACCACCTTGTATACCCAACTGCTTATGTGGCACCCAATACATCATTTTTTAACCATGCTGTATAACTATTCTATTCCTACTTATACTCGTATTTCAAGAATCCTAAATATGCAGCCGCTTATGTATCACTTAATATCACATTTATTTGTAAGATTTTTTGAACCCATTTTTGTAACTGTAAATGGTTGCTGCTTGAGTTTCGATGCACGCACACACCTTCCACCGTATATCGTATAGAAAAGATCGCTCACATAACAATTTTTCTTTTTGATTCACTAATGGAATATTTCGTGACTTTAAACTCCGTGAAATGAAAACCATTATAAACAGCATGTACGATATAATTTCATTGCATATCTTGCATATCTTGAAATTTAAGATATTTGACATTTAATTTGTTATGAAGACGCGAGATGTAAGACCGACATGTAGGATTTTCGAGAGAATTAGCACATAGAGGTTTCGAATCTGGAGCCGTTCCGTGTAATTGCTGTTCTCCCTTAACTCCTATGACAGAATGTCACAATAAAATTTTCAGGTTACTTCACCTGTCAGAGATATTGAATACTGTCTTCGAGGTGTCATTCCTTTGTACGCAAAACAATATATATTATATATTATATATTATATATTATATATTATATATTATATATTATATATTATATATTATATATTATATATTATATATTATATATTATATATTATATATTATATATTATATATTATATATCTTGTTTCTGGTCAGGGAACCTTCATCATTTGCGCTTCCCACAATTGAATGTTCTCTCGAACACTTCTTTATTTATTTGATACATTTCGTTAAATTTGAAGACCGACATCTATGATTTTCGAGAGAATTAGCACACAGCGATTCCGAATCTGGAAGTTAAGGGAGAACAGCAATTACACGGAACGGCTTCAGATTCGGAACCGCTGTGTGCTAATTCTCTCGAAAATCCTAAATGTCGGTCTTACATCTCGCGTCTTCAAATTTAACGAAATGTATCAAATACATAAAGAAGTGTTCGAGAGGACATTCAATTGTGGAAAGCGCAACTGATGAAGTCTCCCTGTCCAGAAACAATATGTATTATATATGATATATAGTATATATTTTCTTGCGTACAAGGGAATGACACCTCCTCGAAGAGAGTATTCAATATCTCTGACAGGTGAAGTAACCTGAAAATTTTATCGTGACATTCTGTCCTAGTATTTACGGGAGAACAGCAATTACACGGAACGGCTCCAGATTCGGAACCTTTGTGTCCTAATTATCTCGAAAATCCTAGATGCATAAGGCATAAATATATTTTTGAAATCGGTGCCAAGCAACAATTAAGTTTGATGAAGTAATAGAAAAGTACGCAATGAAGAATTTTAGATTTGCTTGGCACCGGCTTCAAAATATACTAGATTGGTAGCTAATTATTTTGTACAGAATGAGCACCTTTTAATGTTTACATTTTTTACTTCCTGGATAGGTACCTAACCACATTGAATATGTTATTTATTTGCTAGAGTTGTATTTTGTTATAATTCTTTTTAGCTTTTTAGTTATAGGTAGAAGTCGGTTAAATATTTTTTTTTAAATGTTTTATTATATGTGTAAATGTGGATCCCGGTTAAGAAGCTTTCGCTTTAAAAATGCTAGTAAAATGTTTTTTGTTTAATATTTATATATTGACTTATTCTTTGCAGACGCGAGATGTCGGTCTTACATCTCGCGTCTACAAATTTACTGTTATATATCAAATACATAAATAAGTGTTCGAGAGGACATTCTATTGTGGGAAGCGCAACTGATGAAGGTTCCCGACCAGAAACAATATATATCATATATATTGTCTTGCGTACACAAGAATGACACCTCGATCAGAGTATTCCCTATTCTGTTGAATGAGTATTGCTTATTTTTGTACATTATGTATTTGGGGTTGTGATAAAATACGTGATTTTTAGAATGTTTTTTATCTTTTTTACCAATCCTTAGTGATTATAGGCTATAAATAAAGACAATTAGAAATTGAAATACTGACATCGGAATTCTCGAAACAGGACACACACTATAAATATCTAATAAATTTTTATACGCATATCCAATCAAATAACATTACGCACTGTTTATTTTAAGTAATTCTAATGCTGAAGAGTTTTCATATAAAATTGAAAACACTTTCGCTGTAATCCTGTAAGCGAACTGCTATCGCTCGACTAAACAAATGTTTTCCACAAACAACTTCATTGTTCACGGGCATAATTGAATTTTCACACTGCGGTTGTATGCTGCGTTGTGTAGTCAAAGTTTTCAATTTATTATTACGGTTTGTTATTTTCGAGTTAGTTTAGCCGAAGACATTTGTAGAATCAGGTTTATTTTCGATTTAACTAGAATTGATATCAAAATTTTTGCTATCGTTTAAACAGCAGGCGTGTGAAAAGACGTTATAAATTAATACGAGGGTGAATCAAATATGAACCGGACTTTTTTGTTTCTCGCCCTGTAGGTAATTCGAGTGGCGTGACGTCTCGATATATGTTAGGTACGGATGTTAAGAAAAGGGGAGTTCGTCGGTTTGGCGAGGCGTAGTCGATGCGCTGTTAGTAGCATCATGTCAGAGCAAGAGGTGCATACGTCTGTTGCGCAACGTGTTGTTATCAAATTTTTGGCGCGGGAGGGCGTTAGACCGTCTGAAATTTTGCGTCGACTATCTGCACAGTTCGGCAATGAAACACTTTCAAGGACCCAAGTGTACGACTGGCACAAAAAGTTTTCAGGTGGCCGAGAGACAGTGGAAAATGAGCCTCATGCACGCACACGACAAGCATTAATGAGGCGAATATCTACGCAATTCGTGAGCTGATTGAAGACGTACTGCTGATCGATTTTCTGCACGAACGCCGTACAATTAATGCTGAGTATTACTGCGAACTACTCCAACAAGTGAAACTTGCCTATCGGCAAAAGAAGCGGGATATGTCTATCCGAAGTGTGATTCTGTTGCATGACAACGCTCGGTCACATACAGCTGCACTGACTCAAGGCAAATTGAACAACTTTGAGGACAACGAAGGTGTAGAAACGTTTGTGCGTAATTGGTTATCGACACGACCAGTTTCATTCTTTGAGAAAGGTATTAAAGAACTTCCAATTCGGTGGGAAAAATGTATACATAAGAGAGGAGACTATGTAGAAAAACAATATGTATTAAAATTTGTATTGATCGTACCAATAAAATTTTTAAAACAAAAGTCCGGTTCATATTTGATTCACCCTCGTACATCATTGAATTCTCAAGACAAAACAGTAATACATACATTGTTAAGTTCACCTGAATTGATTTAAAACATTATTGCATTTAAATGTATCACCAGGATCAAACATATATGTTTTGACATCAGAAGGCTCTTTCATGAATAATAATTACTCAATTCAAAACTCAGTTTTAAAGAAGATCAACTTCATTGAAAAATACAAAGGACCCCGCAAATTTTATATGCAAATTGGGTTTCTCTCATTTTTTGTGAAATGTTTGAGGTAGATTCTTCAGAGCAGGTGGATCAAAAGTCTCAATGGGCAGAACACTCCAAAATGCTTACTTTCTTATTAACAGTGGGCTGTAGTTTCAAAAAAATTAACAACTTGCAATTATAAAAACAACTATAAACAGGACTTACACAAATACACGCATTTATATATCTTTATATGCAACAATATGCGTCGTCCGAGACTGGAACGCGCAAAGACAAACACATGTATATATACAGGGTGTGTCAAAAGTCCCGGGACGGCACGATGTCTCGGCGGAAATGCATTTTCAGAAAAAATGGTTCATATAAAAGTTTTAGGATTTTTCTCTGGCTATTTAATGCTTATCATGAATTTAAACTTGATCAAGACCTTGAAGATCAAATCAAGGTCAACTTAATTTTTTAAATAGAAACCCCCACATTTTAACAGGGATTCGGAAATACCAGAAAATTTCACGTTTGAATGTCACCCTGATTACGACCTAGAACTTGATCTTCAAAGTTGCCATATGCACAACGTTATTGCGTAGACAAAATTCTTTAAATGCTAAAGTAACTAAATCAAGTATCAGTTAAGTAATATATTAATCAAATTATAACGTCAATATATTTTGGCGATAACGTTGCGCATGTTAAAAGAAACTTGAGATTTAGGGTGGTACGAGAGCTGCTATATTGTTTTTCAAAATATTCCCTATGAAGATCTATACACTTTTGCATGCGTTTGAACCAATTGTCGAAGCACTTTTTCCACTCTGATTGAGGTATCCCCAAAACATGCATTCTGAACGCAGTAACCACTTCTTCAGGTGTCGAAAAATGTTGACCTCTCAGTTTGTTTTTTACGCACGGGAATAAAAGGAAGTCATTGGTGACAAGTCAGGCCTATACGGCGGATGACTCATCAAATCGATGTTTTGAGTCGTCAAAAATGCAGTTGTTTGAGCCGATGTGTGAGAGCTCGCTTCTCGTGGTGAAGAGTGATCCATCTTCGGCGGTTGGTTTTCCTCATTTCTTGGAAGACAACTGGCAAAGAAATGGTTGTGTACCACTCAGAATTGACTGTTCTGCGTTGTTCTAGTGGTACAGGCGATCATTTGCTTGGAAGTGCTTCGTGCGCGAACAACTTTTGTTGGATTCGGTTCATCTTGAAACACCCATACAGTCGGCTGCTGTTTACTTTTGGGCTCATACGCGTAAATCCACGATTCATCACCTGTCACTATGTCATAAACGTGTTTTGAAACACCGCGATCGTATTTTTTGAGCTTTTCTTTCGACCAATCGACACGAGCCTTTTTTTTGAACGATTGACTAATTGTGTAGGATCCAACGCGAACTAATTTTTTTGACATTCAAATGTTTATGTAAAATTAAATGTATGCTGGTCCCACTAATGTGTAAGGTTGACTCACTCTCACGATCACATGACGATCTTGCAATATCAGTTCGCGCACAGCATCAATAGTTTCCAGAACAACAACTGTTTTTGGACGACCTTCACGAAATTCGTCTTGGGGTGAACTACGATCTCGATTGAATTCAGCATACCATCGATAAATAGTGGTCCTTGATGGAGTTTCATCGCCAAAAATTAAATTAAGTTCATCCATGCACTCTTGCTGACTTAATCCACGTCGAAAGTTGTATAAAATAATCGCACGAAAATGTTCACGATTTAATTCCATTTTTTGGCCGAGATGGATCCTTTAAGTTACTGTAAACAACACATAGCGCTCGTATGTCAAAAACGTTCTGAGTACGTGTAACCTCAAAAATGTCAAACTTTACGATAGAGCTGTCAGTTGTCAGATTGCAACACTAGGGTTGTCCAATCCCGAAATATAAAAGGCAGCCCTCGTATATATTCGTTGCTGCTATTAATAGGTGTCAAGTCGTGGAATATTATACTTACCATTTACTTTATCCAATATTAAGTACATTCTTCTTTTTTTTGAAGATTAATTACTTTAATATTTATCAGTTCTAACTACCAAACATTGAGATTTTTAATATAGGGTCATTTATAGTAATAAACCCTTCATAATGCTTTTTCAAATCTCTGTATTAGATTACGTTTTATAAAGGTCATTAGAATTCGTAGAAGTCTACTTGAGTCTTTCCAATTATAATTTTCATAAAAGGATTGTTCACTCTGTATTTCTTCAGTACATCTTAATTCTATTTTATATATATTATATTCCCAAAGAACTAACGTCGCAATAGGATAGGTTATTACTTACAATTATCCGCCTTTCGAAATCCTCAGTTAAAAATAGTGGGTTCTAATGACAAAAGCAACTTTGACCTTGGAATGACCTTGAAGGGCAAGTTCAAGGTTATTCACTACTGTTTTTTCTGATTTTTTGGAAAACCGTATATCAAATTATAAGGTACTTTTCTGTAATAATCCGTAATAAAATGCCGTTTAAATCATCAAAATTGCCTAAGCCGTTTTCACGTGATAACCTCCCTCCTGTTTGGAAGTCGGTTAAAAAAACACATCCCAGTAGTACCCTCGTATAATAAATGTTTAATACCTTTGACTGGAAATAATCTATATATAAATAGGCAAAGGAAAATCGATTAGGTAATATTATCTCCTGTGTCTCTCAACCGGTTTTCTTCATTTTTGTTTGGTTTAGTAGCACTTGACGACCATCAGTGCAGAATGCTAATATTAATTTATAATATTGGTTCATCATTAAATAAAATATAATAAAAATTCATTATTGACGTCCATAATGTCAACGCCAAACAACTGAATGTGCCGCCGCTGCCAAGCTCAAAACATTGAGTAATTATATATAGAGGGACCGATGCTGTTATATACTTAGAGCACGTACTTCTGGAAGTGGCATGCAAACGTTGTTATTGTTTAGTGGTAAAGTAATCGTTGTATATTATAATTATACAGGGCGATTCCAGATATGTTAGAAATAATTTTTTTCGTGGGTGGCACATAAGCAGTTGCATATTTAGGATGTTTAAAATATAGTGTAGAGTGCAATTATAACTAATAAAATAATTATATAGGGAAGTCCTATAGCGGTTGAATTTACAGGGTTCTTGGAATAGAAGGTGTAGTAGAATTACAGTTATACAGGGTGGTGCAAAAATTATTATACTGTGATGCATATTCAGGGTGCCGGAAATGGAAAAACATTTCGTAATCCATAAGCAGTTGTATTTATAGGGAAGATGAAATATAGGGTGAGAGGAATTATAGATATACAGGATCCATATATATGATGATTGAAATATAGGTCGGAGTAGAATTATAGTTACAGAAGATAGTTAAAAATGTCATAAACAAAAAGAGTAAATACGAGGCTCATAGGCAGTGACATATACAGAATGGTTTACCGGGTGGTTCAAAAATGTTAAAAAATATTATGCGTGGTCCATAAGCAGTTGCATATACAGGGTGGTGGAAATATATAATGAGATGGAATTATTGTAATGAGGATTTTAATAAATGTTAGAGGATTGAGTGCAATTATAGCTATACAGGGAGGTTAGAAAAAATAAATATGTAGGGTAGCCCATTAGCGGTTGAATTAATGTCATATTAAATTTAGAATTACGAATTTGAACACAAATAAGGTCCTATGAATTATATCTGAAAAAAACTTGAATTTCGTTACATATTTGTAGAAGCGAGATGTAAGACCGACATCTAGGATTTTCGAGGAAATATCACACAGAGGTTCCTAATCTGGATCCGTTCCGTGTAATTGCTGTTCTCCCTAAAGTCCTAGGATAGAATGTCACGATAAAATTTTCAGGTTACTTAACCTGCCAGGGATATTGACACAAGTGGTCAAATTTTGACCACTGGGCGACAGCTAGTTAAAATAAATTAACTTCATTTAGTCGGAAATTTCTAGAAACTAAAGGACTAGCGACAGCTAGAATGTCCATAAAAACGAGTCACTAGAGTACTTCAAATCTGAAATGGCTTATATAACACTATCACTCCTTATTTCCTTGGTAAGTAACTTCATGTCCTTATGTTACTAATTTGTCTTTTCTTTTCTCTTCTTCGTCTCAATATAATGCCAACCAACAGTCATCGTGACACTGAAACATATTATTGTATAGCCACACCTAATCCTCTCCAAATGAGCAGCTGTCGTGTGTCTACATCGGTGTGCTGTCGTTTGCTAAAGGCAATTTTATATCCATGTAAATAAACTTCGACTTTAAGGAGTCGCTTTGAAATTACGTCCAATAGTAATCAAAAATTCAGTTGAAAACAAAAAAAATCTAAATTTTGTTCTGATATCAGCCCCACAGGCAACACAAGGTGCTGCCAAAAGACAGTATATTTACCTTTGGTTTGAAAATTTCTAGACTGTCGAGGAGCATCAGTAAACATATAACTGTTCTGGCCTGCTTCATGTTTGTAATTATTAATTAAACAATTGGTCGGAATTGTGACTAAATTAGTAAATATTAATTCACAGGCACACAAAAAAAAAGTCAAAGTCTACGAAGGTTACCTGTCAGGTTATACGTATTTCGGGACGCTGATTCCGAATCTGCGATCGGTTTTTTCGCATCAGATCGTTTTTAAGGTCATTTGAAGGTCAAATTCTGAAAAAAGGCTCAAAAAAATCTGGAAAAATTCATACATGGGTTTTACAGAATGCTGAATACGAATCCGGGGTCGGTTGAACTTTATCAGCACAAGGTCAAGGTCATTTGAGGGTCAAATTCTGAAAAAAGGCTAAAAAAAATTGGAAAAATTCATACATGGGTTTTTAAGAATACTGAATATGAATCCGGTGTCAGCTCAAGGTCAATGTCAATTGAAGGTCAAATCAATAATGATGTTAAAAAAAATTTAAAAATATATATACAAGGTGTAAACGGTTTGAGTGCCAAGATTTTGAGGATCAATACTTCAGGTCAAAACAAATCAAAACGCTTTATAACATTTTCAGAAATAAACTATAGTTTTGCCAAAAAAATGAAAAAGTTAGAAGTTCTGTAGCCTTTATTACAGTGAATAATAGATTATTTCCGGCTTCAAAATGATTGTAAAGCTAAATATGTAAATACTCAATAGCTTATATACCTTTAATAACTGTATTAACAAAGAAAATTAATATTTAAACTCTAAATATTCTGTTATAATTTGTCCTACGTTTCTCCGATCAGATGTGGCAACATAGCATATACTCAGTACTACAGCTGGCCACTGCCATGAATGCTTTTTTGCTGCCCGGTTCTTTTAAGAAAGTGAAAGTGATTTTTGCGTGACATTCGACATAGCGTAAGTTATTTGATTTTCATTTTAAAATATAAATTGGAAAAATAAATAAAATCTGTTGTGAATTGTGAGTTCGAGTGTATTATTTTGTGACAAACAGTGACAATCATACAATTAGGTAAAGACCTGACATGCTATTAATTTGTGGGGAAAGCAAATGTAATACCAAGAATTTTGAATTTTGAATATTTACTATAAATAATCCGTTTGCTCGCCAGAGCTCTGTCATAATGACATCCTGCAGGTCAAAGGTTTTTATTTGTCTAAGATAAGTAATATTAATTTCTTAGTAACAATTATTTCTCGAAGAATTTAACACATAAAAGAACTACATATAAGAAATGTTTTGTTTAATATAGTTTGTATCGAATTATTTTTGTATCATAATGTAAACAACTTTGTATCCTCCCTTCTTGAACTTGATGCATAAAATAAATCGCCAAATATAAATATTCATTTCAATACATAGATATTAAAAGGGTATATTTTTGAAAATAATATTTCATAAAATTTTATGTACCTAAATAAATCTACCGGCACTCGAAACTATGAAATTATTTAATACAAAAAAATAACAGGTGTTCAGTTTTTTGTGGTGACTCATTCCTTTATTATTCACGCTACAAGCAAATCTCATTTTTAGCGCGACGTTGACACATTGACAATAATTTACTTAACATGTATTTCAAATTTTCTTGCTTATTAAGGCCTTTAGACCATAGTTTTATAAGAGTTTTTTGTTTTTTTTTTTTTTTTTTGGTGGGTACTATCTGCACCTAAAATATATGCAGTCAAACTATTTACACCCTGTATATAGGTTTTAAGAGTGGTTGAGTCTAAATCTGAGCTCATTTTGACCATATCTAGTATTATTTTTATGTTTGTTTTTTGGCAATAACACCACAATCGAAATAAAACGACGTATATTGATGGAAAACCAAACGTTTCAAAGTCTATTCCGACTTCGTTGTCAGTGGCTTTATATTTATTGATGTAAATTGCCAAAAAAAAAACATAACAATAATCAAGAATATGCCACAAACAACGTTTAGAAGACCATATCTTGTATTTCCCGGTCATTGAAATATGAAAATAACAATCCATATATCCAGTTCAGTAGAGCTACATCAATCCATTAAGTTCATTACAAGTTCATTATAAGATCCAAAAAAATTAGATACATCCCCACATCCAGACATCCATACATACACACATCCTCATATTCGCACATCGACACATTCACATATCCATGCATCCCCACATATACACACATTTACTCATCAACGCATATAAAAATTTACACATGCAGAGATCTGCATATCCGCAAATACGTCCGGACATCTCTAGTAAATGCATTTTTTGCAAACTTCTTTTTGCAAGGTACATTTTTCTTGTGGATACAAAGCTTTCTCTTTTTTAATCCTATACTGAATTTGTACATTGTTTGATGTAGGTCTACCGAACTCGATATATGGATTTTTATTTTCATATTTCAATGGCCTTGAAAAAGCTAGACTCTTAAAACCTATATATTATTTTTTTCAATTTTTTTAATCCTACCTTATTGATTTGACCTGCAAATGACCTTGACCTTGAGCTGATAAAAGTCAAACGACACCGGATTTGTACTCAGCATTATGAAAATCCCATGTATGAATTTTTTCAGATTGTTCTGAGCTTTTTTTAAGAATCTGACCTTCACATGATGTTGACCTTGAGCTGATAAAGGTCAAACGACACCGGCTTTGCATTCAGACTTCTGAAAAAAAACACGTATGAATTTTTCAGATCTATTTGACCTTTTTTTCAGAAATTGACCTTCAAATGAACTTGAAAACGATCTGATGCGAAAAAACCGATGGCAGGTTCGGAATCAGCGACCTGAAAAACATATAACCTAACAGCTCCCCTTGGTGGACTTTTTTTATTTTGTGTGCCTGTGTCGTCTATAAATCGGAAGCAAATTCTAAATAAATTATCAATAACACAAAGAAATTGTTGTACTTATAGAGAATCACTGTATTAAATTTACCAATTCACTGGACACGCATTCTTGTTAAGAAAATGATTTCCTCTATTGTCTAAAATACGCCTTAAACAAACTGTTCAACTATACACTTCATACAGCCGTAACCGGCGAAATTGTATCAAAAGCGTTCTAAATTCTATACAAGCGTCATAATACTAAGCAACTTCCATTTAAAGTTAACTTCGCAAGCCTTACAATTGACATTTTGCTGTGTGCGCTAGTGTTATGAGAAAACAAGACTTAACAGAAATTAACGGAAGTACGTCAAACAACTGAAAACATTTTAACTCCATATAGATAAAAAAAAAAAAAACAACACAAGTAGTAATCTAAATTTACTGCTGCAGAACTCAATCCGAATTTCTACTAACTTACTTAAGGTCGTAATGTATTATTTCTAACTTGTGTGGCGATGTCGAATGTTGAACAAAACACATGAGAAATCTTTCTATTAACTATCGTACATTTAATTAGAAGTTCTTTGGATGAGCTTGGATACTTCACAGAACATGCGAATTAAGTGGAAGTAACCGTGTTACTCATTATACGATAAAGTTTTTGAAGAAAGAACTGAAATTCAGAAATTAGAACTTAATAGAGTGGTTGTGCCAGCATATCTATCAAAATATATCATTTTTTAATTTAAATTTGTAAATATTTATTGATCTACTACATTGACTATTTTACCACTAAACAATAACAACGTTTGCATGCCACTTCCAGAAGTACATGCTCTAAGAATATAACAGCATATAACGATCGCTCCCTCCATATATAATTACTCAATGTTTTGAGTTTTGACCGTCTCGCGGCGGAGGCACTGTCAATTATTTGGCTTTGATAGTATGGACTTGTCTTGCGTACAAAGGAATGACACCTCGAAGAGAGTATTCAATATCTCTGACAGGTGAAGTAACTTGAACTATATGTCGGACACTGAATTCGAACATCTGAGTGACAAGTCAATTGGTCTCTGAGTTCGCAAAAATACCAACAAAGAAACAAGCTCTAGATTTGACGTTTTTCAAGAAATTAAAAATAAATATACAAGTTTATATATGAACTATTATTGAAAATTGCTCTTTCATGCACTGCAAAGTAAGACAAGTTTCTGTAAGATCACTAGTCATAGCTATATTACATACTTAATATAGAGTATAATAATGTCACCACATGCTTAAAAGCTTTAGCCGTGTAACTACTACCTCAAGAGTCAACAGAAACTTCAAAGCAGCTTCCCTAATACCACTTTTGAAGTCCACTCTAGGTCGCATTAGTTACCAACTAACTTCATGTGTTTGACTTGCCAGTACTTTATGAAATGTTTGCTGTTTCGGCTGTTTTATTAAAGTAATAACATGTAGACTGATTTCCAATAAATCGGGCATCAGGCTTCCAATGCATAGCTACAGTATAACAAGATATAAGTGAATAAATGAAATTTAAATGTGATGATGATAATTTATACACATTACAAATTTATTTACATCCTTGGTGAGGTTTTCCATTAAACAAAATTGGAGAAGTGATAGCTTTTTATGCAAGTTTTGAAATTGAGTACGATTAGTTTCTGCCTCAACAGTTTTTGCACAATTACTTTAAAAAAAATACACTATTATTTTTTCCTAATTGTGGTTCCATGAGTGGTTCTTGTAACTACTTTAAAATCGTGTATCCCAACGAAAAATGTAATTTCATAAATTACTATTTGTATCTTTTTTGCATATATTGAAAGTATAATACAAACGGTAAGCTAAAATATAGCAAAAAATAAAATTTGCTTAACAAGTAATTTCTATAGTTACTAGTTGGTATTATATGAAATATCGATTTTCAATTAAACAAAAAATGACCACTCATCCAGCCATAATGATATTGATAATTGGTACATCGACTAATCTGAATTTAGAATATTTATTGAAATAAATATTTGTTTTAACTAGCAGAGCGATAATACGAAATGTCATTAGCATTTGTATAAATGTATCATAATTAGATCGCCAGTAATTTGTGTAAATTAAGCGGCCAATTTAAGGAGGCAGTTTTTACAGCTTTCACACAATAGAAATACGACACAAACTTTTCTTTTTTGAATGGGGACCATAATTGGCTATGACCTCAAATAATCGGACATTTTTAGCGCTTTTCAACGATATGATACTCGATATAGTTATTCATAAAAATAACAGAGTTATGGATGCTTTTCTCACTTATTTTCACTTTTAACGTAGGTAGCCATGAAAAAGATTGTTTTCACTTTGACGTTTTCTCATTTGAAAGTAATTCCATTAGTAGTGCTGAACTGACAGTCGATATTGAAAAGTTTTCGTGATGAAATGGAATATTCAAACGAAGAAAAACTGAATATGGTGGAATGTTGTATCATATGCCATAAAAATTCAGTTCGTGCAGCTGAGGAATACTTTCATAGATATTTTAATTGTCGTCAACCTGTTCTATGTACATTTAAGAGGCTTTACTAAACTAAATCAAAGGAACGTAATCAAATTAACGAAGCAGCACAAATAAGTGTTTTGGCAATGGTAAATCAAAATCCATCTACATCAACTCGTGAGATTGCGGCAGAAGCTGGCACATCTCAACGAACTGTAGTTAAGGTACTGAAAGCGCACAAGTTCCACCCGTACAAACTTTCAGTTTCTCAAACTTTGCATGCTGGTGACGAACATCGACGTATTTTGTTTTGTACATGGTTTAGATACATGTGCCTTGACAACCCACAGTTTCCATTAAAAGTGTGATGGTCAGATGAAACTAGATTTACTAACTGCGGTATGTTCAATAGACGCAATGAGCATATCTGGGCTAAAGAAAACCCTTTCCATGTAGAACAAAGACGTTCCTAGATAAAATTTGGTTTTAATGTATGGTGAGGTATCATAGTGTTACGAGAATTCATCCGACGGCTGGTGCAATCGGCCATCAACCAGTTCATGGAAGGGACATTATTCCGATAAATTCTGGGAACCCGAAATGTTTGTCTCTCAACGGGCGCCGTTACAGGGAATTCCCTTAAAGCTTCCAGAACATTATGGAATTTCCCGATGGTTCGTGGACGTACCAGACAATTCCGAGATTAATATATAAAAGGAACAGCAGGCGATACTAGGCATTCGTTTCGGGTTCCCAGAATTTATCGGAATAATGTCCCTTCCATGAACTGGTTGATGGCCGATTGCACCAGCTGTCGGATGAATTCTCGTAACAATAGGGTCTACTATTCTGGGGCCTTTAATCTATGACGAATCACTTACTGGGGAGCGCTACTTGCATTTCTTGCAATACACTTTTCAAGACATGTTGCATAATTTGAATTTGAGAACTCGTTTAGAAATTGAGTGGTTCCAACATGATGGAGCACCTGCTCATAACTGGTTATTAGTAAGACAACACTTAGATAATATCTATCCAAACTCTTGGATAGGAAGAAATGGCCCACGCGAATGGCCACCCCGGTCTCCCTATTGGGCAGTTATAGACTTCTATTTATGGGGTGCGCTAAAAAACAAAGTATAGAAAAGCAAGTATGAGACAGTTGATGACCAAAGGGATGCGGTATTACAGGTAATTGAAGAAATTGAAAGGCGGTCTGTGAGGAAAGCGGTAATGTTAATCTTAAAAAGATGCAATGATGTTTGTCTAAATGGTGGACTTTTCGAACATAAATTGTAACCATTATTATGTACTTTAATTTCTTAAGTTTTTAGTAAGTACCTACTTATTTAGTTTTTTCGTTATATCTAATAAAAAAATTGTTCAATGTTTTTTGGAATAGTTATTAATAAATCAAACTATTTCATGGCTAACTTCATTAAAACTGCAAATAAGAGAGAAAAGCATTCATAACTCCTTTATTTTTATGAATAACTATATCGAGTATTATATCATAGCCAACTATGGTTTCCATTCAAAAAAGATAATTTTGTGTTGCATCTCGAAAACGAGAACTGTCACGCAAACGAGGACATGACAATCATATTCGGGATACAATTCCCTTCAATTTTGATATTTACACTGTTTTGTAAAATCAAAAACAAAGGAGCTAGAGGGATTTGACTAAATTGACAGAATTTCATTTTTTCAAATTATCGAGTAAGCCATGACTTTTTACAAAAATCCGAAAGTGTCATTAAATTGGGCCAGTAAAACAGCAAATCTCCACACAGATCATAAAAAAAACTCACCTTGTATATATTTAATTAATGTTATATTGTTTAATTTTTTAGTATTATAGTAAATATATTAGATTATCATGTATTTAATTAATTATTTTTTTTTTGCAACTCAAATGTCAGTTGCTCCAAAATAACCCTGTTTACGAGAATATCGCTGTCATTCTATGTCGTATAAAAACAGAGCATGCGCACTTTCTTATATTCGAGGTCCCATCATTATGTGTTGTTTCCTTTATTATTACACGGTTAACACGGTATACTTACATCGGATCTCACTGTCACACATTTCCATTCACCGCAAAATTTAAAACTTTAAAATTTGCAAACCCCTATTAGGAAATATTTATTTGCAGGCAACCTTATATCAATGTGTTTGCAAGAAAATATGGCTCATGTTGTTATAATTTTTTTTCTAATATCCAAACAAGTGAAAGTAACTGGCATCGACATACCTGTTTATACCTGGCAACCCAATAATTCGTCCAGGTAAATAATAGGCAACCCAACGGCTGCACATTCTATACATTTTATACTTTTACTCAGGATAAAAATTTACTATTATCTTGATGATTTTTAATTAAAAATTATTTTTTAAAAATTATTTAAAAATAGTCTGTCCAGGATTTTTTAGGCCACCCCTTTTTAAAAGATCTTCTGATATAATAAATTTATTATAAAATATGTTTCATTCTATTATCAACTCGTTGAAGGTCGACGTAGGTTCGGATCTTAAACTATAAGGAAATGATTGGATACTTGCACATTAACTGGAGGCCATGTTTAACAGATTTTATAGATTAAGAAAGCACAAAATATTCTTGGAATAAGCAGGGAAAATCTGTTTGAATTACGATTGTCTGTTGAATAAACACTTGATAAATAATAACAGCTGAATCACTTAACTAAATATTCAGTAATAACGCATATCAACTTTAAAGTACTGAAGCATTAGAAGCTATTGATTAGAGACAGAATCAATAGCGGTTGTGATTAAACGAGTTAAAAGTTCACAACCGAAAACAAACACGCTATATGCGTTTGATGTCTTGTACCTGAAGTTTAATGTGTAAATTCAATTGCACACTAGTATTTCCATTTGATTTTCGAATTTTCCGCCAATAAATGGGCTATTTAAAATTTTTCGGTTTTATGCAATTTTATGAATGAGGAGTTTGTTGGTATGACCAATCGGAAACTTAAATATGGTTTTGTTTGACAAAGACAATAAAATAATTTGAGAATAAATGTTGCCCTATACTTGCCAAACATTAATTTCCCGAGCATTTTTATTGATTTTGTTCGCTATTATATCTAAAACACATCAAAAACGATAACTAGTGTATTCTAACACATTTATATCGTCTACAATCAAAAGTAGGATCTATATTCATTTATTTATTAACGGGATATATTCCATGCATTATTTACATAGTAAATCCTACAAGGTAACAAAGTTACCTGCTCGTAAGCTGGTATGTATATTCAGGGTATTCCATCTCAAACGAGACACCTTGAATATCTTGGTTATTTGCAACACTATTGCAATAAGATAAAACAGGTCGATATTTGTGTCGAGGGGGAAATTTTTTGAGGTGAATTAGGGCTTGCGCGCATTCAAAGTAAACAGGACTATTCAATGACGTTCAGATTTGAGATAGGGAAAATAGGTATTGTCGTATACCATTTGAAAGCCCTTTTTAAGGACTATACCGTCGTAATAAAATTGTTTATTGTAATTTCTGTACATGTAATAATAAAAGAGTATTAAAAAAACGATATTACATTACAATACAATGCTTCTAAAGCAAATGTTCAAAGTGTCTTCCAGTGACTTCCATAGAATAGTACAAACTTGACTGAAAGCCGTCTCTGACATGGTTCAGCATAGTCGGTGTTATCTGACGACACTCTGCTATAATCCGTTTTTCATAGTTTGTCCAAATTCTCAAGCTGAGTCATAAACTTTTTTCATTTAACATGTCCCCACAAAAAATCCAAAGGGTTCAGATCAGGTGATCGGACAGGCCATTCTATAGGACCTCTTCTTGCAATGCAATTGCTCTTCATGTAGTAGAGGATCATTTCCTAATTTTTCTATTATCAATGCATTAATATCATTTTCCAATATATTGTGATAAATTTCAGCATTTAAATTTCCAGGAATGAACAGGGCTCCAATTAGATGATTTCCCAAAATCCTTGCTCAAACGTTTAGTTTTACCGGATATGAGCTTCTCGTAATAAATAAGGATTTGTACCGCTTCAAAATCTACCCATGAAGTGAAATAGTGCACTCATCCGAAAAGCAAACTTTGTACAAGAAATTCGGGTTTTCGATCATACGCTGGGTCATAATTTAGCAAAACTGTTGCCGATCCCAATCATCCTCATTAAATTCATGAAGTAATTTAATTTTGTACGGATGGAATTTGTACTTATTATTACTTATTATTCTAAAAACGTTAGTTTTGCTAATACCGGAAGCTGCAGAGATTTGCTGGACAGATTTTGAAATCACTCCAATACGTTTTTATGACGAACGTTACGTTAGGGATGGTTTTGGTTAAAAACCCTTGCAGCAAATCGAGCACAATTTTGATTTTAGTAATAAAGACTTACCAGCTCAACACGTTCTTGCAATGTGTGTGTGCATAATTATCTTTTAAATTTTTAACAAATGAGTAAAGTAATAACTTGACAGAAAAATGTACAATGCTTCAAATGATCGAATAAAGGGCAGAACAGATAAACAAACTTGCTGTAAATATCAGCAAAAAATAATGTAAAATAAATGAATGTTTAGATGTAATGTTTTCCTTGTATTGTGTGTTATTACAGGGTGCGGCAGTGAAACAGGATGGTTTAAGAGCGTACTATAAAAGAACTCCTTTTTAATACTTTTCCATGCAGTAAAAACTTTTAATTTAAGAATCCGGTTTTACTACTAGGTCCGTTAGGTTTTCTGTTACATTAACATGAATTGCAATAAAAAAAATATTATGATGCTATAGTCCGTAAAAAGGGCTTTCAAATGAAATACGACAACACCTATCTCAAATCTCAAGGTCATTGAATCGGCCTGTTTATGTGGAATGTGCGCAAGCGCGAACTCACCTCAAATAATTTCCCCCTCGAAACAAAAATCGACCTGTTTTTTCTTATTGCAATAGTTTTGACAATGACCAAGATATTCAAGGTTGCTCGTTTGAGATGGAATACTCTGTATGCACAAACTAACATTAAAATTAAGCTAACTGGTATTACAATTTTTCATTTTACTTACATATTAAGTTTTACATATCGAAATACTTGTATCCTAACTGTTTTCAAACACTTTTCATAACAAAAGGTTTAAGTTTTGCTATAATCTTGTTAACCTGTTCTTTTTCCATCTTTTAAGTTCATTTGGTAAAGAGTTAAATGTTAATACTGCTGTAGTAATATCTTTGGCAATTTTTATCCACAGCCGTTCTCTTGTCCAAATGACCTCTGATAGTCCCATTATGTACTTCAGTCTGGACGGCAGGCACCGCCTTTTTCTTTTGGACTACTAGTTGTGACTCGAACATTCCAATCTGTACTCTTAGAGAGTCCCATTGGAGAATCTAGCTACATAGTCCCATCGTAGCCTGAGTGCCCCTGTCTTCTTGGGAAACAGAATTGATTCAATATCCGGGTCAGCCATTTGATCCCGTACATATTGCTCTGCGCATTATTCTTCTGCGCACGGATCTGTTGGATGGGTACTATCCTGGAAGCTGCTAGTGAACTGACATTGAACACAAATTGCTCCTAATGCACTTTGGTTTCCGAATATTTATCTTATCAATGTTTCAGATATTAAATGGGTTTGATTGTCTTGGACTTGCCTTGTTCAGCTATATTTAGTTTAGTGTATTTATAATGTGTCTTTGTATTATTATTTAAACAACTAACTTGGCAAATATTTGAATATTTTGAAATGCAATACGAGGGCTGCGTTTTATATTTCGGGACTAGAGAACAAAAACAAATATTAATCATCGAAAATCGCTTTATTGTTTTTCAAAATATTCCCCATGAAGATCTATATACTTTTGCATGCGTTTGAACAAATTGTCGAAGCACTTTTTCCACTCTGATTGAGGTATCTCCAAAACACGCATTCCGAACGCAGCAACTGCTTCTTCAGGTGTCGAAAAACGTTGACCTCTCAGTTTTGTTTTTTAAGTACGGGAATAAAAAGAAGTCATATGGTGACAAGTCAGGACTATACGGCGGATGACTCATCAAATCGATGTTTTGAGTGGTGAAAAATGCAGTTGTTTGAGCCGATGTGTGCGAGCTCGCATTGTCGTGGTGAAGAGTGATCCGTCTTCGGCGGTTGGTTTTCCTCATTTCTTGGAAGACAACTGGCAAACAAATGGTTGTGTACCACTCAGAATTGACTGTTCAGCGTTGTTCTAGTGGAACGGTTGCGACATATCCAGTTTTTCTGAAAAAACAGGCGATCATTTGCTTGGTAGCGATTCGTGCGCGAACAACTTTTGTTGGATTCGGCTCATCTTGAAACACCCATACAGTCGACTATTGTTTACTTTCGTGCTCATACGCGTAAATCCACGATTCATCACCTGTCACTATGTCATAAACGTGTTTTGAAGCACCGCGATCCGTATTTTTTGAGCTTTTCTTTCGACCAATCGTCACGAGCCTTTATTTGAACGATTGACAAATTGTGTGGGATCCAACGCGAACAAATTTTTTTGACATCCAAAGGTTTATGCAATACTGAATGTATGCTGGTCCCATTAATGTATACTCAATCTCACGATAGGTCACATGACGATCTTGCAATATCATTTCGAGCACAGGATCAATGGTTTCCGGAACAACAACTGTTTTTGGACGACCTTCACGAAATTCGTCTTGGAATGAACTACGACCTCGATTGAATTCACCATACCATCGATAAACAGTGGTCCTTGATAGAGTTTCATCGCCAAAAATTAAATTAAGTTCATCCATGCACTCTTGCTGACTTAATCCACGTCGAAAGTTGTAAAAAATAATCGCACGAAAATGTTCACGATTTAATTCCATTTTTTGGCCGAGATGAATCCTTTAAGTTACTGTAAACAACACATAGCGCTCGTATGTCAAAGTGTTGTAAGCACGTATAACCTCAAAAATGTCAAACTTTACGATAGAGCTGTCAGTTGTCAGATTGCAACACTAGGGTTGTCCAATCCCGAAATATAAAAGGCAGCCCTCATATTATGATTATGCCTGATGAATAAACTAAGCCACATTCCTTGTTTAAATCTACCTCCGCAAGATGAAGCAATTAGTTAACCCACAGAATTGCAAACCGTTGCTGTTCCCAATTCTATTCCGCATTAAGCGGTCACGAGAGCGTTGCTTCGAAACCGAGTTCATTTAATCGTATTCTAAAATTCATATCTCCTTCGCCTATAACAGTAGAAAACTTTGCCTCCGTGCAGAACGGCAACTAATGCGGCCATAACACCAAAGTAGTTTTTTTCTAAATAGCTTCCAGCTTGTTTGTTTATAAGATTAAAGAGAAACTTTTGGTGGATACTGATCAAAGAAATTTTATGGAAGGGCATAATTATTGCATACAAAATTTTGAAATGAAAAGTGATATAAAAATGAAATTCTTGTTGTGAAAAGGATTGAGTTATGCAATTATCCACACCTAAATTAGACTTGTACGTTGCCATTGAGAGTAATTGTGTTGCCAACGGTATATAAAATATCCTTCATCAGTTGCGCTTCCCACAAAAGAATTTCCTCTCGAACAGTTCTTTATATATTTGATATATAACGTTCAAAGTCTGGAGTGTCTTCTGCTTTCGCTTCTAGTTACTCGAAGCGAAAGCAGAAGGCTACGAGAATTATGCGACCTGACCTGAAGAGGGCAGATGTGACTCTGCCGAAACGTCGTCATTTTACCATCGATCCCGGCAGGGATCAGTTTTCAACTAGGCGGATGAATTCCTGGAAACCACCTAACACATTTAGTGACGAAAACTTAAAAACAAATATATGTATATGTATATATATATATATATATATATATATATATATATATATATATATATAAGGTGAGTTTTTTTTTGATGATCAGCATGGAGATCTCGGAAACTAGCGGAGATAGAGCAATGGTTAAATAGGGAAAGATTTGCAGTTTTACTGGCCCAATTTAATGACACTTTCGGATTTTTGTAAAAAGTCGTGGCATATTAGATATTTTGAAAAAACGAAATTCTGTCGATTTAGCAAGTCCCTCTAGCCCTCTAGCTCCTTTGTTTTTGATTTTATAAAAAAAGTGTAAATATCAAAATTGAAGTGAATTGTATCCCGAATATGACTGTCATGTCCTCGTTTGCGTGACAGCTCTCGTTTTCGAGATATGGCACAAGCTTATCTTTTTTTGAATGGAAACCATAGTTGACTATGACCTCAAAAAATCTGACATTTTTAGAGCTTTTCAACGATATAATACTCCATATAGTTGTTCATAAAAATAACTTTTAACGTAGTTAGCCATGAAATAGATTGATTTGTTAATAACTATTCCAAAAAACATTGAGCGATTTTTTTATTAGGTATATCACATATAACGAAAAGACTAAATAATTAGGTACTTACTAAAAACTTAAGAAATTAAAGTACATAATAATGGTTACAATGTATGTTCGAAAAGTCCACCATTGTTATTTAGACAAAAATTGCATCTTTTTAAGATTGACATTACCGCTTTCCTCACAGACCACCTATCAATTTCTTCAATTGCTTGTAATACCGCCTTCCTTAGGTCCACCAACTGTCTCAAACTTTCTTTTGTATACTTTGTTTTTTAGCGCACCCCATAAATAGAAGTCTATAATTGCCAAATCGGGAGACCGAGGTGGCCATTCGCTTGTGCCATTTCCTACTCTCCAAGAGTTTGGATAGATATTATCTAAGTGTTGTCTTACTAATAACGAGTTATGAGCAGGTGCTCCATCATGTTAGAACCACTCAATTTCTAAACGAGTTCTCAAATTCAAATTATGCAACATGTCTTGAAAAGTGTATTCCAAGAAATCCAAGTAGCGCTCCCCAGTAAGTGATTCGTCATAGATAAAAGGCCCCAGAATAGTAGACCCTATGATACCACATCAAACATTAAAACCAAATTTTATCTGGGGTCGTCTTTGTTCTACATGGAAAGGGTTTTCTTTGGCCCAGATATGCTCATTGTGTCTATTGAACATACCGCAGTTAGTAAATCTAGTTTCATCTGACCGTAACACCTTTAATGAAACTGTGGATGTCAAAACACATGTCTCTAAACCATGTACAAAACAAAGTACGTCGATGTTCGTCACCAGAATGCAAAGTTTGAGAAACTGAAAGTTTGTACTGGTGGAACTTGTGCGCTTTCAATACCTTAACTGCAGTTCGTTGAGATGTGCCAGCTTCTGCCGCAATCACATGAGTTGATGTAGATGGATTTTGATTTACCATTGCCAAAACATTTATCTGTGCTGCTTCGTTAATTTGATTACGTTCCTTTGGTAGTTTAGTAAAAGATCCATATCTGCGTAAACTATCGTAAAGCCTCTTAAATGTACATAGAGCAGGTTGACGACGATTAAAATATCTATGAAAGTATTCCTCAGCTGCACAAACTGAATTTTTATGGCATATGATATAACATTCCACCACATTCAGTTTTTCTTCGTTAGAATATTCCATTTTATCACGAAAACTTGTCAATATGGACTGTCAGTTCAGCACTAATAATGGAATTACTCTCAACTGAGGAAACGTCAAAGTGAAAACAATCTTTGTCATGGCTACCTACGTTAAAAGTGGCAATAATAGAGAAAAGCATCCATAACTCCGTTATTTTTATGAATAACTATATCGAGTATTATAGCGTTGAAAAGCTCTAAAAATGTCCGATTTTTGAGCTCATAACCAACTATGGTTTTCGCTCAAAAAAAGATACGTTTGTGTCATATCTCGAAAACGAGAGCTGTCATGCAAACGAGGACATAACATTCATATTCTGGATACAATTCCCTTCAATTTTTATATTTACACTTTTCTTATAAAATCAAAAACAACGGAGCTAGAGGGATTTACTAAATCGACAGAATTTCGATTTTTCAAAATACCTAGTAAGCCATGACTTTTTACAAAAATCCGTAATTGTCATTAAATTGGGCCAGTAAAACTGCAAATCTTTCCCAATTTAACCATTGCTCTAGTTTCCGAGATCCACATACTGATCATCAAAAAAAACTCAACCTATATATGAACTAGGTTAGGTTCCGGGTGAGAACAGCGTCTGAATTTATTAAATGCTCGACGTTCGACTCCTGCTTTGGAGCCATTATCAAGTGACAAAAGTGAAAAAGAGTTTCAGAGTCTAGATCGAACTTGGGGCTTCAATCTGCCTACTGCCCAAGAGTCACTAGGTAACTGATCTGAATTTGAATCTGCTTTGCTTCTTTTGTTTCTAGTTATCGGTGTGTTAGAGGGGGATATCACGTGATGAAGGAGCTGTGTTGTGATTGGTAGTGTGTTGGTGGGCGTGTCTGCTTTGTTTAATCTGGCAATTGCGGAAGTCCATGCTGTAGGAAGGCGAGAGTTGTCATCGCGTCGATTTAGACAAAGTGGTCGTTTCTCTATTTCTATGGCTTCGCGAATAGTGGAAGCCCTAAGAGAATTGAGTCATATAATAGTCCTACTGTCCTCGAACTTGATAGAGTGCCCTATTTGAATATGATGATGCGCGAGTGTTGAAATCGGATCTTTTTATACGAACTGACAGAGAGTGTTCATATATGAACTCATATCATTTTTTTCAAATATCGATTATAAAAGGACACAAACATTATACAGTAGTTTTAAGCTTATTTGGTGAAGTTATAGTACAGTGAAAAGTAAATAAATTTCAAAAGTTGATATGAAAAAATCTGGGAATTAAGAAATAAAAGTTGAATTACTAAAAAATTAAAAACCGTAAGCTATCCAGATGTTTTACGGGCTGCATAATTATATCACAAGAACCCACCTATCCCGCCGTCTATGTTTTGTCGAACCTTTTACAAAGCACCCTTTGTAATTGAGGAATTTCCCTGACTTGTTATACAAACTATATATTAATATTTTTAAATGTTTTATTTTCAAGTCACTTTTCTCTGTAAATCTCAAAGCTGGTTGCAAAGCAGTCTTGCATTTGTTCGTTAAAAATGTATGATTAACAACTTCACAAAAACTCCATCCAAAACTTTGATGGTGTTCAAGATCTAAAATTATAACTTTCAAATAGGGAATGGCAAGTTTGCAAAGTCTGCTAAAGCCGATGTGGAAGTTGAATCGCTATAAGAAAAACCAGTTAGGAGGTAGTTATACTTGTTTTGTCATTTTGTAAAATAATTAATTTTGTTCTAATAAAACGAAGTATGTTTTTGTTAAAATTATTGGCAATGGCTGAAAGTAAATTGTAAATTAAGTTTGTTGTATATTAAGCATGAATTTTTAGCAATTTTGTATGTGACAATATAGCTAAATTAAAATATCTATGTTCAGTAATTAGAACGTTTTTGTTTGGATGTAAGGAATTATTTTGAATTTCGAAATGGAATTTTTTTCTGTCGTCTTATCTGGAACAGGAAGTATGTCAATTTATGCCTTATTCGAAGAGTTGGAAGGTGATTCCAAAAATTTGCTCGAATTTTTGTCTTTTATTTATACATTGTGTACATTAAGTATGAAATAAATAAATTTTTAGCTACACATAAAATTTCTAGGGAATTCCTGTGGCAGGCCAAGTTTTCATTTAAATTTAATGTATTTTTACATAGTTGTGAAATATTTGTGCGAAACAAGGCTATGAATATATAGAATTAATGAATAAAATCATTATTTCTGAAAGAGAGTTTTTCGAAAATATCCTGTGACACGTCGATTTTGTTTTAAACAAAGATACTTTTTGACACACGACCATTAATTGTGACGCAGTAGTTATTCTAGATAATGCTAACTGAAAAATCGTGTCATCCTAGGTACACATCGTAAAAAAATATGGTAATATTAGCTAGTTTAGATAAAAAATGAAAAAAACAATATTTTAAATTTTATTAGTTAATGATAATGATTAAAGTAAATGTTGACATTGTGCACCTTTGGCTACCTTACAGTAACAAAGACGAATAATAATTTTTTGTTGAACATGGTCAATAATTTCAGCAGGTATCTCCTGACGAGTTTTCGCTTGTAGTTCTTCTAAAATCGCCTGCCTAGTAACGGATATTTTGCCTTTTAAGTACAAAGCAGAAGGTAATCTAGGGGTTTAAAATCTGGCGATCTCGCTGGCTACTCACTCGACCCCCTTCTCAAAATTCAATGATTCAAGAATACCTCAATAAGCACGGACAAGTGCTGCTTATTGTAGTGGTGCAACATCTTATAGAAAGAAAATGTGATTTCTCGGAAGATCACGTTCCCTGTTTTGATATAAATTTATTAATTCAGGCATAAGGTCGCATCGAAGAAACCCTAGTACCTTGCACCAGATTTACGTCAGAGAAATAAAGTACCAGAATTCTTCCTTGGACTATGCCACACCATAAAATTAGTTTTCTTCATCCATTGGGGATTTTTGCTGGCCCAATTATCAGCATTCTTGCAAAGCTCTTGCATTTGCTCGCAGGCTTGAATTCTCCGGTAATAGTCGTCCTCAGTTAGCTCATCAAAACTGCTGCCCTATTGAAATTAGACTTGACGTCACTTGGTAAAGTGTTGAGTGATGATTGTCTTGTATTGCCAACAAAATAGTAAGTGGATCTTCTTCGAGTTTTGATGTCCAAAGTTAAGGTATTCAGACTCAATATTGCTTACCTTGCTTTGGCTAGTGGGAGGTGAACCAGGATGAGTTTCACTGAACAGTTCAAATACCTCTTGTCCAATCATGCAAAGGATTTCAATTCGTGCTCGTTCAGTTAAACTCAAACGCACTGCTTTTGTCAAACAACAGATATGAAATCGATAAAAAATATACATAAACCAAAAAAAAACAAACGATGTCAGTTTCACATTACAAATATTCCGTGGATTCAATACAAATATAGAGACATCACAATCACTACTAGACTAATAATTTCAGTAAATATTACATCGATTTCTCCGTAGGCTTCTCGTGAGTTAAATAATTAATTTGTAATTTCGGATTAAATTCGAAATGTTTTATACCATCATCTTGAAGTCGGGAATACCCCTTTTTGTCGACATTGTTTATTTGACTGGTTTTTACAGTTTGTTTATTCGGAAGATTAGTTTTTATTTAAGATGATTAATTTCGCTAATAGTTTTTATTTTTAAAATAAATTGTTTAAAGGATATTAACAAAAATATAAGAATATTACTCAATCCCCCGTTTTATTTCCGATCTATTATAAAAAATAAGCTTATAGGGCCTTACTTGAACTTTACAGGAAAAATAAGGAGGTACTTCTAATATTAATTTTGGAGGGGAAATTATAGAATTAAACGGAAAATAAAAAAATGAACTTTTTAACTCATGCAATACCTCAAATGAAAGGGTTCATTATGAGGAATACCAATCTATATTTTTCATATTTTTAAAATTAATTATTTACAAGACATTAACAAACATATATAAAAATTTCTCGTTCCCTGCTTTTTTTCAGAAACCATACTTGTCTTCTAAACGTTGTTTGTGGCATATTCTTGAATACTTATATGTTTTTTTGGGCAATAACACCACAATAGAAATAAAACGACAATGTCAATTTTAAATGACATAAATCAAATTTTCATTTTGCACTCTACATCAATAAATATAAGGCCATTGACAACGAAGTCAGAATAGACTTTGAAACGTTTGGTATTCCTGCAATATACGTCGTTTTATTTCTACTAGCTGTCGCCCAGTGGTCGAAATTCGACCAATTGTGTCAATATCTCTGGCAGGTTAAGTAACATGAAAATTTTATCGTGACATTCTATCGTACGACTTTAGGGAGAACAGCAATTACACAGAACGGATCCAGATTCGGAACCTCTGTGTGATAGTTTTCTCGAAAATCCTAGATGTCGGTCTTACATCTCGCTTCTACAAATAAGTAACGAAATTCAAGTTTTTTTCAGATATAATTCATAGAACTTTATTTGTGTTCAAATTCGTAATTTTTAATTTAATATGACAACAATTCAACCGCTAATGGGCTACCCTACATATTTATTTTTTCTAACCCTGTATAGCTATAATTGCACTCAATTCTCTAACATTTATTAAAATCCTCATTATAATAATTCCATCTCATTATATATTTCCACGACCCTGTATATGCAACTGCTCATGGACCACGCATAACAGTTTTTAACATTTTTGAACCACCGGGTAAACCATTCTGTATATGCCACCGCCTATGACCCACCATATTTACTCTTTTTGTTTATGAAATTTTTAATTATTTTCTGTAACTATAATTCTACTCTGACCTATATTTCAATCATTATATATATGGAACTCTTCGTGGTCTCCTCTGTAAATCATTTCCTTTTCTAACATTTTTTATCACCATCCTGTATATCTATAATTCCTCTCACCCTATATTTCATCTTAACTATATATACAACTGCTTATGGGTTACATTTCCATTTCCGCCACCCTGTATATGCATCTATGTATAATATTTTTTGCACCACCCGGTATAATTGTAATTCTACCGCACCTTCTATTCCAAGAACCCTGTAAATTCAACCGCTAATGAGCTTCCCTATAAAATTATTTTATTAGTTATAATTGCACTCTTCTCTATATTTTAAACACTCTATGTATGCTTATGTGCCACCTACGAAAAAAAATTTCTAACATATCTGGACTTGCCCTGTATAATTATAATATACAACGATTACTTTACCCACTAAACAATAACAACGCTTGCATGCCACTTCCAGAAGTACATGCTCTAAGTATATAACAGCATTGGTCTGTCTATATATAATCACTTAATGTTTTGAGTCTGGCGGCGGCGGCACATTCAGTTGTTTGGCATTGACATTATTGACGTAAATAATGACTTTTTATTATATTTTATTTAGTGAATGAACCAATATTATAAATTAAGATTAGCATTCTGCACTGAAGGTCGTCAGTAGTTACTAAACAAAAAGAAAATGAAGAAAATCGGTTGAGAAACAGAGAAGAAAATGGTACCTAATCGTTTTGTCTTTGGCTATTTATATATAGATTGTGGTGTTATTGCCCAAAAAAACATAAAAGTACTCAAGAAAAGATACTACCTAAAATTTTGAAAATAATTAGGGGTGCTGGGGTTCACTTGAAATTTATAAGAAAAATTAGGAGGAAACCCTAATATTAATTTTGGGGAATGGAAATAAAATATCAAAGGCATCATGAAATATATTAAATAAAGGGATCATTATGAGAATTACAAATATATTTTTGATTCATATTTTTAAATTATTTATTTAAAAATATTAAACATCGACTTATTCCTCTCTAACAAAAACTACACTAAGTATCAAAAATTTTGAAAAATATATTATATTTGTATTTTTAAATAATTCGTCTAAAAGATTTAATAATTTATTATTTAAAACTTGACCTCTTTTCCCCTTTATCTTCCAATCTACAGAGCCTAAAATTCAGGCAGTATATATAAGGGTTCCCTGAAAGTTTTTTAGTAAAATAAAACTATAATGTTAATTTTGCTGGCCAAATTAGAAAATTAAATACATATTTTTATAAAAAGCAAGCGAATCATGTAGCAGATAAAATAAAAAGTCTGTGTCTGGAAAATAAAAGTCTATATTTTTATAAATTTAAAACGCTTTCTTTAAAGATATTGGAGTCAATATAAGAAAATGCACTTATTCCCTGCTTGTCTGAAACTGGAATATTGGCAAAAGAAATAGTCTGAGTCACCTATTTACATTGTATCAAATCATAAAGGTTCAACTCGCGATTGACCAAATTATTTAAATTTCAGATTTTCAAAAAACTTTGGTCGTAAGCTAGTTCCTTGTTCAACAACAAAGACTAGTGTTGAGACATTAGAGAGATTAACAATCATTTGCTATAGTTTTTAACAGGCACAACAGCCGTAGTGAGTTATAAATCTAACTAAAAATTTCTCTCTAAAGTCTAAGAAGGTGAAGAACGACAGCGAATTTAACCTCAACTACAAGAAAGTAACAGATTAAAGCAAACAGTTTTCCGGTATTAGTTGTATTCAACAAATGATAAATATGTCTTTATGGGCCAGGATTATATCATCCTCTGAGCGCTGCTTGACACTATGTGAATTATATACTTTTATTTTTCGTATAATGGTAAAACATAGTAGCCGATATGAATGTTGTATGAAAAATGTATTATGTTTCATAGAAAAGTTGTAAAAACACTTGTGTCGTTTACATTATGTAGCATTTTATATCGCTGGCCTTTGAAAAGTGTATACATTGAAAAACAATTCATATTTAAAAAAGAAACGACTTCAGCTGACAGTTTAGTAACCGTGTGCAATCGATCACTATTTTCAGATATATTTTTTCTTTTTCTGATTTAAGTAAGGTACAATTCAGTTGAAAATTTTAGCGTATTCCTATCTCTCTCTCTCTCTTTTTCCCTCTCTCTTCTTCCCCCTCCCTATATTTTCCAAATATATTTTGACTATTTGTTTTATTATTTGGACCACTTTCTATAAATGTAACTAATTCACTAGATGATGCATCCACAATCTATATGCTTCTGTATACTGGTCAGTCCTATATAACTTATTGGTCTATCATTTTCTGAATCACCCTGTACAACTATAATTTAACTCAACACAATATTACAACGGCCCTGATATCTTTAAAACCACTCTGTATAAGTACAAATCCTATCCACACTATTGATTCTTTCTATTATTCTATTGCTTAAATTATTCCTATATACCAATGATTTTACTTTACCCCATATATCTAGAATTCCATTTATGCAACTGCTCATGGTCTACCCTATATAACAAAATTCACCTTTTTGAACCACATTTTATGACTATAAATATACTCTACCATTTATTTCAATCACCCGGCATATGCCATGTCTATAATTATACCCCGTACTACGTCCTATTATTTAAATATTCTAACTGCTTTTGCTTATATAACAAATTTTTGATACACCCTCAATAACAATAATTTTATCCCACCCTTACTCCAAACACCTTGTTTAAGCAACTACTTATGTTCCAAACAATAAACTGTAATTATACTTCTCCTTATATTTCAACCATCTTGTATACTCATTTGCTTTTGATAATTTTTAAAGACTTTTGTATATTTGTAATTATTCTCCGTTCTATAACGCAAATATCAACTCTGTATAACTATAGTTTTGCTCCACTCTTATTTCAACCACCTTGTATACGCAACAACTTATGTGCTACCCAATACAATATTTTTAGAACCACCCTGTATAACTTATTCAACAGAAGAGATCACCTGCCAAAATACCTGCACTGTAATATGTTATACCCTGCAGTGTAAAGGTAGAGCACCTTATCAAGGGGGTTTCAAACCTACTCATTGAGACCTAATTTATGAAATCAATGATACGAAAAATGTAAAAACTAGCGGCAAGCCAATCTCTTTCTATGCGATGCATGTGAGAGACAAGTCAATTTTGAGGAGTTTTAGACGGAAAACAAATTACTTCAAAACGGTGTATCCACAAATGCAAAAACAGTGTAGTTTAAAATTGTTAAACCTGAGATTAAAAAACATTTTGTGCTACAATTTGTAACCGGGGAGATGCCAATTTTGAGGAGCTGTAGAAAAAAAAAAGAATTTTTAGACAACGATCTCATAAAGCTTATTGATCCATACTTTGTAATTATCAACAACCAATGTTTTAGGACAATTAGCTGAAAACCATTTTCTTGCCAAGCATTTTTAAAGTAAAAAAATAACTTTGAGTGCGTGTACACGAAAAAGCGACTGGGCCCATAAAGACACTTGATCCAGGCATTTATAATTATGAACTACCAGAGTTGCTGTGAACATGGAATAAGTCGGTGTAATGTTCCGAAAATGTAATATACTTCTCTGGGTGACACTGCTGTGGTTTATGTAACCACAGAATATGTGGAAAAATGAGAGAAACAATTATCAGCGATCGCTGAATGAAAAACAGGAAAGTAGCTAATGATCTATTGGGACTAATCTGGATGAGTCAAACATTGCTTTAGTGGATAAAAACGTAAATCCATATCCCCCTCGTTTATATTCACTAATTAAACTCCATAAAGATAATCACCCTACCAGACCTATTATTTCCTATTTCTCAGCTCCTTCTTCGAAAATTTCCAAAGTAACTCCTTGACATGTGAAAAGCAATACTCCAAATTCAATCCCACACATAGCATAAAAAATTCCCTTGACTTAGTGACAAGAATTCAAAAACTAACTATACCTAATAACTGCATACTATTATCATTCGATGTAGTCAATTTTTTTCCCAGCATTCCACCAGAAGAATGTACTACACTTATCATGAACTTATTAGAAACAAACAATACCAACCCAATTATAAAAAACGAAATAATCAATCTCTTACAACTTTGCCTTAACCAAAATTATTTTCAATTCAACAATAACATTCACACTTGTAAACAAGGTTTAATTATGGGTAACCCATTAAGCCCTCTTTTGGCCGAAATATTTATGAACAACATAGAATCACTCATTTTCAAACACAATCTGATATGTTGACGACATTTTTGCTTGTTTTACTGGTACTTACAGACAATTACAGTTACTCCATAAATATATAAATCAAATCCATCCTAACATAAAATTCACCCTAGAAACTGAGACCGACAATGCATTAAATTTCCTTGACTTAACCACTAATAGACATAACAACAAACACACCTTTTCCATTTATCATAAACCTTCATACACGGATCTTACAATCCACAACAGTTCACACCATCCTTACCAACACAAACTTGCAGCATACCATAGTATGTTGCACAGATTGGTTACCATCCCACTATCAAAAACTCACTTTGATACAGAACTACACAGAATAAAATGTATTGCGGTCAATAACGGTTATAACCCTCAAATTATCGACAATATGTCAACTAAAAAATTAAATAAAAAGGCTTTAAATGAAGTATATCCTACTACCCCTAATATCGACCCCAAACTATATAAAAGTATCACATTCATCGGTTCCCCTTCTCAAAAAATAGCCCAATTTTTATTAATTAGGAACATTCATACAGCTTTTAAAACAGATTACAACTTAGGAAAACATATAAGAAACAATAAAGATAAAATCAACAAAAATAACAACTCGGGTGTCTATAAGTTGACATGTGGTAGTTGCCCTAGTTTCTACCTCGGGCATACGGAAAGATCATTCAAAACAAGATGGGACGAACATACCAAAGCTTTTGAGTGCCACAATTATAATAAGTCAACTTTTGCCGACCATTTATTGAATGAAAATCATGTACCTCAGAATACATTCGAAGTATTACATTTACAACATAAAAGTAAAAAATTATATCTTTTAGAGTCATTAGAAATTAACAAAAACAAAAATTCACCATACCTCTTGAATGATCAAACCGAAACCAATTCATCCCCATTACTTAATCTTTTCAATAGAATTATATAAACTCATTACAGCCATAATTTATCCATTGTACTTTCTTAATATTGATAATCCCCTCCTACCTGCTTCAATAATCCTCTAAATACCTCTGTAATTGCATCACCATAGTTCTTTGTAATAGTTTAAGGCATTTAACTGTTAGTTTTACGTTGTATTCTGAAGAAGCCAGTAACCTGGTGAAACAATTGTCAATAGTGAATAAATTTAAGTGAAAATTACATCAGTGTATTTATTTTAATATAATATTAAAATGAATTTTCATCAAGTGAAGACTGAAACTATCAAAACGTAAATTCTCAGCTAAAAAATAAAAAGAAAATAAGAACTCTTCCGAAGAACTTAAATTAAATGAAATAGGTACAAGCAACTTTTGTATCTTTCCGGTTATGTGATGGAAATTCTAAAAACAACAATTATTTGATTTTAAATATACAAATAATAGCAACTGATTAACTTACATTATTACAAGACTGATTCAATTAACAAAATTGTTAAAAATTTGCTTTAAAAAAATAACTTTTATGCAATTCATTGTTTAAATTCTTGCCGTAACTAAGCTATGATGTGATAGATTGTTAGTCAAACAATAAAGAAATTGTTAGGTAATTAACTAATATCCCTTTCCTGAATTCCTGGTAGACTGGCTTGCATAAATTTCAGAAACTTCGTAGCATTTTCGATCGATGCATGCAAAGTTTCAACTTTTACGCAAATTAATGTTTACACATGCAACATAAAGTTACAGGCACGTCAAATATTACCATGCATGTGCAAACTATCTCTGTTAAACTCTGACATAACATGGCCTAGACATATATTTACATAATCTTTAAAAGATGTAACTAATCAATTAAATTATAGCTCTGCATACACCCAATATGCACTAAAAATATTGTTTGCTGTATAAATATGTTTCTGTTGACATTTTCAGGATCGACTTGATTAAAGCCATCACATTTTTTAATAAATAGGTCATTGTTAGCTTATAAAGAGTGTTCCAATCTGAGGTTAATTTTTAAATTTAACACCGTTTATATTTTTGATACTAGAATATCCCATGTTATTTGAAAGATGACAAGTAGGAATATTCCGGTTATTAAAAATTGAGAGAGATACGATTAAGCAACGCGTGTTTATTATTAAAAATTGTTTTAAATTTGGTGAAAGTGTGCAGAAGTTGAAAGAAAATTTCGTACAGAATATGGAAAAAGAATTGTCCGGCAAATGTTACCATTGGAAAAATTATTCAAAAATTTGTGGAAACTGTTTCAGTAACAGATGCAAAAAGCAAAACATATTATCGCAGTGGACTGAATATTGCAGCTATTATTGTCTAGTGTTGTTGAACAACCAAACACATCAATTCGTCATCGTGCAGAGCAAGTGAACATTCCAAAAACCACTTTATTCAGAATTTTGCACAAAGATCTTCATTTAGAGGGGTTTAAGAGTCAGATAACGCAGGAAATAAAGCCAACAGACTTGAAAATGAGGTGGATTTGTTAACAAGCAAAATTGTCGAATCTGTGGTGAAGCAAATCCACATGAAAAAATGGAAAGACCGATGCATCCACAAAAAGTAACTGTTCGGTGTGGTTTCTGGGCTGGTGGAGTGATTGGTCCATACCTTTTTGAAGATTACAATAGAAATGCTGTTACTGTGAAACTTTTTTGGGATCAATTGGAGCATATTGATTTGCAGTATATGTGCTTCCAACAGGACGGTGCAACATATCATTCAGCAGCAGAAAGAAGCAATCTTTTGAAATAGAAAATTAGTAATCGAATAATTCCTCGAAGAAGAAACATTCTTGCGATATAACACATCTAGATGTTTTCCTATGGAGCTATTTGAAAGAAAAGGTCTATGCCAACGATCCACAAACTATTGATGATCTAAAGGAGAACATTATTGACTGTTTCAAGTAATTGAACCGCTGTTATGCCAAAAGATTAGAAGCTTGTCGTGCAGCAGCAGGTGATCATTTATAAAATATTTAAAAAATATGTAAATATTTTATTAAAAATTTAAAAATTAACCTCAAATTGGAACACCCTTTAGTTAAGGAAATAAAGCATAAAAATTAACCTCTCTATCGATATTTTATGCGAGTTTAATAAAACATTCATTTCACAAGTTTGAAATTTCGCCAATCCGGGTGTACATTCTATTAAACAAAAAAATTATTCAAATTGTTTCACAACTAAAAAACAAATCATGTACGTAAAAAGAAAAATGAGGAATTGTTGTTTTACAGAGCCCTGAACAAGATCAAAAAATAAAGCAGACAAAACATAGTCAGTATAAGAAAATATATTATGGATTTTACATTAACAATTTAAAATACATTTTTTCCCAATAATAATAAAAAAACATTCTTTTTAATTATCTAGAAACGAACAGAACAATTTCACAATGACCTCTTTATTTCTCTTTATTTTCCAAAAAAAAAACGAGCTCCGCTAATATTTCAAATTGAAGGTGACTTACTATTTATTGATCAGTTGTTTCCCATAGAGATCATTGAATTATTTCCAGCACTTCGTCACATGTAGCAGTTAAACTACTATTGAACAATTAACCGCCATAACAAATAGAGGAAATGTATGTTCATCATAAACGTATCAAATGTCAGTTAGCGTAATCTTCCTTTGTGTTCCGAATTTCTAGGACGTGTATATCCACCCTGAGAGCAAAATCCAGGGATAGCGGCAGGATTTCCGGTCTTCTCACCTTGGGGTTGGGTTTCTTGAGATTACAGAGTGAGTACGGAGTAGGAATAATGACGGTACGTATAATATCGCCATTATTCTGCAGTGACAGGAAGATATTCTTGAATCTTTATTCATTTTCAAGGATTAAAACGAGTTAGGTCGAGTAAATTATTCTGTGGGATGGAAAATTTCGATATCTTGTATTTTTGAAATCACATTGTCATTATTGTTTTACAAGTAAACGAGAGTAAATAATAACTTAAAATGGACTGAAACCGATTTAATATAAGATAATAAATTATTCAAATAAAATGCACTGTGATATATTTTCAGTTGCACCACAAATTACCTTTTATTAATAGTTACGTAGTTTATCATTTTATTAAAATAAACACAGTTATGTAATTTTCACTTAAATTTATTTATTATTGACAATTGTTTCACCAAGTTACTGGCTTCTTCAGAATACATCGTAAAACTAACAGTTAAATCCCTAAAACTATTATAAAGAACTATGGGGATGCAATTAAAGAACTATTTACAGGATTATGGAACCAGGTAGGAGGGGATTATCACTATTAAGAAAGAACAAAATATTGTAATTGGGTTTTTAAAATGGATAAATTATGCTTGTAATGAGTTTATATAATTCTATTGAAAAGATTAAGTAATGGGGATGAATTGGTTTCGGTTTGATCATTTAAGCAGCATAAGTATTTAAGTATTGGTCTTACGTTGTATCCTGAAGAAGCCAGTAACCTGGTGAAACAATTGTCAATAGTAAATAAATTTAAATGAAAATTAGATGAGTGTGTTTATTTTAATATAATATTAAAATGAATAACGTTTATATATGTTCAACAAATTGACCATTTTCTAATAATAAAATCATATTAACATCAGTTCAGTGCTTAGTTACTCTTTCGGTATAGTTAACTGGTGCAAGACCGACATTGAACAATTACAACGGAAAGTTCGAGTACTAGTAACAAAAGCTCAAAATCACCATCCAAAAAGCTGTGTCGAACGTATAACATTGCCCCGGTGTGAAGGAGGAAGAGGATTGGCAGATATAGGCAAGTTACGTGATCAACAAATTTATAATTTGGGTAATCATTTCCAGAAATTCTCAGAAATTTTCATATGTCAGGTTGATGACTCAACATCTCTGCAACTGACAGAACAACATGTTCAAGTATACCACCAGACAACAGATCAAAAGCTGCTCAAATGGAAAGAGAAGCCCCCTTCATGGAAGACATATAAATGACGTCAACCAAGATTATGTCGAACTACTGGTTGATATCTGGTCATATGTTTCCTGAAACAGAAGGCTTTATATTGGCAATCCAAGATCAAGTAATTTCAACTAAGAACTATCTAAAGTACATCGTCTAAGACCCTTCTATCAACAACGACAGATGCAGATATGGTTGCCAATCATGTGAATATATCCAGCATATTACAGGAGGTTGTCAAGCGTTGGCTACAACTGAATACAAAGAACGACAGGATGCTGTTGCAAAAATACCGCACCAGGAACTAGCGCTGAAACTTGTGCTATCACAGTCGCTAAAAACACCCTACTATATATACCAACTAGAATTTATTTTAGAAAATAACAACTACAAGCTCTACTGGGACCGCACGATAGTGACCGATCGGACTATTGCTCACAATAGACCAGATACAGTTTTGGTAGATCTACGAAAACAACCTTAATTGACATAGCAATCCCTATCAACAATAATATAAATATTAAGCAGGTTGAAGAAATAGCTAAATACAGGGATTTGGAATTTCAAATAAAGACAGAGAGGAATATGAACAATACACGAACAGTACCAATAGTTATGTCAACAACGAGAGTGGCCCCAAAACTTCTACTAAATAATTTAAACTACCTGGGAAGCTGCCACGATTCCAACCATGGGCCTGATAACCTGGCAAGGGCTCCCACAGAGCTAAACCCTTTTGATATCTAGGATATCTGGGGTTAGTGAATTTCCCCCTAAAGGCACGTTATGTGTGCCTTAGAGGGAGTGCGCTGCTATTCATTGTATAGTCAAGTCGGGGATAGTTAAATAATATGTGGAAAATATACAAAAAATACATATTAGAAATAGGGAGAAAGAGAGAGATAAAAATACGTTCAAATAATCAATACAATTGTACCTAAAATCAGATAAAAAAAATTATCTAAATGGTTTTTATTTGAAACCAGTTGATGTCGGTTGTTTTTTAAATTTAAATTATTTTTAAAATTAATTTTAAGGGATAACTCAATATACTTGTGTATTCAAGTGCACACTAAAACTGGTACTCTATTCCCCTGCCTGACATCGTGGCCAAACTGGTCCGTTATCAATAGCGACATAAAATATATACCAGATTTCAAGTGTAAGTATAGCTCTTCAATAAAAAAAAGTATTAGCAAAATCAGTTTTTATTACTTAATGCTTGGACAAATAAACGTACAAACAAACAACCAGACAACTAACTTTTTATGTAAACATATATATTATTATACGAGACATCAATGAAACAATATTAACCTTTTTATTTCTTTATCGCTATTGAACTTTCCAATATGGCCAATAAAATTTACTGAATTTTCCGTATAATGGGTCATAAGATAGGAATATGGTAAACAGGAGTTTTGAATGTAGCTTATGAAAGTAAACAATTATATGAAATAATTTTCATAAATTGAGTCAGATACTTCGATTAATTATGTGAGTAATAAACGGTGAGCGAGTTGGTGACAGAAAAAAGTGGACAATTTTTTGAATGCTGCCTTTGATAGGCGACATATTTACAGCCGCAAGTCATAGAGAAATATACTTTAGAATCATCGAAACCTACAAACTCATATTTAAACAATGAGTTTATTTTGCATTTAAAATTGGCTTTTCGGAACAACATTTTATAGTCTGCCATTTATTGAAATACAAGGATTGTGTGATTCATAAAATCTCATTGCGAGATTTGTATTTTAAACATAATTTGTCTTAGTCTTAATTTTGAAGAAATAGATTATTAAATAAATAATTTAAAATTCAAGTGGTCACGTAATATATCAACTGAAAAAGCTCTTAATGAGAAATACAATTGTATACTTTTTATAATTTTAATTTGCCTAGTTCAAAAAAATATTAGGAAGATTTAGGAAAATCGACTTATTCTTTACTTATCTTCTAAACTCTTTAGCCAACAATTTTGTAATAGAATCCAAGAAAACTTTAACTAATATGGAAACCAACCTAGTAAATTAAAGACATACCTAAAACTCCTAGTTTGCGAGTCCAACTGGCACTTGACCAAATTATTCAATAGAACTTGTAGTTTAATCATAATTAATGTGTTCCGACGCATTTGCGTAATCCTGTATTTAACATAAACTTGATAACACCAAATTATAAAACAAAAGTTTTATTTCCATACGTTAACTAGCAGTAGATTAAAATGACTTCCAAAACGTATTCAAAATTAAATAAAAAGATCGTTTGAATACATCGCAATGGTTGAAACCAACATATATAAATCTCAAATGCAATAATTTCTCATATTTTGATAGTTTTGAAAATGGCAGACACAGACTGAAATTCAACCACACATACAGTCACGTTATATAAAAGAGAAATATATTTCCTTATTTTATAAAGTTTTTTTATTGGTTTCTGACTGATCTTATAAGTTACTTAGCACAGTAAACATGTTTCAATAAAGCTTTTTTAATTTGAGTTCAGTTCCGTTAATTTTGATGAAAGTCATAAATTGTAGAAGCTGTCACTATTTGGGATCATAAAACGGAATAGGTAACACTTGGGAAATAAAAATGTTACTACGAGTGTCCGTGCTGTTTTCATTTTAACAGATAGCAGATGTTATATGCCTCTGTGCTTTTTATAGGTGACTCTGCTTCAACCAAATATATTGTTTTGATACTACCTATTATAGAACGGGCGCTGGTGACAGAAAAAATAGGACAGACGCAAGTCGTAGATAGTATACTTTAGAATCATTGAAACTTACAAACTCATATTTAATCAATGAGTTTAATTTGCATTTATTAATGGCTTCTCGGAACAACGTTTTATAGTCTGCCATTTATTGAAATACAAGGCAAAATTGTGTGATTCATAAATCTTATTGGCAGACGATTTACTCGAGTACAAGGTTGAAATATAATAATATTAGTTTGCAATAACAGTTGTATAACTAAAACCAATTTTCTCAAGTCTGCCAATGGCATTGTAGTCTATCGTTATCCTAAAATTGATAAAACATCACAAGGCAGTCGATTTGCAGTGATATAGAACATTACTTACGTATTTGTCAATTAGCATTTTTGATACAATAACTCCGAACAATTTTTTCAAGACTGTCTCTTTAATAATTATCAATTTTGACAATAATTATTTCATATAAAACCATTGCCATACATAGACTACAGACTTTAAAAAATTGGTACTAAAGATTACTTTTTTTGCAAGTTGAACTGCGTCTGCCTACACTTCAATATTGGAATTGGAATTATTAGAGATATCAAAATGAAATTTGGAAGGTGGATACTGCAGTAGATTGCCTATTTGTGTCCAAAATTTTTTCCAATTTTGAAATTCCTGTTTTACCCGAAGTAATGTCGATTTTACAATTTGCAATGAAACACCCTGTATAGTATTTTAGTTTATGATGAAACATTTTATTGCGAATACAAAAATATCGGGTTTGATATTGTTTACTTCAAGACCTACCGAGATATTAACAGAAAAGTAACTAAGGAAAGGAAAAATTCCATGGTAGCTAAACTCGGTTCAGATTTCATTTCATTTCTATTGGCATTAAACCGTCACAGCCAACAGCACTGCTAGTTCCATAGTCGAATACACGTGCGTTTGTTTAAATCAGGCGCAAATTAAATCTGACAGTAGTTGTCAAAATAAGTTATTAGTTTTTTTTATTTGAACGTAAAAAGATTGTATTGTTTAAATTTGATCGCAAAATGGCCGAATTAAGTGAAAGAGAAAGAATAGAAATATAAATGATGATTGGGTATGGGGAGAGGAAAAGGACGCATCAAGAAGTTTGTGACCTTTTTAACATTGTTCATCCGAATACAAAAATATCCCGTTCAGTAGTGACGAAAACTTTGCGGAGGTACGACACAAGTGGAACAGTTAGCAATTTACCAAAAAGTGGACGGTTAAAAAGTGCAAGTAATGAAGGTGTAGCTCAAAATGTTGCTATATCTTTGGAAGAAAATCCTCACTTATCCACTACCGACCTCGCCAATATGCATAGAATTAGCCTCGTTCAGTAGGAAGGATATTAAGACGAGAAAAATATCATCCATACAAAATTCGCCTCGTTCAAGAACTCTCCAAAGACGATTTTGATAAACGTTTGCAATTTTGTGAAACGATGATGAATATTTGTAACAGTGATAATAATTTTATAAGAAATGTGGTGTTTTCAGACGAGGCTACATTTTGTTTAAATCGTACGGTTAATCGACATAACTGTCGCTACTGGTCGCAAAGTAATCCTAATTGGGTACAAGAGGCTCATACACAACATCCCCAAAAATTGAACGTTTGGGCCGGCATTTATATCAACAGAATCGTGGGACCCTTCTTCCTACAAGAAACTTTAAACGGAGATAGGTATTTACAGCTCTTGGAGACACAAATTATTCCGGCATTGGAGGTAAATGGACAATTACCAAATAATATCTGGTTTCAGCAGGATGGAGCACCACCCCATTACGTTCGCATTGTTCGAGATCATTTAGATAGGACATTTCATCACAGATGAATTGGAACAAGGGGTACTTATGAATGGCCTTAATCCACTAAACTATTTTCTGTGGGGTGACTTAAAGTCTAAGGTTTATGTTGATAGACCAAATAATTTGCAAGAATTAGCTGCAAAAATAACTCAAGACATTCAGAGAATTACACCAGAAGTAATAGTTAATGTTACTAGAGAATTTAAAAACCGACTTGCTTATTGTCAAAAAGTAAACGGTGCTCAGTTTGAACATCTAATATATTAAGTTTAGTTAAGTTAAGTTTCAATGTTTTGAAAACCACTTTGATTTAGTTAATAATTATGATTATGTATTACTTTACTGGATATTAGATTTTTCCTTTCCTTAATTACTTTTCTGTTAATATCTCCGTAGGTACTGAAGTAAACAATATCAAACACGATATTTTTGTATTCGCAATAAAATGTTTCACCAGAAACTAAAATACTATAGAGGGTGTCTCATTGCAAATTTTAAAACCGACATTGCTTCCGGTAAAACAGAAAGTTCAAAATTGTAAAATAATTTGGAAACAAATAGTCAATCTACTGCCGTATCCACCTTCCGAAATTTAATTTTGATATCTCTAATAATTCCAGAGATATTTGCTTGGATTCACACATTTGTCCATCACTGTATATTAATTCGTATGCCAATAGTTTTATATGGAATATTTATTGTCAAAGTTGATAATTATTCAAGAGGCAGACTTGAAAAATTTGTTCCGAGTTATTTTAACAAAAATGCTAATTGTCAAATATGGTATTAATATTTATATCACTGCAAATCGACTGCCTTGTGATGTTTCGTCAATTTTAGACTAAGGATAGACGACGATGTCATTGGCAGACTTGAAAAAATTGGTTTTGTTACACGACTGTTATTGCAAACGAATATTATTATATTTCGCCCTTGTATTCGAGTTAATCGTCTGCCAATAAGATTTTATGAATCACACAATGCTGCCTTGTATTTCAATAATTGGCAGTCTATAAAATGTTGTTCCGAAAAGCCTTTTTAAATGCAAAACAAACTCATTGATTAAATATGAGTGTGTAGGTTTCGATGATTCTAAAGTATACTTACCTACAACTTGCGGCTGTAAATATGTCTCCTATCAGAGGCAGCCTTGAAAAAATTGTCCTATTTTTTCTGCCACAAGCGCCCGTTCTATAATAGGTAGTATCAAAACAATATATTTGGTTGAAGCAGAGTCATATAACATCTGCTATCAGTTAAAATGAAAACAGCAAGGACACTAGTAGTAACATTTTTATTTCCCAAGTGTCACCTGTTCCGTTTTATGATCCCAAATAGTGACAGCTTCTACAATTTATGACTTTCATCAAAATTAACGGAACTGAACTCAAATTAAAAAAGCTTTATTGAAAGATGTTTATTGTGCTATTTTCTAACTAACTTATAACATCAGTCAGAAACTATTAAAAAAACTTCATAAAATAACGAAATATATTTCTCTTTTATATAACGTGACTGTATTGAGGTTGAATTTCAGTCTGCTTCTCATATTTTCAAAACTATTAAAATATGAGGAATTATCGCATTAGATATTTAGCTATGTAGGTTGCAACCGTTGTGATGAATTCAAACACTTTTTATTTAATTTTGAATACGTTTTGGAAGTCATTTTAATCTACTGCTAGTTATCGTGTGGAAAAAAAATTTCGTTTTATAATTTGGTGTTATGAAGTTTATTTTAAATATAGGGTTACGCAAATGTATCGAAACACATTAATTATGATTAAACTACAAGTTCTATTGAATAATTTGGTCAAGTGCGAGTTGGACTCGCATACTAAGAGTTTTAGGTATATCTTTAATTTACTACGTTGGTCTTCATATTAGTTAAAGTTTTCTTGGGTTCTATTTCAAAATTGTTGGCTAAAGAGTTTAGAACTTAAGTAAAGAATAAGTCGATTTTCCAAAATCTTCCTAATATTTTTTTGAACTAGGCAAATTAAATTATAAATAGTATACAATTTTATTTCTCATTAATATTTTTTTCAGTTGATATGTTACGTGACCACTTGAATTTTAAAACATATATTTAATAATCTATTTTTTTCAAAATTAAGACTAGGACAAATTATGTTTAAAATACAAATCATTTTATATATTAGTTGATACGCTTGAAAAAAATTTAATGAATGTTGTAATTTCGCCACCAAAAAATAATATCACAAATTTTTTTCCTATAATCTTTGCCTGGGGCCCTATATGCTGGAAATTCAAAGTCAATAGTTTGGAGATAAGGGGGATGGTACAATTGTAATACATATTTAAAAATATGAAAAACAATTAATAGTGTTCCTGGAAACAAGACCTTTCATTTGATATACCCCCCTTATATAAAATGATGAGCTTGAAAAAATTAATTATTTTAATTTAATTTTATAATTTGCCCTCAAAGTCAATATTAGAATTTCCGTTGTTTTATTTTTCCCACAAAGATTGAATGAAGCTCTATATTCCTACTTTTATTTCAACATTTTGGTGTCAGTAGTTTCTGAGATCAGGTCGACCTCTGTATATGTTCGTTAATATCCTCTAAACAAATTATTTAAAAAATATGAAAAGAATATATTTGCATTCCTCACAACGAACCTTTTCATTTGCTCTATTACATATTGCCCTTGAAATTTATTCAATTTTTTATTTTGCATTTAATTTTATAATTGCACCCCAAAACTATTATTAGAGGTTTCGTTTTAATTTCCGGTAAAGTTTGGGTAAGGTCCTATATTCCTTTTTTAATGTTTTTGAAAAATTAATTTAAAAAAATTCATGACAAACCCTTTCATTGCTTTTTTTAATGTTATAATTTGACCTCTAAAATTATTATTAGAAATTTTGATTTATTTTCCAATTTCAACAGTTTAGACTCAGTACAGATATTTTTTTAATTCCATTAATATTTCTTTCAATATAAAATTATGAAAAAAAACATATCTGTATTTGTACAAGCCCTTTCATTTGTTGCATTACATGATGCACTGGAAACAATTTTAATTTTTTCATTTATTGTTATAATGGGCTCAAGAACATTTATATTGGGATGTTCGTTTTATTTATACTATAAAGTTTAAGTAACGCAAAATAGTCGGGTTTTTTTTTACTTTAGGCTCAGTAGTTTCTGGATTAAAGGGGGGAATGTGTCTATTTTTGCCTATTAAACTTAATATTTTTTTAACAAATTATTTGAAACCATTAGAAGAATTAATAAATATAACACAAATACAAATTTTTTATTCCACATAATTTTTTTATTTTATTTTGCATTTTGTTCTATAACTTTGGGATACGGATATTTTAGGCTCAGTAGTTTCCGAGATAAGGAAATAATTGATTTTTGTACAATTTCTCCCCGGAAATAGAAATATGAAATAATGAAAGATTGCAAAATTTTCCATAGGGTTGTTACGGAGAAAATTGACTGTGACTGACAGACGCAGGAGTGATTCTGGTGATTATTAAATTATATTTATTCAATAGATAAGAAATCATTATTAAATCTTTCATTGTGTCACTCTTAGTAATGGATATATAAATTAGGTGAACTATAATAATTGTCACTATTTTGTTACGACTAAAGTATTCATTCATAACTTAATTCATATATCTGTAAAGAAATATAAATTAAGATATTGAGTAAGTGTTTGTAAATAGGTTTCTTCATCTGAATAAGTATTAGAACACAAGATGTCAAAGAAAAGTTCGTTTTGTTATTAGCTAACATCATTACAAACACATCACATTTATACAAAACAATAAATTATATACTTATACAGAGTGAGTTTTTTTTTGATGATCAATGTTTAAATTGGGAAAGATTTGCAGTTTTACAGGCCCAATTTAATGACACTTTCGGATTTCTGTACAAAGTCATGGCTTACTAGATATTTTGAAAAAAACGAAATTCTCTCGATTTAGTGAATTCCCTCTAGCTCCTTTGTTTTTGATTTTATAAAAAAGTGTGAATATCAAAATTGAAGGGAATTTTATCCCGAATATGACTGTCATGTCCTCTTTTGCGTGACAGCTCTCGTTTTCGAGATATGACACAATCTTACATTTTTTGAATGGAAACCATAACTGGCTATGACCTCAAAAAATCGGACATTTTTAGAGCTTTTCAACAATATAATACTCGATATGGTTAGTCATAAAAATAAAGGAGTTATGGATGCTTTTCACTTTTAACGTAGGTTGCCATGAAATAGATTGATTTACTAATAACTATTCCACAAAACATTGAACGATTTTTTTTATTAGGTATATCAGATATAACGAAAAAACTAAATAAGTAGGTACTTACTAAAAACTTAAGAAATTAAAGTACATAATAATGGTTACAATTTATGTTCGAAAAGTCCACCATTGTTATTTAGACAAAAATTGCATCTTTTTAAGGTTAACATTACCGCTTTCCTCACAGACCGCCAATCAATTGCCTCAATTGCGTGTAATACCGCCTCTCTTAGGTGTTTTAGAGCACTCTATAAATAGAACTGTATAACTGCCTAATCGGGAGACCGAGGTGGCCATTCGCCTGGGCCATTTCTTCCTATCCAAGAGTTTGGATAGATATTATCTAAGTGTTGTCTTACTAATAACGAGTTATGAGCAGGTGCTCCATCATGTTGGAACCACTCAATTTCTAAACGAGTTCTCAAATTCAAATTATGCAACATGTCTTGAAAAACGTGTGGCAAGAAATGCAAGTAGCGCTCCTCAGTAAGTGATTCGTCATAGATAAAAGGCCCCAGAATAGTAGACCCTATGATACCACACCAAACATTAAAACCAAATTTTATCTGGGGTCGTCTTTGTTCTACATGGAAAGGGTTTTCTTTAGCCCAGATGTGCTCATTGTGTCTATTGGACATACCGCAGTTAGTAAATCTAGTTGCATCTGACCATAACACCTTTAATGGAAACTGTGGATTTTCAAGGCACATGTCTCTAAACCATGTACAAAACAAAATACGTCGATGTTCGTCACCAGCATGCAAAGTTTGAGAAACTGAAAGTTTGTACGGGTGGAATTTGTGCGCTTTCAGTACCTTAACTACAGTTCGATGAGATGTTTCAGCTTCTGCCGCAATCTCACGAGTTGATGCAGATGGATCTTGATTTATCATTGCCAAAACATTTATTTGTGCTGCTTCGTTAATTTGATTACGTTCCTTTGGAGGTTTAGTAAAAGATCCATATCTGCGTAAACTGTCGTAAAGCTTCTCAAATGTACATAGAGCAGGTTGACGACGATTAAAATATCTATGAAAGTATTCCTCAGCTGCACGAACTGAATTTTTATGGCACATGATATAACATTCCACCATATTCAGTTTTTCTTCGTTAGAATATTCCATTTTATCACGAAAACTTGTCAATATCGACTGTGAGTTCAGCACTACTAATGGAATTACTCTCAAATGAGGAAACGTCAAAGTGAAAACAATCTTTTTCATGGCTACCTACGTTAAAAGTGAAAATAAGGGAGAAAAGCATCCATAACTCCGTTATTTTTATGAATAACTGTATCGAGTATTGTATCGTTGAAATGTTCTAAAAATATCCGATTTTTTGAGGTCATAGCCAACTATGGTTTCCATTTAAAAATAGATAAGTTTGTGTCATATTTCGAGAACGAGAGCTGTCACGCCAACGTGGACATGACAATCATATTTGGGATATAATTCCCTTCAATTTTCATATTTACACTTTTTTTATAAAATCAAAAACAAAGGAGCTAGAGGTATTTGATTAAATCGACAGAAATTCGTTTTTTCAAAATATCTAGTAAGCCATGACTTTTTACAAAAATCTGAAAGTGTCATTAATCTGGGCCAAAACTGCAAATCTTTCCCAATTTAATCATTGCTCTATCTCCTCTAGTTTCCGAGATCCCCATAATGATCATCAAAAAAACTCCTGTATATTCCACGTGAGTAACAATTTGAATTTTCGAATTTAAATAGTACATACAATTAATTAATAACCACATAGTTTTTAAAAAGAGTATACTCGTAATTGTTCTCTCGTTATCACACACAGAGGACTGAATTGGATAGGTATTTCAAGATCAAAGCAGTGTCTGGTGTCGGTCGATCGTTTGTGTTGTGTCGTATCGTGTCGAAACAAATGAAATTTAAAGTTATGAATTTCATTTTCTTGCTCATGTATTTTCAAATGTGTAATTGTGGGCCACCGTGGAGAAGCTTTGGCTTCAATAATTGCATAGCATATAAAATATAATTAAGTAGTACTTATCGATAGCGTTAATTTTCGATTCCCTATCTCAAAGAACAGCTTCACAGATGCTGCTTTGTTGATTGAGCAATGAAAAGAAGACTCAAAAAAAAACTCACAACAAATACAATTTACTTCGTTTTTCAAAAGTTAAATTCCTCACAAAAAGGTGTACAGGAGGGTGCTTTAAAATATGCTCATGTCGACCTAATTCTCTGGAAAACAAAGGATGGTCCCCAAATGAGCTGCAACAATTCTAACGTTCAGGAATCATGAGTCGCTGCATAATGAAACTACTATTCTCTTGTTATTTTCATATCTGAAAATATACATTCATTTAAAAAAAAACAGAAACATCCTTAAATAATTTGGTCAAGTGCGAGTTGGACTCGCATACTAAGGGTTCCGTAGCTCCTTCAAGATTCTAATATTCCAGTTTCAGACAAGTAGGGAATGACTGCATTTTCTTGTATTAACCCTAATATCTTTTAAAGGAAGCGTTTTAAATTTATAAAAAATATACATTTTCCACACATAGACTTTTTATATTATCTGCTTCAGGATTCGTTTGATTTTTATTAGAATACATATCCATTTAATTTTCTAATTCGGTTCCCAACAATTAACATTAGAATTTCATTTTACTAATAGACTTTCAGGGAAGCCTTTTATAATCTACTATATGAATTTTGAGGCTCTATAGATTGGAAGATAAAGGGCAAAATAGGTCAAATTTTAAATTATAAATTATTAAATCTGTTATTCAAATTATTTAAAAATACAAATAAAATATATTTTTCAAAATTTAAATAATGTAGTTTCTAAAGTGAAAATTAAGTTGATGTTTAATATTTTTGTTAATATATTTTAAACAAATAATTTAAAAATATGATACATTTGTAATTCACATAGAGAGCCTTTTGTCTGATATATTACATAATACGTTTGAAAATTTAATTTTTATTTTCCATCCATTTAATTGTATAATTTGTCCCTAAAATTACTATGGGGATTTTCTAATAATTTTACTTTTTCGGAAATAAAGGGAGAAATGAGAATTTTTTATAGCTTTATATTAATATCTTGAAAACAATTAATTTAAAAAATATGAAAAATATATATTTGTATTCCTCATAATGAGCCCTTTCATTTGATATATTGCATGATGCGTTCAAAATATTTTTTATTTTCCGAATAATTCTATAATTTGGCCCCCATATTAATATTAGGGATTTCTTCGTATTTTTCCTGTAAACAAACAAAATTAGGTCTTATAATTTGAGCAATAAAGAGGAGAAAGGGTAATTGTCTGAAATATTTTTTAAATATATTTAACAAAATTCATTTTAAAAAATTTAAAAAAAAATATATTCGTCATAATGAGCCCTGTGTTTTGGTATTTTACTTGATCCCTTAGAAACAACTATATTTTTTTATTTTTCATTTAATTCTATAATTTGACCCCCAAAATGAATATTAGGAAGTTCTCCTTATTTTTCCAGTAAAGTTCAGGTGAGGCGCTATACCCACATTTTTTCAACTTACAGTTTCGGGGATAAGGGGGGGGAATAGGTATTTTTTTATATATTTTTTAATATCTTATAATTTATTTATTTAAAAAATATGAAAAAAAAATTGTTTTCGCCATAATGAGCCCTTTCATTTGATATATATCATGATGCGTTAGAAACAATTTTAATTTTATATTTTCCATTTAATTCTGTAATTTGCCCCCCCCCTCAAATTAAAAGTAGAGGTTTCTCTTTATTTGTCCAGTAAACTTCACGTCGGACCCTATACCCCTAATTTTTTCCAAAAATTACGATTTATATTTTTAAAGATAGGGGGAATGGGTAAATTTTGGTATATTTTCGTTAATATCTTTTTAACTAATTTTTTTTTAATATGAAAAAAATACATTTGTGTTCCTCAGAATGGGACCTTTCATTTGATGTATTACATGATGCGCCTGAAAAATATTTTATTTTCAAATTTTTATTTAATTCTATAATTTGCCCCCCCCCCCCCCCAAAATTAATATTAATTGTTTCTCCTTATTTTTCCTGTTAAGTTCGGAAAACCTATATTTCCTATCTTTTTTCAAAATTTTAGGATCAGTACTTTCGGAGATCAGGGGGGGAACGGCGGATTTTTTAGTTCCCCCCCCCCAAAGTGCCCCTAAAATCAATATTTCTTCTTTTAGGATATGCACTCCTGATCGCGTCTCCAAGCTATACATTGATGCCAAATTTCAACCTCTTCCGTCCAGTAGTTTAGGAGAAAATTGATGTGATGTGACAGAGGCAGAAATCCGGAGTGATATTATAAGGGTATCCATATATTGTATACACGAAACCCTAAAAAAACCTAACTAAAAAGCACGAAATAATTTTTAATATGGTACCACTTCGGGATAGGCCCTAACTAATCCAATATCTTTTCAATTTATCCCATATTCCGAATAGAAAAGTTTGCATATTTGAAATACCAGCGACTCCACCGAATCATAATGTATCAGAAAATCGGTAAAAAAGTTTGTTCCCATTCTCTAAGAAACGGTACAAGCTATGTTAATGAAAAAATATATGGGACCACTTCACGATCCCCCGAAACAGGATCCAGTATAAACGTTCAAAATTCCTTGAACCGTTTGCGAGTAATTCCTGAACAATCATAAAAAACATAGTTACAGACGAACTGAGAACTTTCTTCTTTTTGAAGCCGGTTAAAAATTATTTTCAAAAGTAGAAACCACAATGTATCACCCCTAATGAAAGACACTTTGCATTTAGCGGCAAATGCCTAAAGATAACCGCAAATGTAATGCGATTGTTTCAAATTTCAAATCTCAAAAATAAAAATAAATATTTTCTGCATGTTTCGTTTCTATTACCATTCAAGTAAGAGTTAGTGTACAAACGTCACGAATTCACTAATAACTCATAAATTTTCATTGTATTGTTGACAAAATCGATACACTCCCATTTGCCTTTTCGAGGAAAACTTCTTACAGAAAAGTGCAATTAATTCCGTTCTTTTTGCAAGTCAGTCTAATTTGCTCTAAAAACTTCTTACCCTTATTTCTGCATACTTTGTTTAAACGAAACAAAGGAATGAAAAGGACTTTGATGCATAAAATGACCTTTTATTCTTGTGTGCATTGAAAGCTTTTGTTGAGGCATATGCTTTTATGTGGAAGTTTCTATATTTCAAAACTGAAACATTAAAAGCTTTTGATGTGACCATCTGATACACAAATACTCGATTATTATTATTTTCTATGAAATTTGCAATTGGGACATGTCGATGATCAATATGTTGCTGCTTAATAACTACACATGCACATGAATAATCAAATAGTATTGAGTGGCCTTTTGAATAAAATAAGCCCACATCTATTAATTACCTGAGATTTTTTGGAAATTTAAGGTCGGACCTCCTTCCTTAGTGCCATGAAAAACGCCTTCCTGTACTACATTTTTCTGCGTATTAAGAGCTGGAAAATGATACTACATTTAATGTGCACCAAAATACATGATGAACACACAAACATTAAGTGCACGTTGATTTTGCAATAAATTGTTATCTGTTACAGCTATATATTCTCTTAATTAAAAAGTTGACGTTAGAATTTTATTGAACCCTCGGTATTAAATGAGATTTGGGGAGATATTCCGACCCCACTCCCACTAAATTTGGTAATGTCGAAACAGTAGGTTTTCTCCCATCATATAGAGATTTGTTGATACCTTTTTTTACTGAATTTGTATGGTTACAGTTAATAAGGGTAAATTTTCTGTAAACTTCTGTTTTAAAAGCAATAACCCTTTATGACCAGCACTTTTCACCTAGTTTCAGTTTCTTTCATGGGTACTTCATATCCCCTAACTGCACAATTTTTAAATCACCTCAAGTTATCCGAGTACGATCCATGTATTTGATTTTTTCAAGCAGAAGTTGCAGATTTTCGTAATGTTATTTCATTTCCACCGAATGTGCAACTGGTACCGGGTCAAGAACATTTTCAATATGCAAAAGAACCACTTAACAGCTTGTTGTATGTTAGTCAATAAGATCCTTCTAGTCCTAAGAATTACAGAATATGTTAAGTTTCTTAGACTAGAAATATGGGTGCAATAAACAAGTCAATCACTCTGGTCATCACAATAATATAGGACTTTAAATTTTGTTTCAGTAAATGTTTATCTCGAAGTCTAGTTGCCAAAATTTTGAAAGAAATCCTGGACACAAATAAACCTCTAAGTCATTAAGATCTGCTTAACAAAATAACTATGCTTGCTTAGAAAAACTCGTTGTTTCACTAACATCACTAAGTTTATTTCATCTACTGTAGGTTCAGAAAAGCTAAACATAACTTCTAAATTGATTAGATTCTGAGCCATGTGGCACTGGCTTAATTTTAGAGGTTATAATAAACACTGTTTTTTAAATCTTTGGTGTTGTAAGTACCAACAGTTCACATACAGACAGCAACACCATGGTGATTTGTTGGCTCTCTCCACATTATGGGTTTTCCAATATGGTAGGGATCACCTGGGTCCATTATTGCAATGTCTTAAACTTTCTACACATATCTTGCAAACAATATACGGAGCCCAGGGTTTACCTGGATTCTTAGTTTTTACTTTTATTTATCTTGTTTTTTACACATGATTAAACTCCTTGACCCCCAAAAGACCTACCGATAAATCAAGATTTGTGTGTCTTATTTTTTCAATGTCTAGGCATTTTAGATAAGAATTTTGCTCTTCAATACTCACTAAATTGAAGCCTACAATTAACGCAAACACACAATAACCGGGAAAAACATGCCAATGCTGCCGCGACCAATGGTTTGACAAGTGTCACAACTTTAAAAACGAGCGGGAGTATTCGAGTGCAACCGAGATTGGTTATAAATGCCGCGATGCTCCAGCAAAAAGCAGTGGATCGACTGATGTGCAGCTGACTCATCTCTTAGTCTAAGAAAAGTAGTGTATGCGAATTATTGGTGTGGAAATAAAGATGATTATATTAGGTGTCACAAATAGTTTGAATCCACACAAAATGTTAAACAGTAAAAATGTAGAAATCCCAGAAATCTTCAGTTAATTGCACGAAATTTATCCAAATAGTTGTAATTTATTTTTTGAATGAATAACGTCTATATGCAAATATTTTCAAAACAATAAATATGACGTTTCAACAATTAAACACCAATTTTCTATTAGTTCGGTTTCTAAAGCTCAAAATTATGGACAATACAAAATCAGAAAATCTCTGTAGGCCTGTGAACTTAATATCTTACAGATTTACAGCTTCTATATAGTCTGTCTCATGCAAAAATCGTTAATACTTACATAGATATACCGCAAATGGATTATTGAAGTTTACAAAACCAAGTCAGTGTTTGGACGATACAACGAACATGTTTTCTTTGTTTGCTTTATTATTGTGCGTATATTCTGCCGGAGAACCAGTTGATAAATACTCAATATAAAGGATAAATATTGACAGGGGTATCCTCGCTGTTCAATATTTCAGTTCATATTAAATATCCATATAAACAGGAACGTCTGTCTCACAAAAAATGTTTTTTAACGGCTGTTTTGCAAACGATTGTGGTGAGTTTGTGTGAGTTATTATAAACAGTAGATGATGTTGTTCTCGATACTTTAAAATTTCTATCGGAACGTCCGTACTGTACAAAAATTTTGTCACTGAAAAATTAAATACAGCCGCAATTATAATTCTAAATGTGTTTTGCAATTTATGAAAGGATTCTAAAACTAGATATTGATTATTTCTAAACCTGACAATATATTTAACTTACATTTGCATATTACAGTTAGGCACTACCATCGAAATATATAATTTATGTATTGCATTAGAATATTTCGAAATTCGGTACTCAAACCTAATTAAAAATTGCAGGCTTACTATAGTGATCAAGAAGTCAACAAATCAATATATTTACGTAGATGTGCCACGCTTTACTAGAGCAAACAATACTTGATGGATAGCAATATCGAAGATAATTCCTTAATCATCAAATTACGTTTTAACACTCCACACTGTAGAATTATGAAAGGTTTGTCAACATTGTATTCATACTAGCGGTCGCCCAGTGGTCGAAATTCGACCCTAATTCATTAAAATTATGAGTTGAACATTATTGACGTTATTTTGTCTGTATATGATATAGAGTTGAGGCGAAATTAGAAAAGTAGGCCAGGCCTTTGCTCTCCGTATTATTTCATTTGGATTACGTTTATAGAAATAATTCACTAAATATTTTTTATTTATGGATATAATTGTAAGATTATTTATCGGCGGATTTTTTTTCTAACCTAAAAGTTTCCGTTTCCGATTTTAAAAATAGAGATCACAAACCACTCAATGAAAACTTTAATATTTAATGACATTTCCATTGTCCGCTGATTGATGATTTGTTGCACAACACCTTCGGAATATTGTGAAAATTATATTATATTAATGACAGAATTATAATCACAACAAAAAATTACAAATATTTATTTCTACGAAAGTTAGTACTACTTGTCCGAAAAATCAATACTGATCTATAATTTACAACACTAAATATTTTCCTAATGAGCTATAGGCAACTCCAAAGATAGTAAAAGATGGTCATCACTTGGTCTGAAAGTGCCTTATCGAGCCACTGTCGTGTTAACCATTTGAAAACCAACCTCGCATATGAAATTATGCAGTGGTTTCTGTTGTCGTTTAGAGCGTTTTGGATTTTAAAGTTTTTGAACATTTAGGATGTTAATTTTAAAGCCAGCAGTGTACGATTTCAGAGGTAATATGTATGTAAGAAATATATATTTTACTCTAGAATAAATAATAACTTAACCTAATATATTCAAACAAATCTTTAAAATGTTTTATCAGTCAGAACTTTGCAGGAATGGGACCATTTAATGTAAAGTTAATTAACTATAAGATACTCAGATTGTCAGAAAACATTAATTTTCAGTATGATTTTCAATATACAAAATTTACTTGCCAACGTAGTATAAAACCCATGACGATTTCTGTTTTATATAGAAGATATAAGAAAATAGGAATCACATGCAGATAATTAAGAGTTGTTAAATACACATATTTTTTAAGAATTTTTTTCTGTGAATTGAAATTGAAACCTTGAAAATACTTTGAAATCTTGTCTTACTGAATTGAAAACTTTCAACTTAAGCGCTACCAAAGTAATGAAATGTCAAAATTTAAATCATTCAGTGTTGTCAGATCTATTTATCCTGTATTTGTGCATAATTTCACAATTTTCTGTAATCTTAGTTAAACTGATATGAAAGTTACCCGACAAAATAAAAGGACTCTAAATTAAAAGTATAAGGTTAAAATAAAGAAGATATCAGAAATAAATTGATGAGGTGCAACATAATTCTGATTTTAGTTGACAAACCATATTTACAATGCAAAGAAAGTTACAAACTGCAAACTTTCGAGCGGCCAATAAACGGCGTTTATTATGTATTATAATTTTTCGTTGGTTCTATTTCAATAGCATGACTATGTAGGCTATCTTTAGCGAAGAGCCAAAACTTTTAGTTTTACATTTAATTTAGTTTCTTTCACATTGGAGGCAACCTTATGATTTTCTCTAGAAGTAATCTGGCGGCACTGTTTGGCATTGACAGTATGCATGTAAATAATGATTTTTTAATTATTTTGTTATTTAATTATTGAACCCATATTATAAATTAATTTTAGCATTCTGCACTGAAGGTCGTCTGTAGCTACTAAACAAAACAAACATAAAGCAAAACGGTTGAGTGACAGAGGAGAAAATGGTACCTAACCGTATTTTCTTTGCCTATTTATATATAGATAATTCACGGTACAATTAAAATGGGTATTAGAGGAACAATAAAAGACCGTGTGGCTTTTCACCAAATTATTAAGACTAGCGATCGCCCAGTGGTCGAAATTCGACCAATTGTGTCAATTCCTAACAAAATTCAACTTGTTTTTTATATGTAATTAATAGGACTTTATTTGTGAGCACATTGTTAATGCATAGCTTAATGATAAAAGGTATGGCAAAGAGGCAGTAAGTGGAAATTAAATACAAAAATCTAGTTAACATGAATTTTTTTAAAATTAAATAATTCTGCTGGTAACCGGTAGGATAATCTAACAAATAAATATAAATGACAATTCTATTCGTATCGAAATTTCAAAATAATCTGTTTCATTTTACTAATAATACTTATTCAATTTCCATTTGTATGGTAAAGTAATCGTAAATGCAAAGTTTCATAAAAATGTTGGTAGGTACATACATATATACATATAATCCGATATTTGGTCTAATTTTTCTCAAGATAAAGTGATTCAGTTTAATTTCAACTCTCTAACATTTAAAATATTCATTAGAATAATTCCACTTTATAATATATATCCAACACCCTGTATATATGACTGTCTATGGACGACCCAATATATGTGTGTATGCAACTGTTTATGGGATACCCCATAAAACATTTGGTATCTAACATTTCTGGAATCACCCTGTATAATTATAACCTATAGCGCCTCCTTATATCTCAGTTCGTTTATATATGCATATGTAACTGCTCATGGCAACTTCATTGAAGGCCACAAATTAACATAAGAACACAAAACTTTTTAGCCATCAAAAAATCGCCTAACCAGCACTTTTTGCTTTAAAATCTTGAAAGGTTGAACTGTAAAAATGTAATGTCAGAAAAATATCAAGTAGTGATAAAATTCTTATAAGATCCTATACATCAATTTGTATTGAGTGAATTTTTCTAGAGCATTTTAATAGTGTCACAATTGAACATACATACTTTTATCAAATTTTGTTACGTATATTATGGGGTTCTGGGGGCTAAGTTATTCTAAGGCCTTGTTAGGTGGTCAGAATACACTTTATTATTTGCTGGTTACAAGAATTGTCTGTTCGGATGGTACAACTAATTAAAAATGAACAATAATTGTTAGTTGCGAGATACGGTCCCCTCCATTCTTCGTATACGGCACACCGTGATAAAAGTATGTAAGGTGTCGTCGATGAATGCGGCGGAGTCCCTGAACGCCAATGGTCACTGTGTTCAATTGTGACAATAGTCACAATCTCGTTCTTTCTCGATAATACGATTGATCCCGATTTGTACATGCCAAAACCCCCAAAACGGAATTTCGACATAATCGTAGCGCCGTTTGCGAAAATTACATATAAATAAGATGCATGTAAATAAACAAACATTTTAGGTATTATATTATTAGATAAATAAGAAAAAATATATTTGCAGCATATCACATCTTGTTAAAAGAACTTTAAACAATTTTTGACAGACTGCTAATTTTTAGATGAGATGTTAAAATTAATTTATAAGATTATCTTATATCAAACAAAACTGTAAATTGATTCGTCTTATTTTGTTTATAATACTGTAATGCTTATTCAAGTTTTATTTGCACGTGGCATAAATATAAATAATTAAAAATATATTTACATATCACATCTTCTGTGTGTTTTCGTAGCTTCTGATAGTGGATGCATATGCAAATTGCTATTAGATTTGTGAGACATTCATGACTAAAAGAATTTAGGTACTCTACTCTTCAGGTTCCGCAATCAAATGTATCAATTAGCTTTAGAATCTCTAAAATGTGTACTTACATAAAACTTTTCATTTGGATTCTTCTGTAAATGCGCAAACTTCGTATACGTCAACCCATTCGCTTTGGTCACTTCAGTTATAGCTGTCATCGTTTTTGTAAGAAATTAACTCATAAATGAATAGAAAAGAAGGCTTTCACAGCATACATCTTTGTAAGTAGAAGTCGATTAATTTACTAATATTTTTTATACCTCGCTACGATTGTCCACAACTGGATTTTTCCTGTTGACGATTGTCAAAATTCAAATATTAGATTAAGCTACTTGTTCATAGTGGGCGCCACTCACTTAAATTTTATTAATAATTTATCTCAGTATTAGTTATTTTAAAATATATAAGTAAAGATTCTTTATATATTCTGCACTGGAAGTCGTCAATAGCTACTAAACAAATCAAAAATAAAGAAAATCGGTCGAGAAACAGAGGAGAAAATGGTACTTAACCGTTTTGTCTTTGCCTATTCATATATAGATTACGATTAAGAGTGTTTCTAAATGATTTTCCAATTGATACAAGAGAAAACTGGGCAGGTAACTAATAATTATACTAAAAATGAGAGTTCCCTACTGTGGCAGTAGGTAATATGAAACTATTGAGAGATGGAAGTATCAAGATAAAGAATCCAAAGCTAAACTAAAAAATATTAAGTGTAGTATGTAAATATTAAAACGCCTAGAATCCTATGATACAGGTGAAGAATCAATTAATAAAATCAAATAAGTAACACATTTTGAAAAGAAATATACGAAGCTCTGCTGGTAATATTATATTTAAACTGGAATATGAGTTTTAAAAAGTAGCAAAAAAACTGTCACTGGGATATTATTAGATGATATAATTGTGGTGGATAAATTATTTTCAAAATAAATTTAACATGATGGAGATATGCAGGTAATCACAGAATTTACCTAAGTGTATAAATTGCTTCAATGCAGTACAGAGAAGAAAACTAAAACTAAACTACAATCATACTACAAATAGTCAAGATTGCCTATGTTACATTATCAAGTAAATAAATAAAATGGAAAAATAAATTATAATGCAGACCACAGTGCGTTTATCAGAAACCCATTGGGAGAAATAATAGCTCTAGTTGAGAGATTTTTACAAAGACACTAAGAAATTTGCCTTTATTTAATTTTTTCATTTGGAACGTTGCAAATATCTGGTGCACTGGCGGATCTAGGGGGGGGGGGGGTTAAGGTGACGAAAGTTGTACATTAACTAGGTTGGGGTTAACATTTAGATAGGAGAGGTTGTAGTAAGTAACAGCTTAGAACGCTGCTGCACAGACATGATTTCGTTTCAACTCATAATGAATTCATTTTGACTGCTTGCTCTTCCGTCGAATGCTTTTCCTGAAATCGAAATTGAATTTTAGAAACAGTGTAATTGTTGTGACACTATTGATTCAGTCATTTGAGAATAACTATTTCAATAATATTGGCTTTGCTAGGAAATAATTCAGTAGCACTACTAAGGGGGTCGTAGGGAGACGGAGTGGGACGAAGAGGGACCAAGTGGGACGGAGGAGGACGGGGGGGCGGAGAGGGTCGGTTTGGGACGGAGAGGGATGGAGAGGGACGGAGTGGGACGAAGAGGGTAGGAGGGAGACGGAGAGGGACTGAGAGGGACGCAGAGGGAAAGAATAGATATATCAGTTTTTCTTGTCTTCAAAAGTACTATCTTTTTTGAATTCCTTCGCCCGTGTTTAGTCGAACGAATTCAGGGGTTAGGGGACTTGAATTGGGGCATTGAATATGGTTAATAGACTTCAACAACTTTTCGGTGCATCTGTGGTCAACGCTCATTGAGCTCCTAGTATTACTCAAAATTAATACAATTTTTTTCTATAAACAAGCCTTTTGATCGATTTTTTAACTTCCAGTTGGTCGTTGTTGTAAATATGGAAGAATACTTATTTAATTGAGTCTTGTCAATAGTTCAGTTTTAGAGTTGGGTTTAAATGTACAATTCAATATTTCATGGTAGTATTGTTTATCTTTTAAACTATAACTTTATTTAGAGTTTGCTTTATAGGTTACTTGTGAATTATAAGTTCTAAATAACATTCCTAAATAACGTTTGAATTTAAGGCTTTTAAATGAAACTCCTCGATTTAACGGTAAAGAAACAATGCAAATTAAAAACATAATATTGCGTAGCGGAGTTTGCTATAAAAATTATTACAGCGGAAGTAAATACATTATGTGTGGTATAGTTGTTATAATGACTCAGTTTATGCACAAGCTGAATGTTGTATGAAGCGGAATGAACAATTTTCAGATAAAAAACAAATATACCGGAAACAATGTGATGGTAATTCCCATAGTAATAACCGTGAGTAGAGTATTGCATTTTTCAAAGTTTCATATATAGTTCGTAACTCAATATTGATAATTAAATATCTCAAAAATGTTCTAATTAGCATAAGCGACTTACTTCGCTACAGCGCAGTTATATTAGCTAGCAATCTAATTGTTTCCTGAAGGATTGTTGTGGCATCTTGACTGTCGTTTATGAACTTGTTCGGAGTCTAGGTTAGACCTCGATGACAATGAGAATAAAGGACCTATGTGAAGGGACATTTGTAACATTAAAAATTGAAATGATTGAGAATCTCATGATATTTCGACACTGTTATTTTGCATTTTTTCTCAAATTCGTACAACCTGGAAAACTGTCTTCACTATTATAAAGAGCTATAAGATACTTTTTTGTCTGTTGGAATCAATTTTGTAGAGTTTCACCTAGACACCCTGCACAATTAAATTTCATAGTAGAGATTGGCTCAACTAAACTTTCATCCCAGAGGGACTATGTTCTGACAATACATTGCTTTACGCAAACTGTTAAAGAATATTATCGTACAATGTGTCCCAAAATTCAACGTCAAGGCGAAACCCAGTTTATAGCGAACTTTATGGAATATATATATATATATATATATATATATATATATATATATATATATATATATATATATATAATTACAATTTTGAAAATATTACTGTTTGTATTGGTAACCTAATTAACTCTCAATATAATGCAAAGCAAAACCTGTTTCTAAATCTAATACGAGCAATGTTTGTATATAAATAAGTATTTTAATATAACTGGTTATAAAATATACTATAACAATGGTGATATAAATAACTCTGATGATGTGGTAGTTTACATAAAAGACAACATAACTGAAAATACGCAAAGTATTAAAATAGGTAGATTAAATTTACTTAACTCTAGTATAAACTTAGAAAATAATACCAAAATGGAAATATCAGCAGTGTATAGGTGTCATGATTTACCAAAATATGAATTCATAACAGAATTAAAGGCTTTTATGATTTCGAAAAAAAGAACGAAGAACCATTTAATAATTGGTGATTTTAATATTGATTTAATTAAAACTGATAACTTCAGCCATGAGATAGGTTTCATGCCGGCTTTTCACACAGTTACCAGACCATCTGATTTAAATAGTTCAACGGGTACATGTATTAATAATATATTTATCAAAACGAACACTATAGAAGCTAAAGCTATTAAACTATCAAATTTGTTCAATGACCACTATCCTCTTTTTGTTTCAATTAATAAATGTATAAACAAACAGATCACTAAACTTGTCAAACCAGTAAATTATAAGAAATTAGTAGAAATAGTTAGAAAAGTACATTGGAACTCGATATTATCATTACAAGACCCGAATGGAGCCACTGATTCACTTATTAAACTAATATCTGATAGTATAAAGCTAGCTAAGGTAAATATTAAAAAACAATCAAAATCTATTCCACGTAGTACTTGGATAACGAAAGGCATTATAACATCCTGTAATAAAAAAGAATCTCTCTATGCATTATGGAAAATGAAGCCATACAATATACAGCTTAAAACTGAGTACAAAACTTATGCCAAGATTCTTGACAAGGTAATAAAGCAAGCCAAAAACATGTATGATAAACAGCAAGTTGACTTAATATTAATAATTCCAAACATCTTTGGGCATTCATAAGTGCCAAACTTGGCCGAAATGCGAAGAAAAGTGATAAAATTAAATACCTTCACGATGACAATAAAATTAATGTGCAGGATCCTACTGAAATATCTAATTGCCTGAATACATATTTTAATAATATTGGTTATGAAATCAGCAATAAAATTACTCAGCCGAATCATCTTGAACTAAAACTCCCACCTTGTAACCCGAATACTATATTCCTAACACCAACAAATGAATTAGAAATATTAGACATTATTAAAAATATGAAAATTAATACCAGAACTGTATTCGCATTAGCCAATTTTATTGCAGAACCTCCCGCACATATAATTAATTTGTGTATAGAAAGAACCACTTGGCCTGATGCACTTAAGCGAGCTGATATAAAGCCAATTCACAAAACTAAAGAAAAGCATATTATGTCAAATTACAGACCCATCTCATTGATATCTAATGTAGCTAAAATCTTGGAAAAAATTATTTACAATAGAATTTTAGAATTTGTAAACAAGCATAAAATAGTATCAAAAAAACAGTATGGCTACATGAAGAAAATAGGTACAAAGGATGCCTTAAATTTTCTAACAAATGTAATTTATGAAAAGCCTGAAAAAAGTACCCCAATTGCATTACATTTCTTGACTTAGCCAAAGCATTTGATACTGTCAATCACAAGATATTATTAGAAAAACTATACTGTTATGGAATAAGAGGCAAAGCTTATAAGCTCATGACTTCTTACTTGCAAGACAGGAAACAGCGTGTTAAAGTAAATGAGGTTGTAAGTAAGTATTGTGAAGTTCGAACAGCTGTTCCACAAGGAACAGTACTGGGACCATTGTTATTCAACCTGTACGTTAATGACTTACTAACTACTATGCTTGATGACTTAATAATATCATTTGAGGATGACACAGCGGTTATATCTATAGGAGAAAGTTGGGCTGAAGTAGAGATCAAAATGAATAACTATCTTGAAGCTATAAGTAACTGGCTAGCTTTAAATAAGCTATCTATAAATTTGGACAAAACTGTTTACATGACATTCGGAAATTGCAACATAAGTGTTCCGGTAAACCTAAACATTTTAGTCAACGAAAAAACTTGAATAGGGTGGAATCATGTAAATATTTGGGAATCATCTGTGATTACAGAATGAAGTGGGATAAACATGTTTAATACATTAGAAAAACTAAGCACTTAGAATTTGTATTCTATAATCTGTCTAAGATTATGAAAACGGACACATTGATGAAGTTGTATTACGCATTTTTCCACAGCATGATCAACTATGGAATCATTACCTGGGGGGGAGCTTACTCCAACGCTACAAAACGTCTGCAAAGCCACCAGAAAAAACTATTAAAAATCATAAACAAGAATAATACAAGCTTACATAACAATCCTTTAAATTTGGAGGAGCTTTTGTCACTGGAATCTTTAAAATATCACTACATTACTCTGAAAGAAAAATTCCTGAACTCAAACAGTATTACTAGGAACAAGAGCATTCTTCTCCCACACAAATCAAAAACAGTCAGTAAGAAACGCAGTTTTATAAAAGCAATAAATGTATACAACAGTCTTTCAAATGAACTAAAAGCGTTAAGTAATATAAGTGCAATAAAAAATAAGTTAAAAAAGTGGATAATTAATAAAGATAATAACAGAATCAGATAGGCAATTGATAAATAAGTCACCATTGTTATTGAAACTTTCTGAAAAATTATGTTTTATTTATTTATTTTTTCTTTTATGTTCTTTTTTATTTTATGTATTCTTAGATATTTTGCTTTATGTTAAGTAAATATTTTCCATAGGATAGGTTTATGTATTATTAGTTTTAGGTTTTATGCCAAGACCACGAACAGGTAACTCCGATTACCTCTGTGGAGATTATGTAATAATGTCCTGATATTATTGTGTATATCTATTGGTTAAATAAATATATATATATATATATATATATATATATATATATTTACTTACTATCTTTTGAGAAAGCCAAATATGATTTTGGCGAAACGTCAAGTGATTTTTCAAACGAATACAGACGAACGGATGTACACCGGAATAAATCATCAACCATATATATATATATATATATATATATATATATACATGTTATTGAGTTCTGGAAAACGGCTCTAACGACTTTCATGAAATTCTCCCATTTGGAAATTTCGATGGATAGAAATCGATTGGTGAGGATCTCATCTTTGGGAAAAATGGTTTTACTGAGAAACTGAATTATTAAAAAATGTGTTGACAGTTCGTGACAATCAACACAACTCTTTTGTAATTTCAAGGCATTCAATACAGGGTGATTTGGTAACCTATTTGAAAGTGAAACTATTCTTGTAAACATTCTTTCAATACAAATTGTATTTGTATGTTCCGACCATGTAACTATTTTATACCTGTATCATATTTTCCGAGCATTATATTTTTATAGCCGGAAATTTCAAATTTTCAAGGTGAAAAAAATTGGTATGCGATTTTTGGATGGGTAAGCTCTTATGAGTTCGCATGTTAATTTGATGCATATAATATGAATTGGTGATGTAAAATGATAGGGTAGTTTAAAATACATTAGATGGTCTATAAGAGTTGCTATGCAAGATGGTTAAAATATAGCGTGGAATGGAATTAAAGTATGGGTAGAAAAAAGCAAGGAAAAGTAATTATATAGGGTAGGCCATAAGCAGTTGGAAATTACCTATTGGGTAACTCATTAGCAATTGCATTTACAGGGTGGTGGCAATATAGGATGTACTGGAATTATAATTATATATAGTGGCTCAAAAAATATTACAATGAATGGCCGTAAGCAAATGCATTTACAGGGTAGTTAAAACATATGGAGGTGTCAAATTATATTTACAGAGTGTGATTTCAATTATGTTAGCACAATACAGTTATATTTGGTAGCCTATAAAAAGTTGCATATGTAGTTTTCGTCCTGTTGATGTGAGTCCTACCTTTTGAGATGATTGTTTCAGTTCTTTTAGCATTTCTTGTAAATCTGTTAGATTATCTATGATTGGAATGACGTCATCGACAGACTTTAATTTGTTAAGCCTTTCTTCGCTTATATATGTTCTACTATATTCAGAATGGTCTAGATAAGTGCGATGAAGCTATCACTATTCCAAACTTCCGCTGTTTTCGGTTATATACAGCTCAAATTTATTTGAAAAGATTTTGTGATTATTTCTATTTAAGAAACTCATTGTCCTATAATTTTTCAGGATTGTTTTGTTTTCATCTTGGTGAACTAAAACTGTTTAAGTTTGTTAGAGAGTACTTTTTCGTTTTCTAATAACATTTTCATATCCTAACTTAACTAGTTCCGGAATAAACACAACCTCTCCTTGTGCTCTGTTGTTTTTGTTTCTTTTATGCCTTCTCAAATTTCTTCTACTGTTATTTCCGAATTTTCTTCACACCTCATGCTATTTGCAACATATTTTTATAGTAAGTCTCTATTTCTAATAATTTATGTCTTTCTAGTGTTACTTTTCTGTCTCCTCTTTATTAGTTGATTCCCTACACTTTTGTCATAACTTAGTTACCTCTTGAATACTTTTCGACACTTGTTTTCTTCTATTATTCTTAGCATACGTTCTTCGATACACTTACTAATATCTTTTCGTATTTTCTTAGTGATCAGCGGAACTCAGTAAGTTATTCAGGAAGATTTAAACATTTATTCCATAAAACTATTTTTCAAATAAAACCAATTCCATGAACATTAAAAACATATTGACTAACACATTTTTTAAAGAAATTGCGTATAACAATGAAACAGAAATACCTTCTCCTGTGAGTGACCGTATCGTACAAATTTCAACAACCAGTAGAGAAATGATGCCGCAGAACCAGGAATAATTAGCCCTATTTGTAAGGTTTCCACTTCACAATATATAAGTTAAATACATCTCAATACTGTTAACAAATCTACTTAATGCATTCGCAAAGTGTGTTAATTTTCAAACAAAGGCCGGAGATCTAAACGCGGTTTTCGGTTATCTAAGTCTCCTTTATGTAATTAATGTTGACTTAGATCATATTTTGAGATAATCCCTTGAGTGGTGTCGCTAATAGGTGTAAAGGAAAGTTTGTAGCAAAGAGCTTAGTCTCGTAATAACTATAGCAAGGCGGACGTTTCTCTCGTTTGATATATTTCATGTTTATTAAACAACACGTAAGCTTAAAGAGACTTAACAGGACATTATGCAAGTCGATTTAATTACACCAGAATTACTTTTTTGAACAAAGTGTTACGATGGTAAAGATTTTATTATGATGATAAATAAGACGAATTTTAATTAGATAGCTTCGGGATGTAACATTACAACAGCATTCATAGATTTAAAAAAATGTGGTTGTTTTCTGAATGATAAAATTGAGGCATGTCTGGTTTATATTTTTGCGGAGTTCTTTGGGAATAAAACCACATCAACTTGTAAGTATGTATATTTCCAGAGTCCAAATGTTTCAGGGTCTAAATCAGACCCCGTTTGCAATGGTATTAACATCAAATGAACAAGAAATTAGAAAATTAAAATGATTCGCAATGACAAATATCGATATAACAATTTGACATTGTGATTTTTTCTGAGTTCTTTGGGAATAACACCACATAAACTTGAAATTCTGTATATTTCCAAAGTCCAAATGTTTCAAGGTCTAAATCAGACCCCGTTTTCAATGGAATTAACACAAAATGAACAAGAAAATAAAAAAATTAAAAAATTATAAGGATTCGCAATGACAAATGTCGTAATCACAATTTGACATTGTGATTTTTTCTGAGTTCTTTGGGAAAAACACCACATAAACTTGATAGTTTGTATATTTCCAAAGTCCAAATGTTTCAAGATCTAAATCAGACCCCGTTTGCAATGGTATTAACACCAAATGAACAAGAAATTAGAAAATTAAAATGATTCGCAATGACAAATATCGTTATCACAATTTGACATTGTGATTTTTTCTGAGTTCTTTGGGAAAAACACCACATAAACTTGATAGTTTGTATATTTCCAAAGTCCAAATGTTTCAAGATCTAAATCAGACCCCGTTTGCAATGGTATTAACACCAAATGAACAAGAAATTAGAAAATTAAAATGATTCGCAATGACAAATATCGATATAACAATTTGACATTGTGATTTTTTCTGAGTTCTTTGGGAATAACACCACATAAACTTGAAATTCTGTATATTTCCAAAGTCCAAATGTTTCAAGGTCTAAATAAGACCCCGTTTTCAATGGAATTAACACAAAATGAACAAGAAAATAAAAAAATTAAAAAATTATAAGGATTCGCAATGACAAATGTCGTAATCACAATTTGACATTGTGATTTTTTCTGAGTTCTTTGGGAAAAACACCACATAAACTTGATAGTTTGTATATTCCCAAAGTCCAAATGTTTCAAGATCTAAATCAGACCCCGTTTGCAATGGTATTAACACCAAATGAACAAGAAATTAGAAAATTAAAATGATTCGCAATGACAAATATCGATATAACAATTTGACATTGTGATTTTTTCTGAGTTCTTTGGGAAAAACACCACATAAACTTGATAGTTTGTATATTTCCAAAGTCCAAATGTTTCAAGATATAAATCAGACCCCGTTTGCAATGGTATTAACACCAAATGAACAAGAAATTAGAAAATTAAAATGATTCGCAATGACAAATATCGATATAACAATTTGACATTGTGATTTTTTCTGAGTTCTTTGGGAAAAACACCACATAAACTTGATAGTTTGTATATTTCCAAAGTCCAAATGTTTCAAGATCTAAATCAGACCCCGTTTGCAATGGTATTAACACCAAATGAACAAGAAATTAGAAAATTAAAATGATTCGCAATGACAAATATCGATATAACAATTTGACATTGTGATTTTTTCTGAGTTCTTTGGGAAAAACACCACATAAACTTGATAGTTTGTATATTTCCAAAGTCCAAATGTTTCAAGATATAAATCAGACCCCGTTTGCAATGGTATTAACACCAAATGAACAAGAAATTAGAAAATTAAAATGATTCGCAATGACAAATATCGATATAACAATTTGACATTGTGATTTTTTCTGAGTTCTTTGGGAAAAACACCACATAAACTTGATAGTTTGTATATTTCCAAAGTCCAAATGTTTCAAGATCTAAATCAGACCCCGTTTGCAATGGTATTAACACCAAATGAACAAGAAATTAGAAAATTAAAATGATTCGCAATGACAAATATCGTTATCACAATTTGACATTGTGATTTTTTCTGAGTTCTTTGGGAAAAACACCACATAAACTTGATAGTTTGTATATTTCCAAAGTCCAAATGTTTCAAGATCTAAATCAGACCCCGTTTGCAATGGTATTAACACAAAATGAACAAGAAATTATAAAATTAAAAGGATTCGCAATGACAAATATCGTTATCACAATTTGACATTGTGATTTTTTCTAAGTTCTTTGGGAAAAACACCACATAAACTTAGAAATCTGTATATTTCCAAAATTCAAATATTTCAAGGTCTAAATCAAACCCCGATTTCAATGGTATTAAAACAAAATGAACAAGAAGTTTAAAAAATAAAAAATTAAAAAGATTCGCAATGACAAATATCTTAATCACAATTTGACATACAGACTTTCAAGTTTATGTGGTGTTATTTCCAAAGAACTCAGAAAAATGAGAAAAACGTGTGTTAGAATACAATTTATATTTAATGGTGGACACAAAGACAAGATGAGGAACAAAAATCTGTAATACTTTCTAATTACTTATATAATACATATTAAACCTATTTCTCCCTTAACAAAAATTTGTATCTGTAAAAAGCATTGATGTTGATTTTGCAAATGTAGGAAGCCCTTTTTAAGTAGATCATTATTTGCATTGGCATTGAATTTTCAAGGGGGTCTTATTGGTACTTTTTCCAGTTTTTTTGTATGAATGAAATCTTAGTAAATTAATACAATTACTGGCTGTCCCGGTAGACATTGTTCTGCCTGTTCCGATTGTGCAGTCACGTACCCGAGTTGTCTAATGTTCCCTGTAACTCTACAATATTTATTCTAGTTGTTATCAGTATCTTTAAATGTTTTCTAGCTATTCTCTGTGGCATCTAGATATTTCCCGTAACTGCGCAAAATATTTTTCTGGTTGCTTCCGATAGTTTTACCCACTATTTTTTTCTAGAAGATTTTCACAAATTTCCTGATTGTCCTAGCAACTTTTTCACTTATTCCAATATAGATCGGTCCATTTTTTTCTTAAGTTATGACCTCACCAACAAAACACTACACATTTTTATTTTTCTCAGAGAAAAAGACTAATTGATATTTATTTGGTCAATCTTTCAAATATAGCACTTCTTATCTGATAATAAATCTTATTTGACTCAAGTAAACTTGGTCAGGGTACAATTAATACGCAAACACAGTTTGTTTTTGATTGAAATGTTTGGCGGCAATATTTGATTGAAATCATAGTTTGGATAGGAAAAACGCCCACTTATAAGCAAACGGATTTTCAAAGTCACTTGACCATCGAGGGCGGCAAGAACCAAAAGCTTTCTAAAGAATAAATCATCTTTTTATATGCGTTTTGGTTAATACAAGAACCTATTATATCAAGCTCATAATGATTTTCCAATTTATCTTCTAAAAACTTTTGAAGTTCCCCTCTAAATTGAAAGAATACAGACCACCCACAACTTCATCGAAATTTTTATTTGTGCAACAGTTCCTTTTTTCACTCTCGTCAAATGTACACCGAAACTTCAATTTTGGGAATATTAGCATTTACATAAAAATAATTTGGTCAAGTGCGAGTTGGACTCGCATACTAAGAGTTCCGTACCACCTTCAAGATTCTAATATTCCAGTTTCAGACAAGCAGGGAATGAGTGCATTTTCTTATATTTACCCTAATATTTTTTAAAGGAAGCGTTTTAAATTTATAAAAAATATACACTTTGATTTTCCACACATAGACTTTTTAATTTATCTGCTTCAGGATTCGATTTTTATAAGAATATTTATGAATTTAATTTTCTAATTTGGCCCCCAAAAATTAACATTAGAGTTTTATTTTACTAATAAACTTTCAGGGAAGCCTTCTATATTCTACTGCCTAAATTTTGAGGCTCTGTTAATTGGAAATATTTTTTTATTTTCCGTTTAATTCTATGATTTGGCAGCCAATATTAATATTAGGGATTTCTTCGTATATTTCCTGTAAACAAAAAAAACTTAGGTCTTATAGTTTGGGGAATAAAAAGGGGAATGGGTAATTTTTTTAAATATTTTTTAATATATTTTAAAATATTCTTTAAAAAATAAAAATATATATTTGTATTCGTCATAATGAGACCAGTGATTTGATATATTACATGATCCGTTAGAAACAATTATAATTTTTTATTTTTCATTTAATTCTATAGTTTGCCCCCCAAAATGAATATTAGGGGTTTCCCCTTATTTTTTCAGTAAAGTTCAGGTAAAGGACTATATGTCTATTTTTTTCAAAATTTTACAGCTTATGGTTTCGGAGATAAGGGGGGGAATGAATATTTTTTTATATTTTTGTTAATATCTTTTAATTAATTTATTTTAAAATTATGAAAAAATTATATTTGTTTTCGTCATAATAAGCCCTTTCATTTGATATATATCATGATGGGTTAGAAACAATTTTATTTTTATATTTTCTATTTAATTCTGTATTTTGCCTCCCAAAATTAAAAGTAGAGATTTCTCTTAATTTTACTGTAAAGCTCAGGTAAAGAGCTATATGTCTATTTTTTTCAAAATTTTACAGCTTATGGTTTTAGAGATACGGGGGGAATGGGTAATTTTTTTTATTTTTGTTAATATATTTTAATTAACTTATTTTAAAATTATGAAAAAAGTATATTTGTTTTCGTCATAATTATCCCTTTCATTTGATATATAACATGACGGGTTAGAAACAATTTTAATTTTATGTTTTCCATTTAATTCTGTAATTTGCCCCACAACATTAAAAGTTGAGGTTTCTCCTCATTTTTATAGTAAACTTCAAGTCAAACTTCAAAACTTTACCTTTTATAGTTTCGGCGATAAGGGTGGGGAAATGGGTAAATTTTAATATATTTTCGTTAATATCTTTTTAAATATTTTTTTCATATAAAAAAACATAGTTGTGTTCCTCAGAAAGGGACCTTTCATTTTTTGTATTACATGATTTTCAAAATTATTTTTAAATTTTCATTTAAATCTATAATTTGTCCCCCAAAATTAATATTAATGCTTTCTCCTTATTTTTCCTGTAAAGTTCGGGCAACGTTCTAGATTTCCTATTTTTTTCAAAGTTTCGGAGATCAGGGGGGAACGGTCGATTTTTTTAGTTTTCCCCCCTAAAAGTACCCCTAAAATCAAAACTTCTTCTTTTACGATATGTACTCCCGATCGGGTCACCAAACTATACATTGATACCAAATTTCAACCTCTTCCGTCGAGTAGTTTAGGAGAAAATTGCTGTTATGTGACAGGGGCTGAAATCGGGAGTGATATTATAAGGGTACTCGTAATCCAGGTGTTTTTTTATACATTTGCTACTTTTGTAGGCCTTTAAAAGTTCACTTACATTATTAATTTGTTGAGAACTTCCATAATCCTTAAATGATTCTAAACTGGCCTTTATGGCATTTTCTTCGATAATGGTAAGTCTTTTGACAGTTGACAGTTTCTCAGATAAACAACTTGGCAGGCCTTCATAAACTGTCAAATTCCTTAATAGTATTTTTTACTCAAACTTTGTCTACTCGTAGGAAGCACTTTTTTCCAAATATTTTAGGCAAATTCTTGGATTTTTAAAAAACTCTATGGGATATCCCGAAGCCACTGTAATCATTTTAAGCAAACAATAAGTAGTTACTTGTTAAATATACCAATCTATACAGCCCAATAGGAGGCATTTTTGGACATCAAATTTATTATACCAACACTAAAGTAGCCAATCTAATAACAATATGGTAAAATATATCCGCTGTGGTTTCCTAGGAGTCCTAGGTCATTATAGGTAGGAATGCTGACTTGGACTGTCCCGAAGTTCGCTCTCCAAAGGCAACCAGTTCTACCTTAATCATCTAGCAGCCCTCAGGACAGTAAGTAGATGGGTGTTCTATGAGGCTGGAGGCCGTTTAGTCCTCCAGAGCACCAGCAATGGTAAAAACAATCACATCACCTTCAACAAATGTGCTGCTGTACCCACTGTCAGGCCCAGGATGTTGAGGGCATCGAAAATCCACTCAGCTGGCAGGCTCTCGGGTTAAGAACCATCGCCGAAGAAATAATAATAGTACAGGGTAAGGCAAAAAAATGCGGATAAGTGAATCCAGTATTTAGCCTAACGTTTTAGTGGCAGATATCATGATTGATTTGAAGGGGGTGTGCACTTAATTAGGCGAAGACGGTGTGATTTTATTGAATTTTTTTGTAAAACCGTCTCTGACAGTTTACAGCAAAATAGACACTAGTAAGGAAGATGAAAAATATTACTGCGATCAGTCATTTTAAAAATTTTAGTCACAGAAAAGAACGAGATGGTTCAAAGCTTTCTACAGTGAGCAGATTGAGCATACCCAAGGTTGATCAGATTCAGCAAAAATTATTTAGATAACAAAGAACTATAGAAGCTGAAAATATCTCCAGATTGACCTCAACTGTACCTACAGTCTGCAAAAGTCGTTGAAGAGAACGTAGTCCAGGAATAGTGTGAGGAGACCAGTTATAGACCCAAGTCCTCCAGGTGACTGGTTCGAGGTCCAATCAATAATATCTAATTGGTACGATCAGACCGAGATCATTGTATTGGCTAAATGAAAGCTTTCTTTGTTCTCCATTTAGATGTTATAGAAAGTAAATAATGTAAAGTACCTACGGTTTTATTTTTATTTTTAATTTAACCAATTCCTGAGTGGTACATTTTTAGACCGCAACTTTGTTACGGGCTACCTAGACAGAAATGTAAGTCATACCTATAAATAAACTCTAAACTGTAAATTTGCTTTAAACATTTTTTTCAAATGTTGTTCGATTGGACAAATTGACCAACAGCTCACCTAAATAATAAGTCTTATTTAATAGTGATTATCTTGTAATTTATTTTTAGCATTAACTCCAAGATTTTGTACGTTTAATATAGATTCATCATCAGCTGTGAAAAAAATGTATATGCTTTGATGTAAATTACGTTGATCGTGATAAAACGAGCAGTGCATTTTTACATAAAAAATGGGAATATTAAAACAAGTTTTTACGTGAATATATGCAGAAGAATAATATTTAAGTTACTGTTATAGATGTGCTTGAATAACATTTTTCCAAAGCATCTTGAAAATTTTACCGAAGGTCTTCAAGTGGATTCTTATATTGAAAAATGATTTCGGTGAAAAATATGCAAAGGTTTGTGCGATATATTTACCACTTTGGAATCCACAAGAGTCTGATCTGAAGTTTGAAATGCCATTCTAAGGAACTTTTTATAAAATAAGTACTGATATATAAATTGTCAAAATATCAGTTGTTCTTTGCAGCGTAAAAAGTAGTATACGTAAATATTATATATACAGAGTATTTAAGAAAAATGGCATGTATGCTAGTAAAGGTAGAATAGCCAAAAATATTGATTATACATATTTTTAACAATTATTTAGAAACTACTGTCACCGTTGTAATGGAGTTTATTAGGAATTTTTTGTTAAAGTAAGCACATACGAACACTTCAGTGTTATCTCCTGATACTCAAAGAGGGCGCCAGTTAAATGATTTATAGAGAGTACTGGTAATTGCAACTTTTTCACCTTTGAGATGTTAGGGTTTTTTGCCAGTAATATCACCGTCTTTATAAAATAAATTATGTAAAATTGACCTCAAAATTGAGAATTAAATTTTCCTTCAAACGCCATTATTATGAAAAAACACACACTTATACAACCTTGTGGCATTGCATCCAATGTTTTTAAAGTAAGCGATTTTTATTTGACGTTGATTACAGGAAAGGCTATTAGGGCAAAGGATTTTGTGCTACCTTTTACATACAGCTTCAGCATGTAATAATGACGTTTTTTTATTGGTATATAAGTGACGTTTCTTGTCATTGTTGAGATTCTTTCTTTTAGTAAATCAGTACACGTAAGCTTTTACTTGAAATTGACCACAAACACCTCAAAAGTTGCACCTCATAATTGTGTTTAACATTAATAATTTAAGTAATATTTTGAAGATTTTGACTATAATTTTCTTAAATCCAGATACTTGGAAAAATATCCACAATATTGAATTTTATACCTATTTGGTGTACAATTGAAAGGAAATTGAATGAAATATTAAAAATGTCGACCGACCCATAACCTCATAAAACTCTTTAGGTGTGAGATATAATAATGGAGTATTTAGAAATGCGAGCTTTAACAAAATATTCCCAACAAATTTCATTGCAATGGTGCCCGTAATTTTTACTAAGTAAACTCTACTTATTTTGGCAAACTGTCTTATTAAACACCAAGTAAGGATATATATAGGTGGCTGAAGCAAAATAAGAGTAATACTAATTGTACTGAATTTAGTAAATAAAGACAGTTAATTGAACACAAAATAAAGGCAGCATATATAGTTTATGGAAACAAAATAATGAGGTGGTACGAAGACACAAGGAAGTTATGAGAAATAATAATAGTATGGAGCAGGGCATATGTCTAGATGTGGATGGAGAATTCTGCAAAGACAAGCAGATTTTTGTTTTGTGTACAGTTTTAATTTCAACATAGAATTTTATTCTATGTAATATCATATACATAGAACCATTTAGGGTCGTATTCAACATACAATTAGCGCAAGCTATTTATTTTTTATTACCAATGTCGAAATTATTTGAAAGGCAAGATATTTGGGGAATACATTAAACTAAGCTGCAACCCCATCAATTCACTTTTTCGGTCATTTGACCGCCAAACATTTACTTGTTAGTATGCTATTTGAAATGTCGTCACTCATTTGTAATTGGCTGCATCTGATAAATATTTGGTAGGTTGTATAATACAGACCGCCGGTAGAAAAGGATAAAAGGTAACTGGGGGTTACTAGGGAAAATAAGACTGTGAGTGTCAGTTAGAAATCATTAACAAGAAGACAGTGGTCTAGCTGATAGTTACTCTTACCTGACCATATTATTAGCAACAGGAACAACATTTTATGGTTACTAAGATCCCAGCATTTATCCCGTTTGAATTTTTCTTCTTTATTTCTCTCCCTCTCTTTCATATACACTGTTTCAGGATCTTAAATGCAATTAGTTAATTAATAAAACATTTTTAAACAAAATATAACCGACTTCCACCTATAACTAAAAAGCTAAAAATAATTATAACAAAATACAACTCTAGCAAATAAATAACCCATTCAATGTTGTATAGGTACCTACCCAGGAAGTAAAAAATGTAAACATTAAAAGGTGCTCATTCTGTACAAATTATTTACCTACCAATCTAGTATATTTTTGAAGTCGGTGCCAAGTAACAATTAAGTTTGATGAAGTGGTAGATAAGTACGCAATGAAGGATTTTAGATTTGCTTGGCACCGACTACAAAAATATACTAGATTGGTAGGTAATTAGTTTGTACAGAATGAGCACATTTTAATGTTTACATTTTTTACTTTCTGGGTAGGTACACATTGAATGTGTTATTTATTTGCTAGAGTTGTATTTTGTTATAATTATTTTTAGCTTTTTAGTTATAGGTGGAAATAGGTTATATTTTTTTTAAAAATGTTTTATTTTCAACTTTTTAGTTTTTCTGAACTAAGATAGTTTTCATTTTTTATGTTTTATTTTGTATGTATAACCTTGATAGATAGAACCAGGTGACATCGAAAGCCCCAACATTACACATTGATACATTTTCATTTACATTAACAGGTAAATGTTTACCAACAAAATGTACTAGTTCATGTTGACTTAATAAGCTCAAAATATGTTTATGCCTTATGGACCACGCCATGTAACCGTTTTTAAACTTTTTTTGACAACTCTGTACAACTATAGATAATTCCACTCCGCCCTATGTACCAACCATCCTGTACATACGACTGCCCACGGACAAGCATAAATTTGTTAGCTGCCTTCTGTAAACTATAGGACGGAGTAGAATCCATCCCATATTTACGGAGTCAAATTCGTCCTATATTTCAATCATAGTATATAACTCCTTGTGGGCTACCCAATAAATTATTTCATTTTTAACATTTTATATTATCGCCCGATGTAGCATTAATTCCTCTCCACACTTTATGAAACTTCTTATGGGCTATAAAATAAATATTTTTTAATCACATTGTATAAATATAATTTAACTGCAGCATATATTTCAACAATCCTGTATATGATTTGTTTACATCCACATCATATAACAGCTTTTTAATTTCCCTATATAATTTTAATTACACATTTTTTTCAACATATTTATACCACCAAACGTCCACTCCACCCTATATTCCAACCATTCTCCGTCCTATATTTCTGTCATCATATAAATGCAACTCCTTTTATCACTTTACTTTGTGATTTTGTTTGCTATAACTAAACACCCTGTGTATAAACGCACCAATCAGCATGTTTGAGTTTGACATGTGTTGTCACCGAATTTTGTATTAGGCCGGGAGAATGTGACAACCAAAAGCACCGTCTTCGCAAAACTTTGCATTTAAATAGGTATTTGCCTGGTATACAAACAAATCGAGCTTGGTACTCATTGATTTAAGGAGCCGAAAATACTATGCTTTACTACCTATATGCTTGAGGTGGACAAAGAAAATTTTCAAATTCGCAATTAAAACTCCAGTGCTTAAAATTCCCGCACTATTACGTTGGAATTAAAATATTTATGAGGAAATATTCCTTATGTCATTTGGATGAAATTTTTGATAAGTATTTTCGGCGGTTTTCTGCAAAACTGCAAGTTATAAAATAATACACTAAACAGATTATTTTACTTCATCTATGTACTTTTTGTAGAATATGATAATACATCGAATAAAATTCAATCCATCTATTAACTTTATAGATTTAATATATTTAATATAGTGTTAGTCTCGTCGCTTTTTCTTGAATAAAAATATTATGTAAACAACGTGTTTGGTTACATGAAAAATGTAAAAATAACTGTCAAAAGAAACCCCTAGTGGTATCTACTTTTGCGCGTATACAAAATGTAAGAGCTTAATTGAAAATTTTTACCAATAAACCGATTTTCATGAAAACTGGAAATAAGTTCATTTTATTCTCTAGATCAAAACTAATATAAACTTGACAAATGCTTTTTATTTATAGGGGGTGAAAACCACCCCCTAAGCTAAAAATAAGTAAAACATAAAAATAGATGGTTCTTAGATTAAAATTATATCCAAACGAGTAGAACAAGTATTATTTAACATTCTACAGCATTATTTACACGACATTATATAGTATTTATAATATTTCATCCCTTAAAACCACCCTTAACGACAAAATAAAAAAAACATTTTCAAATATTTTTTGGACATATATATGAAAAATAAAAATCTTGGGTGTAGTTATGGTACAATAAACAATTTATTACAATATTTCAATCCTTAAGAACCACCCTTTATGACAACATTAAATTAAAAATAATTATAACAAAATACAACTCTAGCAAATAAATAACACATTCAATGTTGTTAGGTACCTACCCAGGAAGTAAAAAATGTAAACATTTAAAGGTGCTCATTCTGTACAAATCAATTACCTACCAATCTAGTATATTTTGAAGCCGGTGCCAAGCAAATCTAAAATCTCTCATTGCGTACTTAATCTACTAATTCATCAAACTTGATTGTTGCTTGGCACCGACTTCAAAAATATAGTAGATTGGTAGGTAATTAATTTGTACAGAATGAGCACATTTTAATGTTTACATTTTTTACGTCCTGGCTAGATACCTAACAACATTAAATGTGTTATTTATTTGCTAGAGTTGTATTTTGTTATAATAATTTTTAGCTTTTTAGTTATAGGTAGAAGCCCGTAATATTTTTTTTGAAAAATGTTTTATTTTAAACTTTTTAGAATTTTTGAACTCAGGTAGTTTTCATTCTTTATTTTTTATTTTGTATGTATAACCTTAATAGACAGAAACAGGTAACATCGAAAGCCTCAACATTACACAATGATACTTTCTCATTTAAATTGACAGGTAAATGTTTACGAAAATTACGCCATGTAACCTTCTTTCAACTTTTTTTGACAACCCTGTATAACTATAGATAATTCCACTCCATCCTGTACATACGACTGCCCACGGACAAGCATAAATTTGTTAGCTGCCGTCTATAGGACGGAGTAGAATCGATCCCATATTTACGGAGTCAAATCCGTCCTATATTTCAACCATAGTATATAAGTCCTTGTGGGCTAGCCCATAAATTAGTTCATTTTTTACATTTTAAATTATCGTCCTGTGTAACATTAATTCCTCTCCACACTTTATGCAACTTCTTATGGGCTGTAAAAGAAATAATTTTTTAATCACACTGTATAAATATAATTCAACTGCAGCATATATTGCAACCATCCTGTATACATATGATTTGCTTATGTCCACATCATATAACAGTATTTTAATAACCCTTTATAATTTTAATTTCACATTTTTTCCAACATTTTTATACTACCAAACGCCCAGTCCACCCTATATTCCAACCATCCTGTATATACGGCTGCCTACGGACCACTATCATTCTAGTCTGTCCTATATTTCAATCTTCATATAAATGCAACTCCTATCACTTTACTTTGTGATTTTGTTTGCTATAACTAAACACCCTGTCTATAATATAAACGTACCAAATAGCAGTTTAAAGTTTGACATGTGTTGTCACTGAATTTTCTATTAGGCCGGGAGAATGTGACAACCAAAACCGTCTTCGCAAAAATGGAAAAATTTGCATTTAAATAGGTATTTGCCTGGTATACAAACAAAACGAGCTTGATACTCATTGATTTAAGCAGCCGAAAATACTATGCTGTACTACCTATATGCTTGAGATGTACATAGAAAATTTTCAAATTCGCAATTAAAACATCCAGTGCCTAAAATTACGGCACTATTACGTTGGAATTAAAATATTTATGAGGAAATGTCCGTTATGTCATTTCGATGAAATTTTTGATAAGAATTTTGGAAATTTCGGCGATTTTCTGCAAAACTGCAAGTTGCAGGTCGCAGAAAAGTATATGAGATCACCTAAGGATCTTCCTTAATAGATAAAACGTTAAAAGACTATACACATCCATAAGGAGTTATCGAAAAATCGACTAAAATATTAGGGATATATTTCCATGCACGCATGTTTTCATTCACAAATTTTATCACTTTACCAATAGAAATCTTTTCCAAAATTTGAAGTTTCACCAATCCGGATATATACTCTATTAAACAAGATCTTATTCATTCAAAACGGTGCACCACAGGAGAGGAAATCAGGTAACATACATACAAAAAAAAATCGAAAAAATACCCGACGAATTGATAACTTCCTCCTTTTTGGAAGTCGGTTAAAAAATAGAATTAAATTAGCTCCATAAGTCCGTCAATTATTATGCTAATGGCTTAAAATCAAAATTATTTTGAAAATTTTTTGATGCACTTCAAAAAATGTTCAGTGATTTTTATTTTCTAAAACCTGATTTTTTTGTTATTTCACGTTTTACGCTGCAAATTTAGAGGCCATCGGGCAAAAACTGACCTCCAACTACTCATAAACCAAACTTTTCATTTTCTTATAAATTTCATGTTCTTTAATAATTTTTTAGTAGGACAACAATGTTTTCACTTATTCGAGTTAAACCGCCGGAAACTTTTTTTTTTTTGGTGAAAAATGAACATTTTCAATCATAAATAACTCAAAAAGTATTAATTTTTCGAAAAATGCTTATAGAAAATTTTACACTTAAAATTCATCTCTCTATCGATTTCTGCACTTATTTTTACCATTTTCATTTCCACCCCCTAGAAAGGGTGGCTTTCACCCCCTGGGCAATATCACACATTGGGACAATATAAGTTTTGTTTTTTACGATATATTCAACCTACTCTCAGACAAATCGATTTACTGGCAGACATTTTCCAGGGAAATTCCCGAGTCACTGTACTATATGCAAGAATTCCACAATATGCCAATTTATATACCACTTCTGCCATAAATTGGATTAACGATTGTGGAGTTTAAATAAATTTAGTGTCTAAATATTAAATATATGTTATATTACTTATGAATACGCTTTCAGTTGTAATACATGAATTGTAAAATTGACTTCGTAAACAAAATCGATGAAAGGCATATCATAATCATTTTCTCTTAATTATCAGTAAACACTTCGTAGCAATTGCAATGTGTATCGTCGTCTGGCTGTAATCTATTCCGATTTTTCGAAAAACAGCAGTTTTGTTGGTAAAATTTAGATGCTCTAGCAATGCACCCCGTTTGAATACTAATGTTGGCATTCAGTTAAAATTTACGTTTCGAACGAAAAATGTAGAATCGATCGCTGTGTAATTAGGTTTAGGTATTTCCGGCAAACTAGCATTGAGAGTTTGTTCCAATTCTCACAGTCAGTAGTTCTATTAAATTATAATGAGTTTTACAACAACTGGTATTGAAACGAAAATTTCCAATCTAATCACAAAAACTTTTAAATCAATAAAAGTTTTCAAACTCTATACCAAACCTTTTATTTAGAGGTATTTTTATTCGTTCATATGTCCTAATGAATACTACGAAAATGCATTAAAAGCCAATCTGTTTTCAATATTTTGTACGCATTAGATTTCGTGGAAAAATTCCATCCCATGGTTAATTAGAAAACTTTTAATTATAACGGCATTTTTTCAAAATAATTATTTGTATACCTAAAATTCTAATAAACCATTAAAAAATATATATAACCGACTTCCACCTATAACTAAAAAGCTAAAAATAATTATAACAAAATACAACTCTAGCAAATAAATAACAGTTAACATTGAAAGCCTTAACATTACACAATGATACATTTTCATTTAAATTGACAGGTAAATGTTTACGAATAAAATGTACTAGTACGCGTTGACTTAATAAGCCCAAAATATATTTATGCCTTATGGACCACGCTATGTAACCTTTTTTCAACTTTTTTTGACAACTCTGTATAACTATATATAATTCCACTCCACCCTATGTACCAACTAGCCTGTACATACGACTGCCCATGGACAAGCATAAATTTGTTAGCTGCCTTCTGTAAACTACCGGACGGAGTAGAATCCATCCCATATTTACGGAGTCAAATCCGTCCTATATTTCAACCACAGTATATAACTCCTTGTGGCCTACCCCATAAATTATTTCATCCTGTGTATAAACCCACCAAACAGCAGTTTGTCACTGAATTTTCTATTAGGCCGGGAGAATGTGGCAACCAAAAGAACTGTCTTCGCAAAATGGAAAAATTTTCATTTAAATAGTTATTTGCCGAGTATACAAACAAAACGAGTTGGTACTTATTGATTTAAGGAGTCGAAAATACTATGCTTTACTACCTATATGCTTGAGATGTACATAGAAAATTTTCAAATTTGCAATTATCACTTTTCGTGCCTAAAATTCCGGCACTATTACGTTGGAATTAAAATATTTATGAGGAAATGTTCGTTATGTCATTTCGATGAAATTTTTGATAAGAATTTTGGATTTTCTTCAAAACTGCAAGTTGCACGTCGCAGAAAAATATATGAGATCCCCTAGGGATCTTCCTTAATAGATTAAACGTTAAAAAACTCTACACATCTATAAGGAGTTTTCGAAAAAACGGCCAATATGTTAGGGATATTGGTCGATTTCCATGCAGGCATGTGTTCATTCACAAATTTATTCACTTTACCAATAGAATTCTTTTCCCAAATTTGAAGTTTCACCAATCCGGGTATATACTCTATAAAACAAGACCATATTCATACAAAACGGTTCACCACAGGAGAAGAATTCAGGTAACATAGATACAAAAAAAAATACGCGACGAATTGATAACCTCCTCCCTTTTGGAAGTCGGTTAAAAATTATAGCTACGGGTCACCAAATTTTTTTTAAAAGGAAACAAGAATATAGCCAAAATTGAACACTTTAATTAACAAGTGTCGAATTTATCTTTATAAATCCATTTAACTCGACTTTAACCCTAATGAAGAGACGAAATAATTCAAGACCTCCTCAACAATTTTATTCAAATTACTTATGGATACAAGCTTACAAGTCACATGTTAATTCAAGGCACACACGAAGGTGAGTTCTCTGTGTCACTATCATTTCCTGCATTTACTATCGATATACAAGTTTATCGTTAACCATTATACAAGATGGTTAAAAAAATGTTATATATAGCCAACAAGCCGTTTTATATGCTTATATAAATTCGTTGAAATATAGGGCGTTCGAGAATTATAATTATACAGGTTGGGTGGCATATAAGTCGTGGCATATACAGAGGAGTAAGAATATAGAATGGATTGAAGAGAAATTGTAGTCATTCAGGTTAGTTAGAAAAAGCTAGAAAAAAAATTACATGGTCAAGCCAACAAGCAGTTGATTACATTTGATAGTTAAAAGATAGGATGGAGAAGAACATATGGTATACAAGTTGTTTTAAAAAATGGCAAAAGAATTTTATACCTGTAGGGTAACTCTCTAGCAGTTACAAATAAAGATGGGTTTTAGTATAGGGTAGAGTGGAACTATAGTTTAACAGGGTGGTGCAAAAACTGTTAAATAGGGTGGCTATTGGCAGGTCCATATACAGGGTGGTGACGTTAATGCTGAAGTATAATTATTGTCATGCAGCTTGATTTAAAAAACATTAGAACAACAGTGCTATATTTTTAGCCCATAGGTTGGTTGCAATTTACGCTGGAGAAGAATTGTAGTTATACAGGGTGATTAAAAAATGTTTAGAAAAAGAAATGTTTTATTGGGTATAGTAGGTGGTTAAAAAAAAATCCAAACAAGAAGTGTTTATAGTGTAGTCCACAGGCAGTCACATATACAGAATGGGTGGAAGATAAAGTATTATTGTTATACAGGATAGTTGGAATATAAAGTATTATAGTTTTATCGTGTGATTCATAAACTTCTGTCCATAAACATATAGAGAGAAGTTGAAGTATATTCTGAAGTGGAATTGTTATAAAGAGTGTCTTAATAAATGTTAGAGAATTGAAATTAAGCTGATTCATTAAGTCTCAGGATAAATTTATGTACATGGCGTATTTACATATATGAATCCACATTTTTTCCAGCCCTTGAATTTGCGAGAGAAGTTCGTCAAAAAATTTGAATTTTGTCTATAAAAAGATATTATAAAACAATTATACCACTAAAATGCACAAAATAAATAACAAAATCACCGACTTCAATACATAGTAACAATAATGACATTAAAAAGTAAAAAAAAAATCAATTGGATATTTAAAACGTAAGATGTTATATGTTCTATAAGACTGCTTTTAACGTTGGTGCCAACCCTAAAAATATGTGTGTAACATATAAATAGCTTTATAAATTAACTAGCTGTTACCCGCGGTTTCACCCGCGTATGAAATGTACAATTTTGCGAAAAGAAATAGCTTATGGGTTATCCAATATAACAATTTTTTGTAACTTTGCTGAACCACCTAACATAACTATAAATCTGCCAATCCCTAATAAATTTGTCCCAAACTGCAAGTGCTTATGAGCCAGATTATATAACAATTTTATTCAACATTGTTTGGAACCTCCTTGTATAACTGTAACTCTGCTTTACCGTATAGTGCAATCATCCTGTATAGGGCGCTTTTTATTTGTCATCCAATATAAGTCCAATTAGTCCAATTAATCAATCATTATAACTTATTTGTCATTTTTTAAACCATTATGTATAACCATAATTTTATTCTACAAAATATTTCAACAACGCTATATATGCATCTTGCTTAGGTGTCACCATATACCTATAACATTTTTTAAACACTTAACTATAACTCGGATCCCCCTATATTTCAACTATCTTATCTATGCTACTGTTTATGGACTATAACTAGTTTTCTGACATTTTAACCACCCTGGAAAATATAATTTGTCTCCATCTTATATGTCAACCATCCATTACATGCAAGTTCTTTGAACATTGTTTTAATCATACTGTATAACTATAATTTTACTTCGCCCTATGTTTCAAATATTGCATATATGCAACACAGCTCATGTTCTATCCTAGAAAATTTTTTATACAATTTTTTATCCACACTGTTAAACTATACTTCTACTTCACCCTGTATTTCAACCACCTTGTATGTGCAACTACTTATGACACTAACAATATAACATTTTGTTATCCAACCTGCATAAATATAATTCAACTCCACCGGTTTTTCAATTACCTGGTATATATATGATTAGTTCCACTCAATATATCTTTTTCGAACCACCCCGTATAACTTCCCCTTATTTCAACCACTTTGTATTTATGCAGCTACTTAAAGGCCACCTAATATTCCTTTATTTTCAAGAATTATTAAATACGTAATTCTACTCCGCTGTAAGTTTTACCTATCCTTTATATGGAACACCCTGTAAAATTACATTTGATATAACGGTTGAATTTTTTTTAAGCCAAACATGTTACATGGGCATATTCCGAATTATGAATAAAAGCTAAGCTGATTCAACTATCTAATATTTGGTGCATGCGCTCGAACCAATTGACTAATTGTGTATTACTGAACATGGCATTAGTTTTTTTGGCTATATATACCGTTTCTGTCAATGTAGGGAGATAAAATGTACACCAGATTTTAAGTCAAACTATAAGCTTTGCAACAAAAAAAGATTCAGCCAAAACAGTTCAGTAGTTATTACGTGATGAGGTAACAAACAAACAGACAACTACAACTTTATAATAGTATAGAAATTCCGATGTAAAATATATGCCTTTCTTAAGCTTGGCATCAACTTCAAACGGAGTCTTATAGAACATATATAATATATTTCGTTTTAAATATCCAATTGAATTATATTTTACTTTCTAGTGTCATTGTTGTTACCATGCGTTGAAGTTAATGCTTTTTTTAAAGCTATTTATATATTATTTTCTAAAACCTCAAAAATTTTAAAGTTTTTTATCAACATTTACTCAATACTTATGCCACACGCTAAAAAAAATCTGTATTAATTTTATTACTTTATTATCGAATTAATTATTTAAACTAACTAAAAATAAAAGAAGGGAATTATGTGGTCTACAGTTTTAGATATATACATTTTAGGAAGACTTTACATTTATAGACTTTAGTGATACATATATTTTCATTAAACAAAAAAATATGTATTTTTTATAATCCTTCAAGTTAAATGACCAGTAGCTGCAATTTTACAATAAAATACAAAAAGTGTATTCAATATAAAGTTCAGATTGTTTGCACATCTCTTGTCCACATTACAAAAACTTCGGTTCTCCGAATTATAACTTCCTATATATACTTTCTGTTTGAAGAAATAAAAATCTGATTTCTTGTCGTATTAGTATCGACATTGTTTCTGTGTAGTTATATTTACTTTTTCCGTTCGCTTGTGAAATAGCTTTTCGAATTGTGAACTCACTTAAACGATCGGCTCACTCAGATGTTCAGATTTTATTCCCAAAATAATAAAAATAAAATAGACTTTATTTTCAGTTTGACGACATATCGTGCGTATCGGTTTCAATCACTAAATTATGTTGATCCTCCAATAAAGCCCATTCAGCATATTCAAACGACATATAAAGAATTGCGACATCAAAAAGAGTCAATACAGTGTTGTAAAATATCACATTTTTGGGCTTAGCTTTTACTAATGGGCAATTTCGGTAAGCTCTAAGAATCGACGAAGCCCCTTAAATATAAAAATATAGTACAGTAGCTTCAGGCAGAGAGTGTATTATCTGCGAGCTTTACAAACTATTCGATTATTTTGCCTGTTCGTTAGGGTTTTCCCTATTCAAAATTTTTTTCCTGCAACAGATAAGTTTTTAAAATCGTAGTAAGGCAATTTCGTAAAATTGCCCGCATTACTGGCTGTCCGTACAGAAATTCCTCCTCATAGTTATTCTTAAACTGATCAACAAGTATTCCTGTATATAAATAGTGTATTGTATATTGTGTAATGCTTATCGGTTTGGAAACGTTTCAGCTCCGACTCTTAAGTCGTTGTCAATCGCTTTGTTGAGTATGTCGAGGTATTTTCAAAAAATGTTCGCTCTGATGTGGATTTTGTTGTTTGTCAATATCAAAATATTTTGAAAAAACCTCTAAATAGTCAACAAAACGATTGACAAAGACTCCAGAGTCGGAGTTGAAACGTCTTCAAACAGATTAGTATAACACACTATATAATACACTATTTATATACAGGAATACTGGTTGAACATTTTAAGACATCTTTTTCTGTCAGAATAACTGTGAGGAAGAATTTCTATACGGACAGCCAGTTATCCGGGCAATTTTACGAAATTGCCTTACTACACTTTGTTCTCCAAATACGAGTTTAAATACTTATCTGTTGCAGGAAAAAATGTTTAGGAGAGAAAATCCCAATGAACAGGCAAATCTTTTCGAAATTACTTAAAAATATTCTATGTCGATGTTTTTTTTAATGCAGATAGCTAGAAGTATATCCACTCAGGTGCAACTGGCTCGAGTGTAGTGTTTTTTGTTTGTGACCCAGAATGTACCACCGTTCATTTAACTAGACTTTCAAATATGTTGAGAAGAAAAAATGATTTCACACAAATGTTACTCAACTAATAAGATAGCTAATATTTTTCTGTAATAAATATTTACTTATTATGAACTATTTTAATTTATAGGCATCTAAGTATATTTTTCATGTAATTACAAAATGATTGTGAGGATATCCGTGATTTTTAGACTCCTGGTTAAGGTTTCCCCTCCTAACTTCTTTTCTGTAAATATAAATATGTATTTGAAAGTTGAATTGGACAAAAATGGTAATAGGGGCAACTCCGAAAAACTGCCGGCATTACTAGTTACCTTTTATGATTTTTTAAAGTTTTATTACTTTTTATTGCACCATTAATCTTTTTGGCCTAACAGTTGAAATTGAAGTGAAATTCCTTACTTGAAAACATTAAAAAATATATATAACCGACTTCCACCTATAACTAAATAGCTGAAAATAATAATAACAAAATACAACTCTAGCAAATAAATAACGCATTCAATGTTGTAAGGTACCTACCCAGAAAGTAAAAAAGGTAAATATTATTGCTCATTCTGTACAAATTAATTACCTACCAATCTAGTATATTTTTGAAGTCGGTACTAAGGAACAATCAACTTTAATGAAGTAGTAGATAAGTACGCAATGCAGGATTTTAGATTTAGATTTGATTGGCACCGACTTCAAAAATATTCTAGATTGGTTGGTAATTAATTTGTACAGAATGAATGTTTACATTTTTTACTTTCAGGGTAGGTACCTAACAACATTGCATGTGCTATTTATTTGCTAGAGTTTTGTTTTTTTATTATTATTTTCAACATTTTAGTTATAGGTGGAATGATACATTTTCATTTAAATTGACAGATAAAAGTTTACGAACAAAATGTACTAGTACTAGCGTTAGGTTTTATGACTCTTTTTAATGAGCTCGCTCATTTCGTTCAGCTCACCAAAACGAGTCGTTCACACTGAGTCGTTCATTTGAACGATGTCGCTCCTCAACCACACAGCCGTTTAGGCTTAGGCGGATTTATATAATCTCTACTTGTGTAGTTCACTTCTCAAATTAATATTAAAGTTTTGCTGAGTAATAATTTAAAGATCATTAATTTATGTAAAATTATAAAAAATTTATATTATTTGACACAAAAATAAGAAAAAAGAGTAAAATATAAACGTTGTAAACTCTCAAAACAAATAAAATTATTATGCTTACTTATAACTCAAATAGAAATTTATGTAACAAAAACACTGCAAACAATAACAACCCTGTGCCTTAGTGCCTGTGATAATAAAAATTTAAAATAGCCACTCATGGATTCGTTGAAAATAAAACTTTCCAACTGAATTTTAAAATAATACCTACATTTTATCAACTAAACGGCTCTTTTCTCTCCACTCACCACTGCTCCGAGCCGAGGTGAGTCACCGAGTCTCTACTTCTTGATTGAACGTTCAGCACATCCGCTTTCGCTCTCGACTGGAAGTGAATGATTCTATTAATGGCGAACTGAACGAGCTATTTGACTTAACAGTGCCGCTCATGCGTGGCACATCTAGAGGAGTCGTTCGTTTTGAACGACTCATTCACCCAAGCCTAACTAGTACGCGTTGACTTAATAAGCCCAAAATATGTTTATACCTTATGGACTACGTCATGTAAAGTTTTTTCAACTTATTCTGACAACCCTGTATAATTATAGATAATTCCGCTCCACCCTATGTACCAACCATCCTGTACATACGACTGCCTAGAGCCAACCATAAATTTGTTAGCTGCCTTCTGTAAATTATCGGACGGAGTAGAATCCATCCCATATTTACGGAGTCATATCCGTCCTATATTTCAACCATCGTATATAACTCTTTGTGGGCTACCCTATAAATTATTTCATTTTTAACATTTTGTATTATCACCCTGTATAAATATAATTCAAGTCCAGCATATATTTCAACCATCCTGTATATGATTTGTTTATGTCCACATCATATAACAGTTTCTAATCACACTATATAATTTTAATTCCACATTGATATTAGTATACAAATATTGATATTCTTGTGGTACATGGATACTCAAGATAGTTTAATAAGCATAAGCAAGTGATAAGATGAAACTTACATGCAGTAGATTTAGCTTAAATATAAACATATTGGTGTAACTGTCTAACAAATTTCCAAAAATGTAAAACGTCGATTACAATTGTAATAGCTATCCAAACATTTCCTTGTATTTAAATATTATGTATAAGAAATAAAAATAAATACATAACCTAAAGTGTCATTTAAGAAACAGACAGACAATCAAAAACAACTACTGCTTTGGGTTATTACCGGTTGAAGATATTTCAAACAATGACGTAACAAAGGGCTCATTTGTGACGTTTTCGTGATGTCATTGGTATTAACCAGGACCGCTAGAATGTGTTTGGTTCAAACCACTTAGGAACAATTATAACAGGTAGATCGGTAGAAATCGGCTTTAATACCCAACGAAAGTAGAAAAGGGTACAAGTTGGTCGATAATAATAGGCATGTTCCTACATGACTTAAAACCGATAAGTTTCGGGCGCGCATACACTCCGATAAATCAAAAAGCATTGTCCCTATGACTTCACAATATTCAATCGGAAATAGTTTTAATTTGGAATAAATTCAAAGTTGAAGATAGTGGGAGAGATTGTAACTTCGCGGGATAATAAAGTTTTTATTTTACTCTTTTTCTAAATCGTTTCTAATTATTTCTATATCCTAATAGTCACGTATAATGTGTTATATATATATATATATATATATTTGTTTTTAAGTTTTCGCGGGCACTAAATGTTTTAGGTATATATATATATATATATATATATATATATATACTCAACGTTTCGACTCCTGCTTTGGAGCCATTATCAAGAGACAAAAAATGAAAAAGAATTTCAGAGTCTAGATCGAACTCGGGGCCTCAACCTGCCTACTCCCCAAGAGTCACTAGGTAACTGAACTGAAGGTAAATCTGCGCTGCTTCTTTTATTTATAGTTATCGGTCGATTAGTAGGAGATGTCGCGTGATGAAGGGGCTGTGTGGTGATTGGTTGGGTGTTGGTGGGCGTGTCTGGTCTGTTTAATCTGGCAATTACGGAGGTCCAAGCTGTGAGAAGGCGTGTGCTGTCATCGCGTTTATTTAGACAGAGAGGTCTTTTTTCTATTTCCATGGCTTCGCGAATAGTGGATGCCCTAAGAGAATTGAGAGATATGATAGTCCTACTGTCCTCGAAGTTGCTAGAGTGCCCTGTTTGGATATGGTGATGCGCGAGAGCTGAAGTCGGATGTTTTTTACCCACTGACAGAGAGTGTTCATATACTCGATGGTTAATGCGCCTATTAGTACGACCGATGTAGCTTTGTCTTTGGGGTGACCAGTTAAGTTGCCTATAGTTTGAGTGGTGTTGAAGGTAGTCTTTATTTGATGTCGGTGTAAAATCCGTGCTATTTTGTCAGTGACTCCTCGAATGTACGGGAGGACGACTTTTTGATGTTGTTGGTCTGTTTCTGACGGGGTTGGTGTGATTGGGGGTTAAATATTCGTACAACAAAAAACAGATAGACATAAAACGGAATAGGAGACACCTATATCCAGGAGTAAATGACTACAGGTTGAAAAGAAGAAGACTCTAGCTGCGGCATTTACCATAAAATTCAATGATAGAAAATGACAAAGTGACAAAAATATTTGTTCAATGGAAAAACATTTGTTAATAAAATCATTAAAAGATATGAAGAATATTTATGATTTTTTCTTTCATTCACCTTACCTATATACAAACGACAATTTGAAGCAGAGGCCGCAGCTAACGGATAGGGTCGCTAAGAATAGTATATCTATTTTGTAAAAAAATCTATCTATTTTGTAGTTTCTTGTGAAAAATTAGCAGGCAATATCTGAGTCTAGTATAAGGCTTAAGTCTTAGTTATTGCTTATTAAAATTTCACAATTTTATTTCATTTTGTTTGGAAGGTATGACTTTTTATATTCTGTGTTGTTTTGTATATTTTTGTTTCCTATAATATAAATTATATGAAACTCTTCGTGATACACGTATCACGTAATTATTAAACATACCTTAAATGGTTCAATTGTATACGAATCCATTTTAAAAAATTACCAATATGTTTAATAAAAAAAAGTTACAGAGAACCTTCTGTATATCCGTAAAGTAACATTCCATGGATATATTGGAGTGTGTACGCGTACATTGCGTGCATTCTCAATATCCTAAAATAAAGTAAAATATTAATAATTACAGAAATACTTAATATTATCTGAAAGTTACTATACAAGGTTATTTTTTTTTGATGTATTGTAGTTTTTGAGGGATTTTATGGAGATTTCTCCTGTATTGAACGTTTGCTGCAAAAACTAAGTGCACGGTCAAAAACATAAATGTTCTGTGTTAGTTAGCTGCCACCTCATTTTGCATATTCAGACAAAATTTCAATGGACTATTAGGAGACGAACATAGAACGTCATTTTGTAGTAGAAGTCGGTTTATTGTTATAATTTTTTAAATGAGAAATGTTTATCCTTATCTTAAGTATTAAATATTTACTTATAATTTCCGACAGGCTAGAAGTTCTTTGTTTGTATAAAGCGTACCTCAACACCGTATGGCCATATCTGTGAGAAATACGAATAGACGACCAAGATAACGCAGTATGCAACATCCATAATAAATCGTCTGAATTATTTAATCTTTATGTACTTCTACGAAAGAATTCTCGGCGTGAATATCCTGTCTGGTTTAATGCTGCCATTAACACTGGATATATAGCAAAAATGCATGCAAGATTTAAGGCGGGCAAAAAACTATGTCTTGTAACGAACATCGCACAAACCGTAAAATATTCTAAAATTGTAAAAGTAATGAATAATATGGCATGTGCCAGCTCAAATTTGTTTCAAGAAGGGAAACAATAGCTATAAGAGATTAAATAATATAAAGGAAGTGATTTGACTTCATGTCGCAAAGTAATGCTAATGCTAATATGCTAATACCAAAAAAAATTATAATGTGCTGCACCTACAGAGGCAATCTAGTTGCCTGTGCATAGGACTGGGATATAACTGCTAAATAATATTCTTTATACTAAAAGCTAAAACTATGTTAAAAAAATCGGAAATTCTATAAAAATAAAATAAGTATGAAGACAAATATTTGTCTTATTTCTCTTGTGTTATATTTATATTATAGTTATAATATACTTATATTATATTTATATTATACATATATTATATTAACTCTTAATACTCTTGGTTGATATTTACTGAAAGGAAAATCATGAAAATCATGAAACGTTGTTCAGAATCCATTGTTTTAATTCCTCTTATCTCTGCTTTTTGTTTTGTTTGTTTGTGTTTTGAACTCATCTGGAAGTTCACTAAACAATTTAATGGCCATAACAAGACTTCTTTTCTCGCTACTTCTCTTTTTCATTTTCGGCAACTGGTTTTGGAATTGGATGTATCGACTGAAGTTGCAGTAGGTTGTTTATGTAACATTGTATATCACCAGGATAGGAAAACACATGTTTCGCCTTATTAGAGCTTTATCATGTACATGTAACATGTACTCTTGATAAAGCCCTAATAAGGCGAAACATGTGTTGAGTGTTTAAATCAATACATCTTTGAAACATTTCAAAGCTTAAGATTTTCCTATTCTGGTTGGATGTATCTATTACTTAATTCTATAAAGTGATATAATAGAGAATGTAACGAGAAAATTAGATCCAAATACAGTGTGTTTTGTTGGAAAGGTATTTATTCTTGTTTACAATTTTTGATACTCTATTTTGTAATTGTTGCAGCAGGTTAAGATTATTGTAACAGGCTCCTCCCCATGCTATATTGCCACAATTGATTCTATTATGGAACAGCGTAATAAACCATTCTCAATGTTTCAGTGTCCATATATCTGGATATTTTATAAAAAATAATTACCAAATATTTGTTTTTTTTTTCTATAAAAAACATTTTTTAGAGTAACCTCATATTTACAATTTGGAGTAATAGTTATAATATCAATGTTACCCGAGCATAAAACTGGCATAGCACTTTGGTTTGATGCTATTATCTCCTTGATACTCGGTGTAAAACATGCATTTTGTATCATGTTTACATTTGTAGTCATATGAACACTTGCTCCGCTATCCAAATAGAAATCCTGTTTGCTATAATTTCCGTTAAGAAAAATAGCAGAAAAGGCGTTCGTTTTCTTAATTTGCTGCGGATTATCTTGTTTACACTGTGACTTATAGTGTCCTACCTTCTTGCAACGGTAACATTTTATTGGTATCTTTTCTGATTTATTTACTTTCGAGCCGGTATAAATCACTGACAGTTCGCCGCCATGATGACTAGATCTGTCATTCTTCCCATGGCTGCCAACATTAGAATAATGTCGACTGTGCTGTCTTCTGGTGTTTATAAAAGCACTTCCTGGCTCGGAATCACTTCCCGCCAAATCAATCAACTTAGTTTTTACAACGTCAGCAGTAATGGCGATTCCCGAATGTTCTATCGCCATTATCATCGGAAAATATTTTTCAGGTAAACCTGCCAACATTAAACAGCCGATCCACTCGTCGTTCGCGGAAAAACCCGTTCCTGACTATTTCTGGGCAGTTTCAATAATCTGTGTAACATAACTTGTCATAGAGTCACATGTATCCAGACGAATCGAAATTAAATTTCGCAACAGACTAATTCTTCGGGAAAAACCAGAGTCATCGAACATAGTCTTCAATTTCTGCCATAAACACTTTGTGCTTGTAGCGTCCTTTATATGAACATATAAAGACGGTTCAATGGTTAGAATTTACTTGGCCTTCGCTTTTTCATCTGCGGCTGCTGCATCTAGGCTTTCTTGCTTAATACAATTTTCCATGCCTTCTAAAACTAGCAAATTCTCCGCTGCAAACGCCCATTCGTGATAGTTTTCACGCCCCATCAATTTCGGAACGTTAGCCAAAAATGAATTGGAAGCCATTTCTGTTAAATTCACTTTTTACGGTTAAGAAATAGTCTCAAGTTCACTACAACTGTATTGCTATACTATTGAACAAATTTAAACTTTAATTTACTACAGCCACTGGGCATTCTGCCATGCTGGGCCCATAACCTAATAAAACGACGTTATTCTTTCAATCCTGATGATCGACTCTTTTATTGAATGCTTTTACTACAGAATTTAGATAACCAACATCACACCTTATTTACTATATACAACAATAGAGGTCGCTGTTTATTTGATGTTAAATATAAAATAAATTCTAACAATGTTCAATATGTTTGTCCCATTTTATATAGGGATCAAAAATGACACTTAAATATTTGAACTCATTCAACTTACGTACGTTCTTTTCGTTTATACGAACATCAAAGGAATGTGGTAAACTGTCGCATCGATTCCTGAAAAGCATATAAACCGTTTTACCTATATTTAGGCATAATTTATTTAAGGCTAGCCATTCCGATATTTGATTCCGGCAGTAATTCATTTTTGATTCTACACCTTGCCAGGTTTTGTCAAAAGTTATTATCACAGTGTCATCAAAGTCATTCACATACAACATAAACAACAGGGGTCCAAGTATTATTCCCTGAGGAACACCGGTAGTTACGAGCATAAATGCACTCACTGTGTTATTATTTTTAACTCGTTGTAGCCTGCTGCCAGGATAACTAACTAACAATTTATTCGCAATACCTCTGATTCCATAGCTGCCTAAGTTTTTAAGTAGGTTTTTGTGATTAACTGTATCAAAAGCTTTTGCTAGGTCAACAAAAGTTGTAGTAGCTACTTCCTACTCTATGTATGCTAATGATATCGCATTTAATAATAATAGCATAGATGCGCTTTCAAATATATCAATAATTAAATTTCTTGTTCAGGTAGAAGGACAATTTGAATTCAAATATAATACAGTTTCTTCGTAACTAAACACGCTTTTCTTATGCCATATTATAACCACTGAAAAATTGATGTCATTCCTAAAACACACTTTAAAAATCCTTGTTAGGTTAATTCATATCTTTTACCTCATAATTTCTCTTGGGAGTAGTTATTTGATTGAAGTCGGTTCTTTTCCCTGTAAAAATTTCGTCGATGCAAGTCTGGATCGTTTTAGTGGGGATATTTTTGAGATTCACAGGATAAATAAAAATCGAGGCTCTTCTCGTTTCGATGCGGAGGTGAACGTGTTGCCTTACGGGATGTGACGAATTTATGGGTAATGATGACGTTTTACTAAAGAGAAGTGGCCGTACGAAAATTTTCACGTACGTACTAGTAGATGGTTGAATTATATATTCCCTGGTGGTTCAATCAATTTGGAATATTTGCTGATTATAGAGGAATTATCAGATTAGAGTTAACCCTTGCTTCAAAAGGTAAACGTGCCATCTTTGCTGAAATAAAAAGACATGTGCGATATTATATTTTACGGTTTTAAGTTGAAATTTTTACGTTGGAGCTATTTCGTACGTTGGACCTGTTTAACTATTATTTGGAGTTTCCTATGGTGAAGCCGTCTTATTTTTTGGATGGATTTATTTTACGTTGTAGTTGGACCTGTTTAACCGTTTAAGTGGAGTACTTTCAAAGGTGAAATTGAGTTTTGGATGGAGTTATTCATGTTTCCGGCAGTGTTTCCTTTTTATGCTGGAAACATATTTTTTATGCTGTTTAACTGGTCATTGTTAAGGACTTTATGTTATAACTCACTTTTGGTAAGTTAGCCATGGATCAAGGGGCTATTTAACTGTTAATTTGATCGGATTTAATGACTGAGCAGCCGCCATTGGTGGATAAAGTACAGATTCCGTGATGGCGGACAAATTGTGAAATATTTGGGTTTAAGTTTCCAGGACTTAAAGTATATTACAAATAATCATTTCAATGTGTATATGATAATAGAAAATCCTTGTGCAATGTAAGGTTTTTGCTGTTAACAGTTTATACCGGTATCTTGTTTGAGCCAATCATTTTGATTATACGATCATAATTGACTACATTTTTTCTCCAGATTTCGCTTTGTAGTTTTAGTAAATATACTAATTTTCACTTTGAATTTACATTAATTTCTCACTATATACATAAATATTAGTTTTTTCAAATTTATCTACCATAAAGAGTGTCTCATTTTTTTGGTTAATTTTTTTGTACACCATAATTTTTACATTTTTTTATTACACTCTTCTCTGTTTACGTTTTGCATATTTTTTATTATGCCCAACCTATCGATTGTTAAGAAAATTTTTAAGCACAAGTGAAAGTATTGAACACAATTTTTTTGAGACAAAACAAAATAACAAGCAGTACATTCAAAAGGGTCATACACTGTATCAACATAGCCGGTGTGAAATAACATCACAACTTCTTACTGTTGTTTGGTTTTTAAGGTACGTTCACTTACAGGTTTTAACCAAATGGTGTTTTTGTGTTTTAATATCTTACCCACTTCTTATTGTTTCCGATGAAAAGCAGCCGCCTAGCAGGTCAAGGTTATATGTTGAATTTTCTGATTTTATAAATATGAGGTCACAATATTCTTTAGAAAATAGTTTATTTTTTGTGATACCATGAAGTCCGGCATTTTTTTGAATTTTTACAATCTCAGTCAATATCATCCACCTTAAAGAACTAAGACATTATCCATTTATCTCCAATGTTTCCTCTTTCAGTCAGACTTCTAGAAGATACTCTCTAATGGCATTGTTTCTGAGTTATTTTCTTAGACTTTTGGCATCACACAATTTTATTTTTCATTTCACTTTCCTGTGTATATTACTTAACAATTTATATGTACTTTGTTCATTTAGTGTGTTGAACACTGCGTTTAAATATCTAATATTGGCAACTGAAAACCCCTTAAACAGAAATTATTTTTACAACACCCTAAAAACTTTTTGAGATAACAGGTATGAGACAATACTTACATAATGGTTGAATTCTTTCTCTCACCAGTGTTACCAAAAACCAGCGGTATTGTATTTACCTTTGTTTTTATTTGTATATTTATGTTAAGGTATGGTAAACATACGAATATTACACGACGCAGTAAAGGAAAACTTCCATAGGAAAGTCGTGCTGCTTTGAATAGAAGTTTTCGAATATCACATTCGATATTATCAGAACGCGTATTGGATAAATGTCGGAAATAAGAATATAATTTTTTTAGAAAAGATAGGAAAATCTGTAAGGCGTACACACTTATGCGATATTTCACTTCAGTATCTGATGAAAGGAATATGAACATTACGCCATTTATACAAAATATGTAACTTATAGGAAATACGGGGGAAATAATATCAACGTATTGACATTTCTAATACTATTGTTCTTTTAATAACAGAATGGAACGAATGATAGGAATAGCAACTAAAAATCTATGACAGTTTGTCAATTTACTTATTAAGTAAATGGTACTACAAAAGAAAGTAACAGTAGTCTTTCCTAATAGAAGAAGTCTGCCTAAGCTCAAGAATTTCTTATTTTGGGTATGCTCCAATAAAACGGAATTTTATTTTGTTCTAAATTTATTTGTACATAGGAACGTTTCGCTGTTGGTTTTACAGCTTCTTCAGCCTAACAAATAATTTGGAGATTTAATAATGGAATTCTTCATACATGCCAAAGGTAACACCTAATATGTGAAAATCATTAGTAATTAAAAAAATTATTTTTTTAATTACTAATGATTTTTTATCTTAATATCTATTCTATGATTTTCACATATTAGGTGTTACCTTTGGCATGTATGAAGAATTCCATTATTAAATCTCCAAATTATTTGTTACGCTGAAGAAGCTGTGAAACCAACAGCGAAACGTTCCTATGTACAAATAAATTTAGAACAAAATAAAATTCCGTTTTATTGGAGCATACCCAAAATAAGAAATTTTCAAATTTTAATATTTTACTCCAAAGAAGAACAATCTATATATATATATATATATATATATATATATATATATATATGTATATATAATTATGTATATATATATATATATATATATATAAACCGAATGTGTTGTAACGGATGACCATTTTGTTGATTAAGAAATATAAATACAAATTGGACTTAAAAGCTCCTAATACCGAGACTGGAATTATCCGGGTTGCAGTTTTTGACTGCAGACAGTCCATGAGCAGTTTAAAACAAACTAGCTCAATCCTACTGATGACCTAGAGTATTAATGAATAATGTCTCCAGTAGAAGACAACTATCAACAAGGAAATAAAGCTAAAGATATTTCTAACAACAACAACAGAAACCTGATTTTCACACGACTTTTTAAAAACTCGTAATACTGAAGAATGAGCTGAGTCTCATCGCGGCATTTAATTAGCCAATGCGGACAAGCATCAGTAGTATAGCCCCAAAAACAAGAGCAAAAGGAAAGAGATTTGTGTCGGATCCTTGGGGTCAACAAATTCTTCTTCGTCAGAAATTCAGTAATTTTTTTCGATTTTTAAGACCAGTCACTGCTTGCTGTAATGAAAGGCAGAGTCGGGGACTAAACTGGCAAATCAGCTAAACCGTGAGCAGGTACTACTATTCATGTTGGTCCATTTTAGAGATGGAAGTAAAATCTAGGTTGCTTGCCCTAGAATGCTGAGATGTATATCTATGTGGAGCTCCCGCCATTTCTGCCTCGAATTTCTGATAGATTTCAGGAAGGTTGATGTGTTGTACTGCCCTCCTTCTTTTCGCGATGGTGGTGTAATCATAAACATCTGTCAGGTCGGAAAACTGAAAAGCTGGTTCTCTCGCCAGGGATGAGTAGTGTCCTCTGACCAAATTTTGGAGTTCCTAAAATCGCTGAGGCACCCATGGCCGGTATGTTGGTGCTGGAGGTTCCTGATAACCGGGCTAGCTGGACTATCTGGGGCTGGTCGGACGCAGGGACATCCAGGCTCTGCCATAAGGCTAAAATTACTCATCACGCTTTCAGAAATGTAATAACATGTACCACCAGGTACTACTAGTCATCTACGACTCCAGATTTATTGACAAATACAAATGACTAATGAACCAACTCTGCCACAATGATGGAAAGACCAGCAGTACAAGATAGGTAAGTAACAGTACTTAATAAAAATGTATTTAATACTCTCTTCGAGGTGTCATTCCTAGATGTCGGTCTTACATCTCGCGTCTTCAAAAATGTATTTGTCATGTGACAAATATGGGAGAAAATAATTACCAGTCACAACGAACACCAGAAAAAAAGACAACAAAGTTTGCTGCTGAGGGATCCTGTTTCCAAACAACAAAACTGAATAAACCCGACCAAACTCTACAGAAGATTTTTCAGTAGGAAAACTGGATTAGTTTGAAGATTCAGGAGTGAATGGAAGTATTATTGATCATGCTTTGCTTGTGCTGATATCTGGGTCACCTGATTACAATACATAATTTCTGATTCAACTTATAAATCATTTAGCAGTACACAACGCGTATAAGAATATAATTACTTTAGTTACTAAGCTTATTTTTGTACAAAACACATATATTAAAATGAAGAATACTAAAATGAGGTCATTTGAAAAACATGTACCAATTTTAATTCTGCCAGTTCTAGCTGCTCTTTTTAATTTCCCTACTTTCTTTAATTTTTAAACCACCTCTGTAATAGATCAACCGAAAAAATTATATAAAGGCTTTCCCTCATCCATTTGTTAAAATTATTCTCCAAAAACCAGCTGTAATGCCTAAGGCCACTATTTGTCTAGATAACAAATGATATTCTCTTGATTCGTTTTTCGATACAATAAGTATACGAAATGAATGACATATTTTCTATATCAAAAGAAAAACATCAAATAAATGTATAGATCCTAGAGAAATTCCTACTTCCTTCCTATAAGTAAACAAACATTAAATTCTCATTTTCAACGTCAATCCAATATTCGCTCTGCTATTATGGAATGTAATATTCGTAAACATCTATTCTACTGGAACACAGTTTTCCAAAGGAGAATTCTCTTTATTGTGTCATGGAATGTTGGTATGTTTTCCATGTCTTATCATGAATATACTCGTAAAAACAATGCCTCAAGAAAGTTTCTGAGAACACCGATGAAAGAACAACTATAATAACACCAAATGGTTTTCCTTTAAGGTGTTGTTATGAAAAGTTTAACATATAAATAAGTACATATACAGGGTTTTTTGATGATCAGTGTGGGGATCTCGGAAACTAGTGGAGATAGAGCATGGTTAAATTGGGAAAGATTTGCAGTTTTACTGGCCCAATTTAATGACACTTTCGGATTTTGGTAAAAAGTCATGGCTTAATAGATATTTTGAAAAAACGCAATTCTGTCGATTTAGTCAAATCCCTCTAGCTCGTTTGTTTTTGATTTTATAAAAAAAGTGTAAATATCAAAATTGAAGGGAATTGTATCCCGAGTATGATTGTCATGTCCTCGTTTGCGTGACAGCTCTCGTTTTCGAGATATGACACAAACTTATCTTTTTTTGAATGGAAACCATAGTTTGCTATGACCTTAAAAAATCTGACATTTTTAGAGCTTTTCCACAATATAATACTCGGTATAGTTATTCATAAAAATAACGGAGTGAACTGAAAGTCGATATTCTAACGAAGAAAAACTGAATATGGTGGAATGTTATATATGTGTTCATAGATATTTTAATCGTCGTCAACCTGCTCTTTGTACACTTAAGAGGATTTAGGATAGTTTACGCAGATATGGATCTTTTACTATACCACCAAGGGAACGTAATCAAATTAACGATGCAGCATCAGTGTCATCGACTTATCGTAGCCATAGGTTGGGTTGCTACTCCGTGGTCTGAAGAGCATGACTTTCTATCTTCTCTATAAAAAGCTTTGCCAGGACTGGGGATAAAGGGGACCCCATTGGCGCCCCTTCAATTTGCCTGTAACGTTGACAGCTGTAGGTGAAGTATGTATTTCTGCAATATAGTGGAGGGCCTCAGTCACAGGTACCTTTGTAAAAAGGGAGATGACATCGAAAGTCACTAATATGTCTTTCCTTGTGTATATTCATACTTTGTATTATGTCCAGGAGATGTTGTGAGTTTCTGTCGTAAGATGTCATCTGATCTACTAAGGCTTGGAGTTCTTTAGCCAGGAATTTTGCTAAAAGATGTGTCGGAGAACCTATTGCGCTGACTATTGGTCGAACTGGGGCATCTGGCTTGTGAAGACCATACAACTTCGGACATCTGGACGATTTTTTTTTTTGAATTATATTTTTCTCAATTTCTTCATTGGCTTGATTGTGTTCTTTCTTTCGTGGATTTTTCCAAACAAGTTGTCGGATCGTTTTTCACCGGTTTGTATGACTTTGTCTAAAAGGTCTCGGATATTCCTCTCGTAATCATTCGTATCCAAAACTGCGGTTGCCTTTCCCTTATCTCCAGAGGTTTTGTTTTCCTTAGGATTGTCGTAACGTGCTGGCGAATTGTTTCTACTGTCTGTTCGTCTGATTTGTTTATATCAGTTTCCACCCCTCCTATAATCTCCTCTACTGGAGCGAATGTGTAGTTGAAGCCCTTTGACAGTACCGCAAGTTCTGCTGGTATCAGTGTTCTATTGGAAAGATTATGAACTGGGCAATGCATACCTGAAAACTAAGACACACAGCAGCATCGACTCATTTTGTACTAGGCTTAGTGAGTAACAACATCCGAGACCTCTAAGATGAGTCCTACAAACCGGTGAAAAACGATCCGACAACTTATTTGGAAAAATCCACGAAGACAAAAATAAAAGCAATCCCGATCAATGAAGAAATTCAGAAAAATATAATTCCAAGGAAAAAATCGTTCAGATGTCCGAAGTTGTATAGTCTCCTGAAAATCCACAAGCCAGATGCCCCAGTTCGACCAATAGTCAGCGCAATAGGTTCTCCGACACATCTTTTAGCAAACTTCCTGGCTAAAGAACTCCAAGCCTTAGTAGATCAGATGACATCTTACGTCAGAATCCTGCTGGACATAATACAAAGTATGAATATACACAACGACGACATATTAGTGAGTTTAGATGTCGTCTCACTTTTTACAAAGGTTCCTGTCACTCCAGAACATATCACCAACCTCGCTAACCACTGCTTATCAAACACATACTTCACCTACGCCCATCAAGGTTACAGGCAAATTGAAGGAGCGCCAATGGGATCCCCTATGTTCCCAGCCCTGGCAAATCATTTTATGCAAAAGATCTAAAGACAGGCTCTTCAGTCCATGGAATACCAACCTAAGCTATAGCTACGATACGTCGATGACACATTTATAATATGGCCACATGGTAGAGATCAACTTTCTGGATCGCCTTAACAAAATATACCCGAAAATCACATTTACTATGAAAACAGAACAAAACAACGAACTGCCATTTCTCGACTTACTAATTAAAAGAAAATCAGACTGAACCATAGGGCACACAGTATACAGGAAAGCCTAGCACATCAATTGAAACCTCAACGCAAATTCGCACAATCACTCCGCTCAGTTATTTTCTGTAGTAAAAACCATAACACACAGATCTAAAATTCTAACAGATAAAACTTTTTTGAACCACCCCGTATCACCATTTGTCCTCTAGCCTTACTTAAACCACATTGTATACAGGGTGTAAATAGTTTGAGTGCATATATTTTAAGTGGAGGTAGTATACACCAAATTAAACAAAAAACTCTTATACCACTATGGTCAGTAGGCCTTAATAACCAAGAAAATCCCTAAAACATATTAAGTAAATTATTGTCAATCCGGCAACGGCGCTCGCGTTCGAAGCAGATTCACTCTTAGCGCGAATAATAAAGGAATGACTACGCCGACAAAAAAATATAAACACCTGTGTTTTTGTATTGACTGATGATATTGACCTTAGAATTAAATAAAAATGTATGAAAAACTTACACTAAATTATAAAAGCATATTTCGAGTTTAAATAATCAATTTTCATGTTTAATGTGGCTATTAAAGATGTATAAGCTATTGAGTATTTACATATTTAGATTTACCGACATTTTGAAATCGAAATTATTGTATTATTCACTGTAGCAAGGGCTACATAAAATCTAAGTTTACTTTAGAAAATGTTATAAAGCTTTTTGATTTGTTTTTGCCTGAAGTATTGTTCTTCAAAATCTTTGCACTCAAACCGTTTACACTCTGTATATGCAGCTGCTTATGAGTAACCTAATATAACATTTTTAGAATTTTTTAAACCCATGTAATTCTACTCCGCTCTATATTTCAACTGTCCGATATATGGAACACCCTGTAAAATTACGATATATATATATCAGTTGATTTTTTTTTAATCGAAATAGATAAAATATATATACCAGATTTTAAGTGTGACTCTTCTTTTCAAAAAAGAAAGGTTCAGCAAAATCATTTCAGTAATTCTTATGTAATTGCCGAACAAACAAACAAACAGACAACTACAAGTTTAAAATTGTGTAGATTCCTAGGCATTTTTCTTAATATAATGTAGCTTTAGCTATTGAAGTCAGTTAAGCCATATTCCAAAAATCTGTGAACATACATAATAAATCCAAAACAGCACCTCCAATTTTTGATCTATGCAAAAAATAGATACTGCTACTGCGTTTATGATATTCATGAAACAAATTAACCTAAATTTTGTGAATCTGAATAACAACAGTTGGAAAATAGTATCGGTTCTTTTAAGAAATAATTTCACTATACGAATACACATAATAAATTGAAACAATTATACTTAATAAACAAAACAAACATGGGTAAGAAATTCTAATCACATCAGATAAAAATTGTTCTGAAAAGTCGGAAAAATAATTGCGCCTACCAACTCGCGAAAACCACCCGTTTCGCTCTAGTTCGTTCGAATTAAAGTTAAAAATTAAGAGTCTTTTCAGCGGAATGAGCCGCCGAATAATTACTGTTATTCCAGTACACTAATTGTAAGTGTTTTTTTCTTTGAAAAAAAAATGTTTACAAAAAACTGGATTATGTGTTATAGAAAAAGTTCCAGTGTAAATTGTGATTGGATGAAAGTAGGAAATGCTCTTTGAGACTCTATGTAAAGGAACTGACTGCGGGTAACTTAGAAAATAAAATATTCATTTGATGAATAGTTACACTCATGGACAAAATTAAAAGGAGTTTGATTTAACAAATAGTTGTTGATGATATACGAGTATATAAAGGTATAATTCAAAAAACACATGCTTATAATTATTTAACTTTACTGAATTGAAATCCTAGAAAATATATTTATTGAGAGAGAAATCACAACTGTCAGAAAGAGATGTTTAAATTTAATATTGTTTTGGTAAAATATAAAGGGTGTTCCAATTTGAGGTTATTTTTTAAATTTTTAATAAAATACACAAATTATTTGAGAATGATCAAATCTTTTATTTCAACTGATGGTTCAATTATTACGGTTTACTAATGGAAAACAATATCTTGTAAGTGACCACCTGCTGCTGTACGACAAGCTTCTAATCTTTTGCCAAAATTTTCGATAACTTTCTGGCATAACTGCCGTTCAATTACTTGGAAACAGTCAATAATGTTCTCCTTTAGGTGATGAATTGTTTGTGGATCGTTGGCATAGACCTTTCCTTCGAAATAACTCCATAGGAAAAACTCTAGAGGTGTCAGATCGCAAGGTCTAGGGGGGCAATTAATGTTTCTCTTCGAGCAATTATTCGATTACCAAATTTCTATTTCAAAAGATTTATTGTTTCAGCTGCTGAATGACATGTTGCACCGTCCTGTTGAACGCACATATTTTGCCCTTCAATATGCTTCCACAAAAAGTTAGTAACCATCGTTCGATATCGATCACCACTCACAGTAACAGCATTTCCATTGTCGTCTTCAAAAAAGTATGGACCAATCACTACACCAGCCCAAAAACCACACCAAACACTTACTTGTTATGGATGCATCGGTTTGTCCATTATTTCTCATGGATTTGCTTCACCCCAGAATCGATAATTTTGCTTGTCAACAAATCCACCCAATTCAAAATGTGCTTCATCGCTGAAGATGATTATTTTGTCTATTCATTGGGTTTTCTCTCCTCCAAATTTTTTTCCTGTAACAGATAAGTATTTAAAAAATTGTATATGTAGAACAAAGTGTAGTAAGGCAATTTCGTAAAATTGCCCGGATTACTGGCTGTCTGTACAGAGATTCTTCCTCACAGTTTTTCTGAGAGAAAGAGATGTCTATAAAATGATCAACCAGTATTCCTGTATATAAGTAATGTATTGTATATTGTGTAATACTTATCTGTGTATGGAGACGTTTCAACTCCGAGTCTGGAGTCGTTGTCAATCGTTTAGTGTTGTTTTCGAGGTTTTTTTCTAAAAAATTTTCGCTTTGATTTTGAATTTGTTGTTTGTCAAAAAATTTGACACTGACAATTTGTCGTTTGGCGATCACTTGACTCTGAGGTTACCGTTTTTTTGTTCTGTTAGCAGTAAATTCTTCCAGTCCAAATGAAGGTCGGCTGAAGGTGCTCCGAGTTCAGTGTTGTTTATCATCATACAGCTGGCTTCTTTAAGTTTTCTCTTTTTTAAATTTTCTTCTTTCAACAAAATCTTTGTTTTATCCCAGTCTATCCTATGGCTGCCGGTGCTCGTGAATACATGATTGGCCAAATTTGATTTGTCCACATGTCTTCTGGAAATGTTATATTGATGTTCTTTTTTCCTTACTTCTAAAGGTCTTGAAGTTTCACCGGTATAAGAATGGTCACAGTCACACAAAACACTGTACACACAATTTTTAGAACTCTGGGTTGCGTTAAACGGTTTGGTATGTGTGAGGATAGAGCCCAAGGTATTATTTGTTTTAAAAACAGTTTTAACGCTGTATTTATTTCCTAACCGCTTAATTTTTTCCGATACACCTGGGATATATGGAATTATGTTCATAATTTGGTTGTCTGTTTGTGTTTGGTTGGTATTAGTGTGATGGTTATTTGTGTTGGTTTGTTGTTGCGATTTTCTTTCTAACTGATTTATAGTTTTATTTACAAAGTCTTGGGGATATTCGTTTTGAAGTAGATGTTCTTTGATAATATTGACTTCTTTGTTAAAGATTTAGGTGGATGAAGATATGTTTTTTGCTCTATCATATAAGCACTTTACAACACCTTTCTTTACATTTAAAGGATGGTTGGAGTGAAAATTCAAATATCTATTAGTATTTGTAGGTTTTCGATAAGTACTTGTACTTATTGTGTTGTTTGTTCTATCTATAAGTACATCAAGATAAGCAAGTTTATGCAAATTTTCCATCTCCATTGTAAATTTTATTGTGGGTTCTTGACTATTGATGTAATCTAGGAATGAGTGTAGTTCTTCAGCACCATTCTCCCAAACCACATGTCATCAACGTATCTCCACCACACTTTTGGTTTATTTTTATATTTGCCTATGAATCTTTCTTCAAAATATGTCATGAATATATTACTAATTATAGGAGATAAAGAAGAACCCATGGCCATACCAAATTCTTGTTTATAGAAATCTCCTTTAAATTGAAAATATGTAGTGTTTAAGCAAAGTTCGGTTAGTTCCATAATTGTATCAATGTTTAGTTTTGTTTTGTTGTGTAAGGTAATATCTTGTTGTAATTTATTTTTTATAATTTGTAATGATTTATCAACAAGTACATTTGTAAAAAGACTAACTATGTCGAAACTTACTAGTATATCATTTTGTTGAAAAAATTCGCATTTTCAAGTTTCTGTTGTATGGCCCAATTAACGACATAAAAAAAAGTCTGTTGGCTTTATTTCTTGCGTTATCTGAATCTTGTGAGCCTTTAAATGAAGATCTTTGTGCAAAATTCTGAATAAAGTGGTTTTTGGAATGTTCAATTGCTGTGCACGATGACGACATGATGTTTTTGGTTGTTCAACAACACTAGCAGTAACAGCTGCAATATTTTCTTCTGAACGTCCACTACGATGATATGTTTTGCTTTTTTTTTCATCTTTTACTTAACCAGTTTCCACAAATTTTTTAACAATTTTTCCATTGGTAACATTTGACGGGCAATTTTCTCTTCCATATTCTGTACGAAATTTTCTTCCAACTTTCACCAAATTTAAAATAATTTTTAATTAATTCAATCGTATATCTCTCCATTTTTACTAACCTACTACTTGTCATCTGTCAAATAACAGATGATATTCTAGTACAAAAAATATTAATAGGGGTAAATTTAATAATTAACCTCAAATTGGATCACCGTTTACATGCCATAGTGAAGAATAAATGATTAATGGTTTTATTACTAAGTTTGTTGATAATATCGTTGTCCACCGTGGTTATCCATAAAACCCCAACATGTCTTGGCATTGATTCAATAAGACAGTCTATTTCTTCTTGACGTCATAAGGGATCACTGAAACACCAGAATCATTTGATCGCATTTTTGGCGAATGCGCTATCTTATAAAAAAGTTTTATCTAGGAACTCCACTTATAAATTCTAAAGACAACTCTTTCAAATTCTTCCAACTTGAGAGCTGTTTAACGATAATACATGATCTTTAGAATTTTTTGCGCTACATGTATATAAAAAACAACATTTTTTTTCATATGTCAACATAAATGTCATAACTCAAACTCTTATTTTCCAATTTACATTTTCAATACATATAAAGCCATTTACAACGAAGTCGAATCGACTTTAAAACGTTTGGTTTTTTCTTTCAATATAAAGCTTTTCATTTCAATTGTGATGTTATTAATATTAAGATCAATGATCAAAGTGTGAAACGAGTGAATAGTTGCAAATATTTAGGAATAATTTTCGACTATAGGCTACGTTGGGATAAACATATTGAGTATTTAATCAAAAAAAATGGTGTTCTTATTTTTTAAATTTTCTAGTATCATGGCTGCAGATACACTAAAAACGATTTCCTATGCTGTATTCCATAGCGTGATTAGCTATGGTATTAGTGCATGGGGAGGAGCCTTTCCCAACAATCTAAACTTATTACAAAGAGTACAAAACAAAATACTGAAAATTGTAAACAAAAATAATATTGTTGGACAAGGCAACCCATGCAATTTAGTCCAACAATTTTCTTTAGTCTCCTTGACTTATCACGATGAAATACTAAAAACTAAATATATTACATCAAGAAGTACAACCAGAGACAAAAGTATACAACTACCTAGAATGTATTAAACTGTCAGCCGTAAAAATAGTGCAACTAGAGCCATAATAATTTTCAATAGATTACCAAATACACTTAAAAAAATATGTAAGACAAAATCAGCAAAAATAAACTCAAAAAATGGATTACAGCAAATGCATAACTTGTTAAATATAAGATTTTGTAATATAAGATTGATTGTATAAGTAGTTAAATATAGGATTTTGTAATTATTGAAACTATCTTTTGTGCAATTTAAATAATTTTAGGAATATTTCATAAAGAAATAACAGAATATTTTAAATTAACCTAATATAGAAGTTACAACTTTGTTGCTTATTGCTTATTAGTTTTAATCTTAATTTTAAATTATATGACTTCTATTTTTTTGTTTAACCATTATACTTTTTTGTAGTTAGTTTAAGTGAAGAAACTAAGTAGAGTACCAGTTCTACGCACAGGTAACCAGTTTGCCTCTGTAGAAACGTTACATGTAAATAACTTACTGTAAATGTATTTTCTGGCAAATAAATAAATAAATTCCCAAGAAAACATAAAAATATTTCCTTCTGGGTGTTTTTTTCTTTGTCAGTGAATATATTTGGGAATAAAAACTGATATTAAAAATCACAAGAAATATCAATCCTGTTCAAAAGAAAGTAAATTATTATCTACGTTAGCTGGCCCGGATCATAATGGAAGGTTCGAGAAGATAGCAATACTTTAAGACAGCTGATTTACAAAGGTGCAGAGGTAGATAGCATCACAGCGAACATATTATAGAAGTAATCGACCGCTGAAGTAAATATGTAGTAGAACGTATGGCGAATTTATTTCGAGGTGTATAAAATTTTTTTCGAACCCACAAGAAGTTTATAATCTCTGGTGTCAGAAGTGGGATTACCGGAGCTCATGAATAAGACGGTGCAACCAGTAAGGACCCGAAGACACGTACCAAAGGCAGAATGCAACAATACAGTGTGGGCCTCCCATTTGAAAGAATTGCTAGAGATATCGCTGTCTTCTTTTACTGCTTGGTATATTATATTATTTATTTGTATATTTGAAATAAATAGACTTAACAGACCAAATATAAATACGATAGCAATCTAAATATTAATATTGAATTGTAAAATTTTAAAATGACAGTGAATAAAAAATATATTATTAATAAACATATGTCTGCTGGTAAACTATATTCTATATAATTTATAACATACATATGTGTTAAAGTTTTAACAACTTAATTTGTTTTTTTTTCGATATTTGTCCTTCAAAAACTGCTCCAGTTGGAAATAACAAACTGTAGCGCAGCAATAACCTAATTTCACACATTCTTAGTTGAAAGAGGGAGTATAGTCTCAACGAGAAAGATATCACTTTTGTAAACTATTCCAAAATCCATTCGGTTCACCCCGCAATTAAATTTGCATAAGAAATTGAATCAAACGAAAATGGGGACTATCTAGATTCTAATGTTGTCGAGGGTAAAGAATTTCCATTCGAAATTTAGGAACTCGCTCAAAGCTAATGATATTCGGCTTTCCACGAATTGTATGTACTATGACCCTCCATAAACGCTCTGAGATATTTCAGGAGATCATAGGAAAATAAGATTTATATTAGAAATTTAATATTTACAATAGTGATATAATGATGTTTTTTTGATAGGGTATAACTCGATTTTACATTGAGTGTAATCCGTATGATGTATTTTTTTGTTCTGAAGAAACATTTATACAGTATTATTACTTAAAATTTCTATTTTTAGTTATTTATACTATTTTTCTCTCTTCATAGTAATATCTGTGGAACACAAAAATTTAAATATTCTAGAACAACCTGAAGTAATGGCCATTTTCAGATTTTTTCTACAATAAAATTGTACAAAAGAATGACACCTCGAAGAGAGTATTCAATTTCTCTGACAGGTGAAGTTAACCTGAAAATTTCATCGTGGCATTCTAACCTAGGAATTACGTGTAACAGCAATTACATGGAATGGCTCCAGATTCGAAACCTCTCTGTGCTAGTTTCCCCGAAAATCCTAGATGTCGGTCTTTACATCTCGCGTCTTCAAATTTAACGAAATGTATCAAATACATAAAGAAGTGTTCAAGAGGACATTCAATTGTGGAAAGTGCAACTAATGAAGGTTCCCTAACCAGAAACAATATATATTATATACAGGGTGAGTTTTTTTTGATGATCAGTATGGGGATCTCGGAAACTAGCGGAGATAGAGCAATGGTTAAATTGGAAGAAAAATTGCAGTTTTACTGGCCCAATTTAATGACAATTTCGGATTTTTGTAAAAAGTCATGGCTTACTAGATATTTTGAAAAAACAAAATACTGTCGATTTAGTCAAATACCTCTAGCTCCTTTGTTTTTGATTTTACAAAAAAAGTGTGAATATCAAAATTGAAGGGAATTGTATCCCAAATATGATTGTCATGTCCTCGTTGGCGTGACAGCTTTCGTTTTCGAGATGTGACACAAAGTTATCTGTTTTTGAATAGAAACCATAGTTGGCAATTTTCAACAATATAATACTCGATATAGTTATTCATAAAAATAACGGAGTTATGGATGCTTTTCTCACTTATTTTCACTGTTAACGTAGTTAGCCATGAAATAGATTGATTTATTAATAACTATTCCAAAAAACATTGAACGATTTTTTATAGGTATATCAGATATAACGAAAAAACTAAATAAGTAGGTACTTACTAAAAACTTAGGAAATTAAAGTACAATAAATTCAATTACAATTTATGTTCGAAAAGTCCACCATTGTTATTTAGACAAAAATTGCATCTTTTTAAGATTGACATTACCGCTTTCCTCACAGACCGCCTATCAATTTCTTCAATTGCTTGTAATACCGCCTCCCTTAGGTCACCAACTGTCTCATACTTTCTTTTGTATACTTTGTTTTTTAGCGCGCCCCATAAATAGAAGTCTATAACTGCCAAATCGGGAGACCGGGGTGGACATTCGCGTGGGCCATTTCTTCCTATCCAAGAGTTTGGATAGATATTATCTAAGTGTTGTCTGACTAATAACGAGTTATGAGCAGATACTCCATCTTGTTGGAACCACTCAATTTCTAAACGAGTTCTCAAATTCAAATTATGCAACATGTCTTGAAAAGTGTATTGCAAGAAATGCAACTATCGCTCCCAGTAAGTGATTCGTCATTGATAAAATGCCCCAGAATAGTAGACCCTATGATACCACACCAAACATTAAAATCAAATTTTATCTGGGGTCGTGTTTGTTCTACATGGAAAGGGTTTTCTTTAGTCCAGATATGCTCATTGTGTCTATTGAACACACCGCAGTTAATAAATCTAGTTTCATCTGCGCTTTCAGTACCTTAACTACAGTTCGTTGAGATGTACCAGCTTCTGCCGTAATCTCATGACTTGATGCAGATGGATTTTGATTTACCATTGCCAAAACATTTATTTGTGCTGCTTCGTTAATTTGATTACGTTCCTTTGGTGGTTTAGTAAAAGATCCGTATCTGCGTAAACTATCGTAAAGCCTCTTAAATGTATATAGAGCAGGTTGACGACGATTAAATATCTATGAAAGTATACCTCAGCTGCACGAACTGAATTTTTATGGCATAAGAACATTCCACCTTATTCAGTTTTTCTTCGTTAGAATATTCCATTTTATCACAAAAACTTGTCAATATCGACTGTCAGTTTAGCACTGCTAATGAAATTACTCTCAAATGAGGAAACCTGTTTTTCATGACTACCTACGTTAAAAGTGAAAATAAGAGAGAAAAGCATCCATTATTTTTATGAATAACTATATCGAGTTTATATCGTTGAAAAGCTCTAAAAATGTCCGATTTTTTGAGGTCATAGCCAATTACGGTTTCCATTCAAAAAAGATAGGTGTTTGTCATATCTCGAAAACGAGCACGCAAACGAGGACATGACAGTCAAATTCGGGATACAATTCCCTTCAATTTTGACATTTACACTTTTTTATAAAACCAAAAACAAAGGAGCTAGAGGGATTTGACTAAATGGACAGAATTTCGTTTTTTCAAAATATCTAGTAAGCCATGACTTTTTACAAATATCCGAAAGTGTCATTAAATTGGACCAGTAAAACTGCAAATCTTTCCCAATTTAACCATTGCTCTATCTCCGCTAGTTTCCGAGATCCCCTTACTGATCATCAAAAAAACTCACTCTTTATATGAGACCACCTCGGATCTTACTTAACAGAGTGCAGTTTTATAAACTACATATACAAATCGATAAGGGGTTTTGGAGAAATCAATCAATAATACTAGTTATATTGCTCGATTTACATGGATGCATGTGTTCATTTCCAAATTTTCCACCTTTCTTATGGAAAAATGGACTTTCGTCAAATAATTCGAAATGTTGGTATGTTGTAGTGGATGCTCTGACAAAAAGAGTCCATGGGCTCAAACAGATTTTATTACTAGTTTTCGAGATACAGAGTGTTAAACATCGGAAATGTCTCCTTTATGTTTTCACATTTCTCATTATAGATGTGTTTTATTTCCGTTTATTGCAGAAAACATTGGTTTGCACACTGTTTAACATAAATATTGCATAAAAATTACTATTCATTATATTTTATTACAGGGTGTTTCCAATATACGTAACATGATTTTTTAGATTCCATTAATAAATAACCCTGTATAAACCATGCGTCCTGGAAATTTTATAGTTAACTATACAAATCTGCGACTCTTCACACTAAATTCTACAGGTTTTCAAAAATTGTACAAATTAAAATATTGTAGTTTATACAGGGTTACTCATTAATGGTAGTAAATGGTATATGCCCACTGTAGCTATATTTACGACTCACACTGTATAATATATGAACACGTCCAAGAACTCATTTCTTATTAATTAGGCGATTACATCTTTTGAATTCATCGTTGTAATAAAAAAATGACTTTTCTGAAAAAACATGTTACATATTGGAATCACACTGTAATCAAAAATAATTAATGGTATTTGTTTTGTTCCATATTTTTGTCAAATAATGCGAGAATTGCATTTTCTGCAATAAATGAAAATATACACGTCTGTTATGAAAAATTTCATAAGAAAAGGGAGACATTTCCGATGTTTAACACCTTATATCTCGAAAACTAGTAATACAATTTTAATAACATTCTGCTCAGTTAAACACTAAACATTTGTTAACGGAAAAATTTTATAATATACAAAGTTGACGGAAAAAATTTAGAACTCCAGGGTAGTATAAAAAACTACTTTTTTCAATATTTACAGTTTTTGCAAAAGTTTAACATCCTGTTGAGTATCAAGAGACGGATCATATATATGTTTATTGTCTTATTAAAATTGCCTTCTCTTCCTATATATATGGCTCGCACTGTATATTATAAGAAGCATATCCAAGAAACTATTACTTTAACGAGATCTTAATTGTGCAATAACATCTTATGTTTTCAACATTGTAATAAAAAAATGATTTATCCAAAAGGACATGTTACGTATTTTTGAAATCGAGCAATATTTATGGCAATTGTTTTGTGAAATATTTATGTCCATTAATGTACGATTTCTCCAATAAGCGGAAATAAAACACATCTATCATGCGACATCTGATATCAAAATTGCGGCATTTTCAACGTTTAACACCCTGTATCTCAAAAACTAGTCATATAATCTGTTTGGGCCCACGGACTCTTTTTGTCAGAATATCTACATATCAAAATTTCAAACAATATGACGGAAGTCCATTATACCATAAGAAAGGTGGTCCTTTGATTTTTGACCAATCCGGATTTACACTCTATTAAACAAAAAAAAGTAAATAAATAAAATTCAAATCAGTTTATAAAAGAAGAAGAAGAAGGTAACTTACATACAAAATACGTCCGAATTGCGATATTCCCTATTTTTGTAGGTGGGTTAAAAGGGTTAGTAAAGGAAAAGCAGAATAAAACATTAAAAAAAAACGATTTCTACCTATAACCAAAAAGCTAAAAGTAATTATAACAAAATACAACTCTAGCAAACAAATAACACATTCAATTTTCTAAGGTACCTACCCAGGAAGTAAAAAATGTAAACATTAAAAGGTGCCCATTCCGTACAAATTAATTACCTACCAATCTAGTATATTTTTGAAGTCGGTGACCAACCACCACTATGGTCAGTAGGCCTTAATAATCAAGAAAATCCCTAAAACATATTTAGTAAATTATTGTCAATCCGGCAACGTCGCTCGCGTTCGAAGCAGATTCACTCTTAGCACGAATAATAAAGCATGACTACGCCGACAAAAAAACCTGTGTTTTTGTATTGACTGATGATATTGACCATAGAATTAAATAAAAATGTATGAAATATTTTGCTGAAAATATTTACGTTTTTAATACAAGGTATTGCAATTAGAATTTGTATTTGGCGGTTTCTTTTATGCAATTACACAAAGTTGGGTAAATATGATATTCAACTCAAGAGATCTGTATATGTAGTTTTTTACCAGTTAAATTATTCGAAGAGTCATTATTACTGATTTAATTAATATTACTTTTATTAGACAAATAAATACCCATGTACTTACAGGCTGTCATTATGACAGAGCTCTGGAGAACAAAGGATTCTTTATAGTAAATATTCAAAATTCAACATTGTTGCTATTACAAGTGTTTTCCCCACAAATTAATAGCATGGCAGGTCTTTACCTAATTGTATAATCGCCACTATTTGTCACAAACTAATACACTTGAACTCACAATTGACAACAGATATTATTTATTTCTCACATTTATTTTTTAAAACGAAAATCAAATCACGAACGCTACGTAGAATGTCACGTAAATATCACTTTCACTTTCTGACAAGAACCGGTGCAGCAAAAAAAGCATTTGTGGCAGTGGTCAGCTGTAGTACTGAATAAGGCATCTTGTATGCTATGTTGCCACATCTGTTCGGAGAAACATACGGCAAATTTTAACAGAATATTTAGAGTTTAAATATTAATTTTCTTTGTTAATACAGTTATTAAAGGTGTATAAACTATTGAGTATTTACATATTTAGCTTTACAAGCATTTTGAAGCCGGAAATAGTCTATTATTCACTGTAATAAAGGCTATATAACTTCTAACTTTCTTATTTTTTTTTGGCAAAACTATAGTTTATTTCTGGAAATGTTATAAAGCTTTTTGATTTGTTTTGACCTGAAGTATTGATCCTCAAAATCTTTGCACTCAAACCGTTTACACCCTGTATAATTTGCTTATGTCCACATCATATAACAGTTTTTTAATCACCCTATATAATTTTAATTTCACATTTTTTTCAACATTTTTATACCACCAAACGTCCAGTCCACCCTATATTCCAACCATCCTGTACGGACCACTATCATTCTAGTCCGTCCTATATTTCAATCTTCATATAAATGCACTTTACTTTGTGATTTTGTTTGCTACAACTAAACACCCTGTCTATAAGCCACCAAGTACCAGTTTAAAGTTTGACATGTGTTGTCACTGAATTTTCTATTAGGCCGGGAGAATGTGACAACCAAAAGTACCGTCTTCGCAAAATGGAAAAATTTGAATTTAAATAGGTATTTACCTGGTATACAAACAAAACGTGCTTGGTACTCATTGATTTAAGGAGCCGAAAATACTATGCTTTACTACCTATATGCTTGAGATGTACTTAGAAAATTTTCAAATTCACAATTAAAACCTTCAGTGCCTAAAATTACCGCACTATTACGTTGGAATAAAAATATTTATGAGGAAATGTCCGTTATGTCATTTAGATGAAATTTTTGATAAGTATTTTGGAATTTTCGGCGATTTTCTGCAAAACTGCAAGTTGCACGTCGCAGAAAAAGTATATGAGATCACCTAAGGATCTTCCTTAATAGATTAAACGTTAAAAAACTATACACATCCATAAGGAGTTATCGAAAAATCGACTAAAATGTTAGGGATATTGGTAGATTTCCATGCACGCATGTGTTCATTCACAAATTTACCACTTTACCAATAGAATTCTTTTCCAAAATTTGAAGTTTCACCAATCCGGATATATACCCTATTAAACAAGACCACATTCGTTCAAAACGGTGCACGACAGGAGAAGAAATCAGGTAACATACATACAAAAAAAGCGAAAAAATACGGGACGAATTGATAACCTCCTCCTTTTTGGAAGTCGGTTAAAAAGTTAATTTTCCAACTTTTTTATTAATAAACAACTTTTTGACACTAATTTCTGGTAAATATATATTATACATATTCTAAAAAAAATTATTTCTATTAGAAACGATTCTAGTCCGCAAATTGTGGAACAGTCTTTTGAAATCACCTCATTCTCCTGGAGTATAAAAAAATGGTATAATGTCAAAAATCTGTGCCATCATAAGTGTTTCTCTACTTTTTCATAATTTACAGCAAATTTTAATTGCAGATTTATGTCAATTATTATCCCAAGAAGTTTTTCCCCTTAATGACCCCCTGAAATTATACATTCATTAGTTTGCTAATTCTATAGCGGCTTAAGTGTTTTTATAGCTCAGAAAACACACGGGGATGTAGATAAGATTAATATGAATGCTGTCTTCCCTTAATGGAGTTTGAAGTTGTGAAAGCAAGAGTGAAGGTCACCTTAAACATCCGAAGTTATTACTTCAGGATACTCACAAGGATTTTGAGTTAAATATTAGCCATCCAAATTCTGCCAGACTTTACCCTTACAGATTACCTAAGAGCATTCCTAGGAATATATGAGATAAGTTTACCAACAAGTTTGTTCATGAAGTTCAGCTACCCGTTTTAGATAAGAATTGATGAAAATTGTACGAGTAAACGTATAACGTTTGCTATTTTGAAGGTGTCTTAAACGGATGTTCGTAACTAGGTATTTTTTTTTGCAAATAACAAGTCTTTGTGAATTCTCGTTTTCATGAACAGTCTGTAAAATATTATACAGATTACGATATTCTAATTCTAATACTATAATACGAGCAATGTTTGTATATATATATATATATATATATATATATATATATATATATATATATAGCTCTCTTGATGGTCCGCCCGTTGAAAGTTTTGTCCCTGTAAAGGAACGGTCGCCTGACGTTTCGCCAAAATCTCACTTGGCATTTTCATAAGGCTTTTCCTCTTCAACGATACGATACGAAGTAGTCCGGAAAGGTTCGAACCTGCAGCCACCCTTCGTGTTGGAAGAAGAGGAAAAACCTTATGAAAATGCCAAGTGAGATTTTGGCGAAACGTCAGGCGACCGTTCCTTTACAGGGACAAAACTTTCAACGGACGAACACCCGGACCATCAAGAGTGCTACACATAGTTCCGTCCGTGCCAACTTGTTTTCACACACACACACACAGTTTCAGAGTCTAGATCGAACTCGGGGCCTCAATCTGCCTACTCCCCAAGAGTAACCAGTTATCTAGTGACCCTTGGGGAGTCGGCAGATTGAGGCCCCGAGTTCGATCTAGACTCTGAAACTTTTTTCACTTTTGTCTCTTGATAATGGCTCCAAAGCAGGAGTCGAAACGTCGAGTATATAATAAATTCAGACGCGGTTCTCACTCGGAACCTAGCCTTGTTCATAGTAATGACCGCGGAAGCCTCTCACAACATATATATATATATATATATATATATATATATATATATATATATATATATATATATAAATAATTTTAATGTAATTGAGTTAATTTTCCCATATGGATATTTCGATGGATAGAAATCGATTAGTGAGGGTCTCATCTTTGGGAAAAAATCCTTTTACTGAGAAATTAAATTATTAAAAAATTTATTGACAGTTTGACAATCAAGGAGGCTGCTTTGTAATTTCAAAGCGTTCAATATAGGGTGATTTGGTAACCTACGTAAGAGAGTGAGACTACTGTTGTAAAAATTCTTTTAATATAGGGTGATTTGGTGACCTATTTGAGAGTGAAATTTTTTTAAACATTCTTTCAATAAAAATTGTGTCTGTATGTTGCGGACATGTAACTGTATTATGCTTCCGTCATATTTTTTTAGCATTATATTTTTATACCTAGACATTGCAAGTTTTCAAGGTGAAAAAATAGCACGGTAGGCAATTTTTGGATGAGTAAGATTCATGATTTCGCATGTTCATCTGATGCAAATAATATGAATTGGTGGTGTAAAATTATAATTATCTAGGGTCTTTCAAAATATGTTACATGGTCCATAAGAGTTGCTATGCAGGATATGGTTAAAATATAGCGTCAAATGGAATTACAGTATAGATAGAAAAAAAGCGACAAAAAATAATTTTATAGGGTACCCCATAAGCAGTTGGACATTAATGATAGCTGATATACAGGGCGGAGTAAAAGTATTGTTATGATCTCATGATTTTTCATGTTAATTTGATGCATATAATATGAACTGGTAGTGTAAAATTAGAATTATACAGGGTCTAACAAAATATGTTAGATGGTCCATATGAGTTGCTATGCAGGATGGTTAAAATATAGCTTCAAACGGAATTATAGTATGGCTAGAAAAAAGCGAGAAAAAATAATTGTGTAGAGTACGCCGTAGGCAGTTGGAAATTAATGATAGCTGACATACAGGGCGGAGAAAAGTATTGTTATGCAGGTCGCTAAAAAAATGTTCATAGAATGTTTTACCTATAGTGTAGCTTATTAGCATTTGCATTTACAGGGTGGTTGCAATATAGGATGTACTGGAATTATAATTATACATGGTCGTTCAAAAAAAAATACAATAGGTGGCAATAAACAAATGCATATACAGGGTTGTTAAAACATATGGTGGTGTGAAATTATAGTTATACAAAGTGTTTACAAAAATGTTAGAATATAAATGAAAGAATTTGGAAACAAAAGTGTTTGTGAATGGGCCAAAGCGGTCGCATATACAGGGTTGTTGGAATATGGAATCGAGTGGAATTGTAGCGTTATTAAAAAATGTTAGAAAAAAATGTTTGGATGTATTTTTCATATGAAGTTGCATATATAGGGTGGTTGAAATATAGAGGGGAGTTGAATTGTAGTAACACCATGTAAATAAGAAATGTAAGAATAACGTATTACGTTAGGGAGTTTAAATTAGTTTACATAATAAATGTCCTATTATTTGGATATATGTACTTTTATGATAAAATCTTGAATTTACGAGTGAAGCTCGGTCACCCAGGTACTATAGTTTTAAACCTTGGTTCATGTTAAAATGAGTTATTTCGAGATACATTAATGTAGACACAGACAAGCCTTGGTAATACCATTATAATGGTATTTCTGTAAGCTTGTTATTATTTATTTATGAAATAATACTAGAGGTATATTTATTCTAAAATTTGTTAACTGTGAAGGAAAAATAATTATTTTGGCGTTTATTTGAGTTTTCATTCCTGACAATGGTTTCTAAAAAATACACATAAGTTAAGTAATTGAAAATTTAGTAATAGTAAGAGCAGTTTATAGAAACTATCCAGGTAACTAGTTGCCTTGTTATAAAAAAAACTCTATCGCAGGATTAACTGAGAGAGAGTTGATCTATGGATCAACTAGTTTTCCTGTATAATAAGGTTGGATGTCTTCTGTATGAAGTTATCTGTGTGAAGTGACGTTTCGATTCTATATCAGGAATCGTTGTTGAACAATGTGTTTTGAAGCAACTTCTATATATATTCGCAGGCTTGACTTTTCTCGCAATGTCAATAGTTTGACTACTTGAGTCTGAAGTTTCCATTTTGATGTTGATTGTACCATTATGGTTTGCCTATCCTGATCCATCTATGTATATTTTTGAAACGTTGTATTGGTCTTATTTTTTTCTAATTTCGAGAGGTGTTGATTTTTCATGAGCATATGTTTTTCCGCACTGGAAGTAATGAACCGATTTAAAAAAATTGTTTCAGTAATAGAAAGCTGCAAGTAACATAGGCTACATTTTATTCAGCTAAAATGTTTGATTACGCTATAAGGAGTCTATTGTTTTTAGTTAAATTTAATATCGTTGAAACAATATGTGCTACAGGGGTAAGAATTGGTATATGCTCTTCTTCCCAAATAAATAAAAACGAATTTAATAATTTTGGAAAAAAATCAATTATCTCATGTGGGACAGGTGGGGAAATGTTTTTTGAAAATTTATTATTTTTTGGGAACATAAAAGCCATGAGACTTAACAGGTTGATTCCTTTCGCTAAATAATAAAGTAGTAAGTGATTCGTCATTTTGGGAAAATCAAATATTAAATGAAGGAGGATTGAACATTTTTGAAAAATTATTAAATGTGTAAATCTAGAAACATATATATATATATAGTCTTCTAAAATAAATAGTAGCAATTTTATTATTTTTCGAAAATGACAGCATTAAATGGGGAAAATTGGGGTCACTTATAGTCTTACAAAATAAATAGAGTTGGATTTTATCATTTTTCAAAAATTGAAATATTGAATTGGGTTATTCTTCTTTGTCGGTAACATCATATACTACAGATATGAGAATTATCATATTTATCATTAAATTAATACCGAATTGATCTAAAATTTTACCAAAAATCTATTAGTAAATAAGAGGTTGTGTTTTAGCAATTTTTAGGGAACAAAAAATAATTCAGGTGTGAAATATAGATATGCTATTATCCTGAAATTACTAGAGCTGAATATAATAACTTAGTGTAAGTCATCTCAAGAGTAGTATTTATTCATTGGATGAGAATTGATAACCTGATGTCATTCGTGAAATGAATAGGGAAATTCGTCATTTTCCCAATATTGAATATATGCAAGGAATGGGGACTAAAAAGTGTTTACAAACACTTAGGAAATGAAAATAAATTCCAAATAAATGAAAAAAGTATTATAAACCACGAATTGTTAGAAATTTAAAATATAGGAAATGTCAAAAATTTCAAGGTCACCGTAAATATGAAAAAATTAAAAATCTCAAAAATGGCCGAAATCACAAAACATGAAAAATGTCAAAAATGTCAAAAAAACCTCAAAGATGCCAATAAAGTCCGAAATGTCAAAAAATGTCAAAAACGTAAAAAATGCGAACGTTGTCAAAAATGTTAAAACTGGCAATGGGAAACCACGTCCAAAAAAATAATGCAAAACTGGAAAATCACAAATATGTTTCGCTTCTTATATTAAACTCGAAAATGATTTAGTTTAAGAAGCAGTTGTAGTTCTAAGATTTCACTCACACGTAAATATTTAAAACGGCTTTCTCAAAATCATATAAAAAATATAGGGGATGTGAAAACTACCAATATGTTCAAGATAAATACGTCAAATACGTCCATGAGAAGGGGTGACGGATCAGCTAGTCCTTTAATAAAATGAATTACAAAGGTCAGTACCGAATGAATGTCTTGTTGATTTAACTGGCTAGAATTTTTTACAGGTCACAATATACAGACATGAAAGGAAATACGGAATTTATTTGTTTTCTAAACGGTGTTTGTGGCATATTCTTGATTGCTTTTATGTTTTTTTGGGCAATAACACCACAATCGAAATAAAACAACGTATATTGAAAGAAAACCAAACTTTTTTTTCTTTTTTTTATAAAGCCATTGATAACGATGTCAGAATAGACTTTGAAACGTTTGGTTTTCCTTGTAACTGGTGAATTGCCGTTCATTGCTATTTTTCTAATAATTGTCGAATGTAAATTTATCTTCTATATTTTACAAATTGCTCTCCTAATTATATCGTTTGCTAAACTATGTTTTACCGGTATGAACTGATTTCTTTATCTAAATGGGTGAATACGTAAGTAAATATTTCAATTTCTACCGCTTACGCTAGCATGCTTTGAATTGCTAAAATAACTTATAAATATGAAGCTATTTCAGTGGGAGATATTTCGAGTACAGACCTGTCGAACTATGTACTGCCGGCAAACAGCTTGACAGTTCGAATCGTCTTAGAATTTTTCGTTGAGTAAACAGCAAGTATTTTCATATTGCTTTCGCGTAGAATTAATGTATACCGGTCGTGGTCATCGATTAATTTTTATTAATAATTTTTGGATATTTAAACATTTTCATCGTTGAAAAATCACCCGTAAATAAGCTTCATTAGTTATTTAAAAGCAAATGGAATTATCCCCACTCTCTTCTTTTACTAGAGATCGTGAAATGTGCTGAGATCTCTCTCTTGCATTTTGACTTCCGAAAAGAAAGGTGTGCTGCTGCCTTAGTCAGTAGTTTTTTTGGTTAAAAATTCAACAATAACGGTAGGAAATTATCCAATATATCGCTTTATCCTAATTTTATCGTTTGGATAATTTCAGCGGAAATTTTTAGTAATTTAACTTAACTGCTATCTATATTCCAGGTTAAATAATATATATTTTTTCTCGTTTCGTTTTTTTTTTATAGTAAACTGTCGAATAGTAATTTTAATTATTGCTGTATTGCTAGTTAACATACGTCCAGGTGTATCTGGGCTACTGTGACCTTCTAAACTTTCCAAAAAGGGATAGTTTCATTAAAAATTTCTCATAACTATATGCCACGTGGCCATTTTTTTTTTGGTTCTTGCCTGGCCTGCTTATTGCTTAATGGCTTAACTAGCCCAACTTTTTACGTCTTATATAAGAATTATACCGCCTTTATTTTGAACTTTTAGGAGAAGAACCCATACAAGAAGGGAGCATTCCTGTGGAAGTGATAAAGCCATTATAAGGATAAAAATTACCGTACAATAATGGAGCTGATTTCCTCCTGATCATTTATAGAGTGGACATCTCTAAAGAGTGTTGCTGGAAAGGAAAAAAGCCAAATCAGGGGTAAGTGATTTACATTTTTTTTTCTATTTGCTAACTTGATTCAAAGGGTGCAACATATACGTGAGTATATGTGTAAATGGCACCAATTGTTTTCGTAACTAAATCACTTACCTGCTGCTTTGCTGTTTTTCTATAAGTTTTAGTATCCACCATTTTGAATTGAAAATTTAAATACACGTTTTTTTTTATTACTTCCATTGGAAGGTTCGTCTTGAAGGGGAAGACAAGGTCAGATAATTATTGTAAAGTTGCTGCATATCACTTATTTACCTAGAGTCAAATAAACTCAAGTATATATAGTATATATTTATTTTTTGTATCGCTTGTTGAATTTGGTTGAACCAGAAATTACTAGACCCGGTGTTCACAGTACAGCCTTATTTGTTATTATGTATTTAATTTATCTGTTTTGAAGTTAATTTGAAAGAACCATTAATTCATCTGAGATTCATTATTGCATTCATATTATCTGATCAGTTAAAGTTAAATATTATATAAATTCTTTTCATGTTTCTTAATTTATCAAGTTGTAGATATTTAATTAGTTTGGTTATATTTTCTATTTTCTTTGTAAATGCTTAATTGTAAATACCTCTGATTTTCCTGTACATACCGTTCAAATTAATTAAATTTATTTTTGTAATTGTAATGACACAGAGATTACCTCATTCATAAATTGAGGAATTAAGGAAATAGGGTAACTGACACCAACATCAGATAAGCTGGTAATTCGGTTCAACTCTGCTGAAATACATGAGGACAGATAAATGATTGCTTTTAAATCATTTCATATTCGACTGGCACCGGCTCTGGAAGCTGTTTCCAAGTACAGCGAAGGGGGCACGCAGCTTCAAGACATTCAGTGGGTCTACCATTGGTTCTATCGGGAGGGCTAGTCCACACTAAGACAGCCAACCATCCAAGTACCAATACGAAGCCATCTGTCCATAATCCCATTTACATCAGAGAGTGGGTCTACTATTGGTCCCAATTGAACGGCTAATCCACGCCAGGCCGACCAAATAACCGATTACCGCTGATAGTCAGCAACCAGGCCGAATCAGAAGCCCTTCGACCATACTCCATAAATATCAGATCTCTGTAAGTAATTACATTGAGCACATTTTGAAAGTACTTGTTCATTTATTTCATTGTCAAAAAATTTTTTCTACCCCTTCAGGGAACCATTGTTGTTTTCTATATGAATATTAAAATAAATTTGTATTGAATTTAGTATCTTTTCTCTTTGTGTCCTTCCAGCCTGGCGCCCTAAAAGTGAGTGTTCAAGCTAAAGGCATAGTACTGAGCAGCTCATAGGCACTGTTATCGCCCCTGGCTCTTCAAGCCAGAGGGATCAAAAGCAAGCCGTTACACTAGTATCACGCTACACCGTTGTATCACGCTTCATCCTTCAATATATGGAATTTATGCCCTCAATAATAATGAATTGGAGGAAAAGATCTTTTAAATGAACTGTTTGTACTATATTGTTACTAATTAAGTAGTGTATTTACTAAAAAAATACGAGTAGAGTTATGATATTATTAGGGTTCTGAACTGTATGAATTTATTCCCCGTGTCTCCAGTCATATTACTAATTAATTCTGTTGGGAACAAATGACACTGCTAACTGTTTTATAGCTTGTAATGTCTCGTTTCCTGTTCTGTTCGTGCAACACGTGATTATTGTCCGAGTGAAATATTAATAAATTCAGTAATGACGCAGTTGTTGAAAAAAAAAATTCAATAATGATATGGAACCAGACATTCCAAACGTTGTAATATCGACAGACAAGTAAGGTCGTAAAAAGTAAATGTCTGTATGAATTATGTATGTCATAGGAGTTGGATTTATACAACAAAATTGGAGGTGGAAATATCGAAGGGTAGCCGTAATTTTATATTTCTATAATACAGTGTAATGTGGAATATGTATGAATGATTCCTTTATGAATTTTGTAGTTGTGCTACTACTGATTTTTTGTTAGGGAGCAATTTTTTTAAATATTATCAGTTTTATTACCAAATCAACATCTTTTATCGGATATGATTTAATAAATACTAGTGGTCGCCCAGTGGTCGAAATTCGACCCTATTTCATGAATTTGTAAAAAGTATATTTTTATAAGAAACAGCGTTGTGGAGAAATCGAAGATGTAGATATAATGACCAAACTTGTTCACTCATATTGACAAATCTATTGAAATAAAAAGAAAATAAAAATGTAATTAAATATCGGTAATCGAAATATCTTTGACAAATATTCGATATAATAATTGGAAGATTTTTCTTTGCAACATAAAAGTTTTCGTCATTTCAATCAAGTTCAGGAATATTAAAGAAAAGAGAGCACCAACAACCCTTGGAGAACTTAAATATTTAATACATTCTCTATTGTCCGTTGTCTGACAGTTTCATACACAACACCTTCGGGAAGGTTGTGATAATAATATATTAATCTAATAATGAAATTCATATTAAAAACAGAATATGAAAGTTACTGCAACCGAAAAATCGATGCTGATCTACTACATTGACTATTTTACCACTAAACAATAACAACGCGTGCATGCCACTTCTAGAGGTACATGCTCTAAGAATATAACAACATCTATGGATCGCTCCCTCCATATATAATTACTCAGTGTTTTGAGTTTTGACCGTCTGGCGGCGGCGGCACTGTCAGTTGTTTGGCCTTGACAGTATGGATATAAATAATGAATTTTTATTATATTTTATTTACTGAATGAACCAAAATTAAAAATTACTATTAGCATTCTGCACTGAAGGTCCTCAGTAGCTACTAAACAAAACAAAAATGAAGAGAATCGGTTGAGAGTAGGCTTGGGTCGTTCGTGAATGAGTCGTTCAAAACGAACGACTCTTCTACATGTGCCACGAATGAGCGGCACAGTTACGTCGAATAGCTCGTTCGGTTCGCCATTAATAGAGTCATTCGGCCGGCTCGAGCGAGTCGAGAGTCATAGGATGTGCTAAACGTTCAACGTTCAATCACAAACTAGACTCGTTGACTCGTTCATCGTGCAATCTTTCACCTCGGCTCAGAGCAGTGGAGAGAAAAGAGCCGTCAGCGGTCTGGTTCATAAGATGAAAGGTATTTTAAAATTTTATTATAACAGGCACTAATGCACAGGATTGTTATTGTTTTGCAGTATTTTTGTTATATATATATTTCTATTTGTTTTTAATGTTTAGAGTTTTTTTCTTATTTTTGTTACCAAATAATAAAAAAATAAAAATTTTGTATTTACGTAAATTAATGATCTTTAAATTATGACTCAGCAAAACTTAATATTAGTTTGAGCAGTAAACTAGACAAGTAGAGACATTTTATAAATCCGCCTAAGGCTAAACGGCTGTGTTTTAGGAGATCGTTCAATTGAACGACTCATTGTGAACGACTCGTTTTGGTGTGCTGAACGAAATGAGCCGGCTCACTAAAAAGAGTCATAAAACCCAACGCTAGTTGAGAGACAGAGGAGAAAATGGTACCTCATGGTTTTGTCTTTGCCTATTTATATATACATTTGAGTTAAACTTGTAGGCTTTTACCTGTTCAGTTATTTTATTTGGTTCCAAAATGTCGTAAAATCTTGACATATATTGTGTGTATATGTGTTAAGTGTATGTTAAATGGTTTAGCTTGTAATTATTTGAAATCACTTTTAAGCATGTATAGGGTGTATTTTTCCTGTTCATTGGGTTTTCTCTCCTCACTTTATTTCCTGCAACAGATTGTATATGGAGAACAAAGTGCAGTAAGGCAATTTCGTAAAATTGTCCGGATTACTTTCTGTCTGTACAGAAATTCTTCCTCACAGTTATTCTGAGAGAAAGAAATGTCAACAAAATAATCAACCAGCATTTCTGTATACAGGTAATGTATTGTATATTGTGTTATCCTTATCTGTGTTTGGAGATCTGACACCGGAGTCGTTGTCAATCGTTTAGTATTGTATTTTGAGGTTTTTTCTCACAAAAGCGCATTGATGTTAATTTTTTGTTTGTCAAAAATTTGAGCTTTCGAAAGTACTTTTGTATAGGGTGAACAACTCAGGAACCGCTTGTATTACAGCTTTGGGAAAAAAATAAAATGCTAACGAGATAAAACTGTGAATTATTTAGAACGTTGTACGATGACCGCCAGATACCCTATTTGAGCACCAAAAGTGAAAATGCACATTTTCCACAGAACCCTAGATAATTTAGAGAAGATTGTTGAGGAGGTCTTGTATTATTTTGTCTGTTCATTGGGGTGTTTTCTCCTCAATTTTTTTTCTTCTTTGGTGACGTTTCAACTACGACTCTGAATTTTTGATAGTAACCTGTCACTGTCAAAAATATTTTGACAAACAACAAAATTCATATCAGTGCGAAATTTTTTTGAAAATACCTCAAAAGATTCAACAAAACGATTGACAACGATTCCAGAGTCGGAATTGAAACGTCTTGAAACAGGAAAAAATTTTGAGGAGAGAAAACCCCAATGAACAGACAAAATAGAACCCTAGATACCAAAACCCAGAAAATTCTAATTTTGGAAACTCTCCACATATTTTTATAACAAGAATTTAGTTCTATCTTGTTAAATATATGGTAGGAGGAGTCAAAAGTTTGTTACAAACAAACGCTCGTAATTCAGGTTTAACTCAACTAATTTTTATAAACTTGGGCTTTTTGGAATTGGCTCTTCTCAACTAATGTAACAGAAGTACTATAATCCTTCTAATACTCAAAAATATTAAATACACAATTTGAGGTTAATTTTTAAATTTTTAATAAAATGCACAAATTACATGAGAATGATTAAATCTTTTGTTTCAAATGATAGTACAATTGTTTCGGTTTAGTAGTGGAAAACAATATCTTGTAAGTGACCACCTACTGCTGTACGACAAGCTTCCAATCTTTTGCCAAATCTTTCGATAACTTTCTAGCATAAATGTGGTTCAATTACTTAAAAACAGTCAATAATGTTCTCCTTTAGGTCATCAATAGTTTGTGGATCGTTGGCATAGACCTTTTCTTTCAAATAGCTTCATAGGAAAAATCTAGATGTTTAAAATCGCAAGATCTAGGGGACCAATTAAAGTTTCCTCTTCAAGCAATTATTCGATTACCAAATTTCTGTTTCAAAAGATTGATTGTTTCTGCTGAAGAATGCCATGTTGCACCGTCTTGTTAGAACCACATATTCTGCACATCAATATGCACCAATTTATCTCCAAAAAGTTAGTAATCGTCGTCCGATATCGATCATCATTCACAGTAACAGCATTTCCATTGTCATGTTTAATTAAGTATGGACCAATCACTCCACCAGCCCAAAAACCACCCCAAACAGTTACTTTTTGTGGATATATCGGTCTTTTCATTGTTTCTCGTGGCTTTGCTTCACCCCAGATTCAACAATTTTCCTTGTTAACGAATCCACCCAATTCAAAATGTGCTTCATCGCTGAAAATGATTTTGTTGAAAAAATTCACATTTTCAAGTTTCTGTTGTATGGCACAATTAACGAATTGACGACGTAAACCAAAGTCTGTTGGCTTTATTTCTTGCACTATCTGAATCTTGTAAGCCTTTAAATGAAAATCTTTGTGCAAAATTCTGAATAAAGTGGTTTTCGGAATGTTCAGTTGCTGTGCACGATGACGAATTGATGTTCTTGGTTGTTCAACAACACTAGCAGTAACAGCTGCAATGTTTTCTTCTGAACGTCCACTTCCATGATTTGTTTTGCTTTTCTCATTTTTTACTGAACCAGTTTCCTCAAATTTTTGAACAATTTTTCCAATGGAAACATTTTAAGGACAATTTTCTCTTCCATATTCTGTACGAAATTTTCTTCCAACTTTCACCAAATTTAAAATAATGTTCAATAATAAACATGCGTTAAATGGTTATTATAATATTTTTCAACGATTTTTCACATTTTCATAATTTCACCCGCATTTCCATCCCTAAGTTGGAAATATTACATTAATCTATATTGATTACCTATCATAGAAGAAAAATATGTATGCATAACTTTAATTTATACCTTAACCCAACAACAAATTTTAACAACATATTTAAACACGCACTTTCGTAGCTCATTTCCACTACTTTTGGAGGATAGGTTAATAAAAAAAATATAAAAAAAATATTTTCAATATATCTATTTTTGAGGTAATATTAGGTTTCCCTAAAACAGATACCATTTGATCCATAGTCCTACCGTGATAAGGTGGTCGTCCTCGTCACTCTGTACTTCAGAGACCATTGACGATATCATTGTTGTACGAGCCCAGATACCCCTAACAATAAAATACGAAACGCAGTAATAAAAATAGGGTTCTTTTATGCATTAATGAAATTTTCAAAATTCATGGCTCACAAAATGTCATAAACCTTGTATGCCCATTCACGAACTGAATGCAAAAACCACATCTCTATTCATTTTCCTGCATAAGAACCGATTAGGAAGCCTATTTTTGTGCTTTATTTGCTAGACTGTGATATTGACCGGGGCACAACTTTTCGGTTTTTACGGTTAAGCGAGAGAGACTCAATAGCACTGCATAAATACAAATGTCTCTACTGATTAAAAATAATTTTAAAATAACTTACCAATGATACTAAATAACAGTGCCTATCAGTTACATACCTGGTAAATTTACTAATGTAATTAAACATCATTATACTGTTCAAATTACTGAATCACTGTTAGAATGATTAATTCTTTTTTTTTCCTAAGCCAAGCGACAAAAAATGTTAATATTATATATAAAAGGCTCATATGAGTATACATCACCGAGATACAGGATATTTCACCTGCATTAAAATTATCCTGAAATGGATTTTATGTACGTAATGGGGTTTGCATTTATGAATGAATTAACATGTATTTAACACGCTTTTTCAATTTGATAACAGCCCATTAAATGTGAAGTTTCAATAAAGTTTTTTTCTACCATACATACAGATGGTCTAGGAAATGAATAAAAATAAATGCCGAAACTAGTAGCTGACAAATTGTAAAATTCAAAATTTAAACTTGTACCGTTTGTGCCTTTCTTTATATAGTTTCTTTATTGTCATTGACAACGGGGTCTGTTCTAGACCTCCAAAATTTTGAATCTTAGAGTGAATCAAGGAACTCTTGTTTACTACCGCTAAATGATAAATTAAAAAAAACTTAGTGGTTGCCCAGAAAATATCTTAATGATATTAGTAAATTACTTCATAAGAGGTCTTATCATGGGCATCGTGAAGTCTGAATGACTCAGGCACTTCGTTACAATGACCCAGCCTTGGTCTTTCTCACATCACAATGAAATGTGTTCTCACCAACTTTTTTAAGTATTTTCACAGGAAAAATCCAACGGCGTTAGGTCGGAACAACGACATGTCCGGGTAATGGGCCTTCCTCTAAGATGAAACGTGGTGCCTTATTGTGCAAGCAGTTCATGTTTCTGCGACTTGCAACTAGTAAGTATTGTATTAAATCATTAAAACCTTCTAAACAGTAAAGAAAGTTGTCCATTTAATCGCTCCGGCCGTACTAATGGTTTCATCACACACACCCTTTGCGCTAGCCCAGGATCTGGTTTTGCGTTTCAGGAAATTACTGGGCACACTTCCAGCACCTTTGCGCCTGAGAATTAACTCAGTTCCTCACGCTAATACAATTTTCCTTCTTGTTGGGATAGCTTGGCTTTGGTTTGTTTCCGTTGCTTTACCTTCATGGTACTACAGCAACTGTCTTATTTGTGTTACGTGGCTCATTCTTTGCTATGATATATAGCTAATTGTACCCTTTTGTGGGCGTGCACGTTGTCGTCGTTTGTTTTGTGGGTGTGTGTTCTTCTGTCTTCTCTTTGTTTGGTAGGTTGGTTCCCCTCGGGCCCCCCTTGTTGTCTCCTGAAAAAAGATTGTTATATACTTCATTTTTTACTTACCTGTCCTCTATCTCTAGGCTTCTTCGTCTTAATCCCCTTCCCTAAGGCAGAGCTGGTTTTTAGGCCGTTTGTATCTGTCAATAAATCTGGGGTCATAGTCGATTAGTTGTCGTAGGTGAGGTTTGGATGCTGTTCCAGTTTGGCGTAAGCCTCTCTGGCCCTCCTCTTCATTTCTGCAAGCATTGGTTTGTGTCGTAAATCATTGAAAATCACCGTGTTACGAACGAACCAGGGTGCATCGACTGCGAGGCGTAGGCATAGGTTCTCCTGCCTTTGGATGGTCTGCCTGTTGTTCTTGCTGGTGTGTCCTCATACTATTGAAGCGTACATCAGCATTGGCAAGATGACTGTCTTGGTGAGAGTCAGCTTGTTTAAGAGTCCCAGCTTGCTTACTCTTCCTATTAAGGGGTAAAGTTTGGCACTTGCATCCCAGATTTTATTACGAGTCTTTTGGACATGCCTAGTGAAATTAACCCCTTGTCGATGATGACTCCAAGGTATTTGACTTCGTCCTTCCATGGAATTTGTCTGCCGTTGACGGTCAGGTTTCCTGTCGGAACGATCGTGCGGCTTCTCCCGTTGACGAACAACTCTTCCACTGAAGGCACCATTCCGCTAAATTGTCAGTATTACAGCAGCTGTCTTATTTGTGGTTCTCGGCTCATTCTTTGCTACGATATTTTTGCTATACCGCATTCTACCCTTCTGTGGCTGTGCACGTTGTCTTCCTTTATTTTGGTGGGTGTGTGTTGTTCTTGTCTTCTCTTTGCTTGGTACTGTTTGTTTCCCCCTGGGTCTCCATGCTGTCTCCTGAAAAATAGAATATTATGTACTTCATTTTATTCTCACCTGTCTTCTCTGGGCTTGTTCATCATCTTCTTCGCTAAGCCAGAGCTTCTTACGTTGTTTGTTTCTGTGAATAAATTTGGGGTCATAGTCGATTAGCTGTTGTAAATGAAGGCTTGGGTGCTGTCCCAGTTTGCGTAAGCTTCTACGGCCCTCCTCTGCATTTCTGCAAGCACTGGTTGGTATAGTAAATCGTTGAAAATCACTGTGTTACGAACGAACTAGGGTTCGCTGACTACGAGTCGTACGCATAGGTTCTCCTGCTTTTGGATGGCCTGCCTGTTGCCCTTGCTGGTGTGTCCCCAGGCTATTTAAGCGTTCGTTAGCATTGGCAAGATGAGTGTCAGCTTGTTTAAGAGTCCCAGCTTGCTTGCTCTTTCTATTAAGGGGCCCGGCAGCCCGAAGTTTGACACGAGCCTCTTGGACATGGATCTAATCGAAAAATTACTAATGACTCCTGCAGAAAGTATTTGATTAAAACTGGTGCTGATGATGCAGAACTAAAATGTTTGTTCGGTAACGCAATTTTTGATTGGTCTTCTAAGGACTTAACAGGCAGGTGAAACCACTAAAATCCAGATCAAGAATTTAGAAAATGCCAAATGTTATTTTGGCGAAACACCAAGCAGTTTTTTTTCCAGAATATAACAGACAGACGAACAAAACCTTATATAAACTTCAATGATGTGAGGAATCTGATGCCCGCATTTGTATAATTCATCAGTTTATTATTATTAGCTAGTTCCAGAGATAGTTACAACGCCAAATACAACTAAAGGTACTAGCTTTTGGCGCCAGAGAGTTATTGATCATGGAATATAAAGCATAATTTTGTAGCTTGTGAAAGTGATAGTTTGTTTTTGATGGTGTAACAAATATAGTCTGATTTCATAAGAAAAAGATAGTTAAGTAACTTCAATGAAACGGTGATAAAAAGTCTTTTATTAACAAACTATATAGTTTTGGAAGTTAAGCATTATTTACTTGAGTATAAATTTATGTATATAAACTTATTAAGCTATAATGCCAACTGGCTTAGTTATAAGTGGATCAACAAAAATCAGTGGCAAAAAAAAATCAATTGCCGATCACTTTTCATGAAATAATTTCAGGGGCTATGATTGTTAGGACAAAATATTTTTTAACAGAAATACCTGACCTAGTACAAATCGTTTTAGTTACACAGGATGGTTAAAAAAATGTTACAAGTAACCCAAAAGCAGTTGCGTACATAAATTTTTTGTAATATAAGGCGCTGTAGAATTTTAATTAAACCTTTTTAATTAACAATTTTATTAAATAAATGCTTTACTGGGTGTCTCATAGGTAGTTGTTAAAATATAGAGTAGTGTTGAATTATAGTTGTATTATAGTGGTTAGAAAATCATAGAAAAGTCTTTATAGGGTAGCCCATAAGCAGTGAATATATATGATATTTGAAATATACGGCCCTGAAGAATTATTGTTATACAGAGTGGTTGAAAAAATGTTAAAAGGATCTTATACCTACAGGATAGCCCATTAGCAGATGCATTTAGAGAGTGGGCTGCAACTATAGTTACACAGGGTAGCCAACAAAATGTTATATTGGGTGCCCATAAACCGACTCATATACAGTGTGGTTGAAACAATTGGTGGAGAAAAATTGTTGTCATAAAGCGTGATAAAATGGTAAAACTGTTATATTTGGTAGCCCATAAGCAGTTGCATATATAGGATGCAATAGAGGGTAAAGTGGAGTTACAGTTATACAAGGTGGGCAAAAATATTAGAAATAAAGCTCACAAATATTAGAAAAAATGTCAAAATTGGTGGTCTATGAGCATGAACCGGTTGACTGAATTATATTAGTTTGCATATAGAAAAAAAACAGATAATTGTGACCATAATTTGCGAGTGAATTTCGATCAACCAGGTACTTTAATCAATGTAAAAATTTCAGAGAACGCTAGCAAAAAACTAAATTATACAAAAACTTTTACCCAAAATTTCAATGAATAAGAAAGTAATGACCACAAAAGTCTAATAATTTAATGCAAAAATACATAATAGATTACCGTTTACTTCTCAAAAAAATTATTCGGTATAAAAACATTTAGTAAACTATGATAAGCTTGCTGCGTCGTTGAAATATCTATAAAACTCCCTTCTTCGAACCATACTTCAATGTGGCATAACTTCCGGGGTTGCGTAATAGCTGCTATAACTTTCCAGCGCGCCCAACTTCCAAAGGTGGTTCGATTAATAAAAGCGTTCATATTTAGCAAGCTCAGGAAGCCACTAAATCTAAAGCTTGATTAACGAACTTCAATGTTCGCTTAGGTGTGGTTATTTCAATACTGTCAACTTGACATTAGTTTAAAGCAAAGTTGAAAATTGCACCATAAATTTGCACTTTAGTTTCAGCTGTATACAATAATAAGTAAACTTAACGAATCCCTTGTCAACTTAGAAGAGAATGAAAAAAAGACATTCGCACAATTTATGTGAACAAACCTTAAGAAAAGTTATTATTTCAAAGTAGAAATCGAAGAGGTCGGATTTTGTCACTGGGGCGAATTGTATTAGTTTTGCAAAATTTTTTGGATAGCAGCTGACATAAATTTAATTACTAAGTTAGAGCAATGAATGTAATGATAATCACACTATTTTTAATTATGGAACAATTAATATCTGTAACTAAAATATTGGAACAATTCTTAATATTGTTATAAAATTCATTTCACGCCGCCCCTGAAAAAAATAACATACCTAAATTCACCATTCCGACTAACACAACGTAAACATTTAAGCCGACTGAAATAATAAAAAAGTGAGTTCCTACGCAAGGCCGACTGGAAAAAGCAAAACGCTACGCCAACAACGAGATAACTATCGAAAAACACCAGAGAATTCCATGCTAATTATAAACGGACAGTTGTACATTTCAGTTAATTAGTTCAAGTTATATTCCGTAATGTATCGATCAGCAGTAGTAAATAAATAGTAGATTATTTTTGGTGTAAATAAAGAAATCGAAAGTGAACGTGAATATCTGTGTTACTTTGAATATGAACCCACGAATTTTATTGCAATATCAATAAAAAAATTCACGAATTAATATTAACAACAGAATTTATGGAAAATTTGATATAAGTACCAGAATTGCTAACATTTTTTGGCTTTGTTCTGTTATCCATCAAAAACAGCGTTATATTATTGCGTCAGAGGTACCTAAGAGTAATGTGTTTATTAGGTTCTCTGCAAGAAGGAAAATAATGTGCTAAAATTAATTTGTTTTTTGGTGACAGCTTTGGAATGAATACGGTCTTCCTCAATGAATAGTACTGGAAAGAGTTCAATTTAAAACAGACAGGATTCTCGATAAGGTAGATATTTGGCTTTAATTATACTATCTGTTGGAGATTATAATCTTTGTGTTGAAAATTGAATTAATATTTCTATAAGTATAAAAGTATTAACGAGTGTTAATTACTGCAAATAACTTGTGCTCAGTTACCGATTATTGAATGATTTGGAACATATTCAGTTTGCACAGAATGAAACAAAATATGTAGTATATATCCCGCGGGGCATCCAGGGGATAGGAAAATCCCCCCGAGAGCCCCAAAGTTAGTAAATTTAATATTAAAACGAGTGTTTAAAAATTTGAACGTCTATTTTTACTGTAATAGCCTAAGAAAGCTGGGTTTAAAATTATATTTAGGTAAATGTAGTACAGGATCGTTTCCTCCTCCTAAAGCATGAAATTGTCCCCCCCCCCCGAAGAATGTGTCTGGATCCGCCCCTGGTATTTCAAAAACAAGTACTTGAAAATAGTTAACAACAATAATTTTACAACCAATAATCTTATCTCTTTTCTGAATATCCCCCTCCTCTTTTTTAAATCAATCGTAATGGATGTACTAGCGTTTTGGTATTCGTTTTATGGTCATTGCCATTGCTTGTGCTAGTTGTGCTGCTTCGGAAAATGAGTAACTGCTGGCTTTCTTTATTTTGTGTGGCTATCACAGTGGCGAAATTCCTCGGGGTCTTTAACCCTCTACATTGCTTTCAACTTCTAATCACTCTATTACCTTCTCTTTGTCTGGTTATAAGCCTAAACTTCCACTGCACCCATGAACGGCCAAACTTCCCTTCGGCCGTGAACATCCGTCAATGCAGCCAGACAGCTGAAAAACCGAACTATCAAACAGTAAAACCGATGTTCGGCCGTCAAGTATATCTTGTCTTTCATTTACTCCATTATTTAGTTGTAACTCTACGCATTTTCTTAATAATTAAACAAAATTAATTACAAAAACAAATACAAAAATTGCCTAATTTTTAAAATGGACATTGAGGAGGGTACACCATGCTTTAGGTTCGTTCCCGTTCGTTGTTTTTTTTGGGCCTCTTGTAATGTTAGACACCAAGTTATGCAAATATAAGGACATTCAGGGGTGTAAAACAAAAAAAAAACAATCAACGGTAAATAACTGTAGAGGTATATGAACCATTACTTTCATGGAGGATTTGGAAGCATTGTGTTCACCAAAAATGAACGTAAACCTAACTAGCCCCTCTCCTGATCCCGCCTTCCCTTCTCCTACCCATAGTCCTCCCCTCTCGTGCTGACCACAGTCCTCCCCTCTCGTGGAGGGTTTGAAGACATTGTGTTCATTAGAAATTGAAGTACAGCAGCAAGACGTGACCCTGACAGGCCTCCACTCTTGTTCTGTACTCCCCCTCCCCCTTCGGAAGCATTTTGTTCACCAGAAGTGTACGTACAACAGCAAGAGGACTAAGTGACCATGACTAGCTTCGTCTTGCTTCCCCTCCCACCTCTCTCCAGGGGTGTGATTGGTGCTGGGGGAATTGGGGAAAATCTGAGGCGATAGCATGGACAGGAGGGAGCGAGTTAGGATCACATAGACCTCTCGCTGTTGCACCATAATTTCTAGTGAACACAATTCTTCGAAACCCTCCACTAAAGTGATAGTTCATTCACCACTACAGTCATTTAACTTTTATTTGTTGTTTTCCACACCTGAATAGCCTTATACACTGATTAATGTTTAACAGTAAGTTATCCTTAAATCAGATAAAAAACGGTTATTATGTTAAGTCTGCTGAAGTCGGTTCCTTTTTTAAACATAAATTATAATAACTATGCTGGAATTTAGCAGACTAAATAAAACAAAACTATAATCAATTTGTCCTGTGTTATTTATTTTGTTACAAACAACCCTGACAATCGTTGTCCAGTTAAAGAACATTTTGCATTTCATAAGCAAAATAGAATTCTTTGTTAGCGATATTCTCTCGCTTTCAATGTTTTATTTCCATGCATGTCGGAAAGACGAATGTGTTTATGGCCGCTTAATCGAATTGGTACGAGACATCGTTTACTGTAAGACGTTGAATGTTTACATAAACACGAAGCACAATAAACTGTCCAATAAAGCAAATGAACGGTTTAATTCGTCTTACTCTCGAAGAGCTAAAAAGCCGTCGTTATGTCGTAAACGATTCTTTGTATCAAACGTCGATTGAATATTGTCACCAGAAGTTTGAAATGGCATCACACCAAAAGTTGATTCACAAAATAAACATTTTGCTTACTTTTTACCCGACTACGCCGAAGCAAGGGACGGACGGGTAATGATTTTAACACCCTATGTATGCCTGTATGTATAGATGTCCGGTCCTAGTAAACCGATTTTACCAAATGACATGTCCATCGAGTCGTCTCTATTATGCGATTGTTATAGGCCATATATTTTTATTATACATTAATTGTAGTTCTTGGAGCTTAAGAAAAACTCAAAATATTTTTTATTATAATTTTAGTCTACGAATTTGATGTTCATTGAAAGATGACAGATGGAGACATTCATTGTAATAACAGTTTAATAATATGTTTTCTGAATGATAATTGTGGCCTTTCTGGTTTTTAGGGTTCCGTATATACAATATACGGATACCCTTATGTCACATCACAGCAATTTTCTCCTAAACTACTGGACGGAAAAGGTTGAAATTTGGTATCAATGTATAGTCTTTTGGTGACTCGATTAGGAGTACATATCGTAAATGAAGAAATTTTGATTTTAGGGGTACTTCTGGGGGGAAAAACTAAAAAAATCAACCGTCCCCCCCTGATCTCCGAAACTACTGAGGCTAAAATTTTGAAAAAAATAATAAATATAGATCGCTGTGCGAACTTTACAGGAAAAATAAGAAAAAAACATTAATATTAATTTTGGGGGGCAAATTATAGAATTAAATGAAAATTGTAAAATAATTTTTTTTTCAAACGCATCATGTAATACATCAAATGAAAGGTCTCATTCTGTGGAACACAAATATAGTTTTTTCGTATTTAAAAAAATAATTAAAAAGATATTAACGAAAATATACCAAAATTTACCCATCCCCCACCATTATCTCCGAAACTATAAAACAAAGTTTTGGAAAAAAAACCTCTACTTTTAATTCTGGGGGGCGAATTACAGAATTAAATGGAAAATATAAAATTAAAATTGTTTCTAACCCATCATGTTATATATCAAATGAAAGGGCTCATTATGACGAAAATAAATACATTTTTTCCATATTTTTAAAATAAATTAATTAAAAGATATTAACAAAAATATTAAAAAAATACACATCTCCCCTTTTCTCTGAAACCATAAGCTGTAAAATTTTGAAAAAAAATACAGATATAGCGCCTCACCTGAACTGGAAAAATAAGGACAAATTCATTTTGGGGGGCAAATTATAGAATTAAATGGAAAATAAAAAATTATAATTGGTTCTAACGGATCAAGTAACATATCAAATCAAAGGGCTCATTATGAAGAATACTAATATATTTTTTTATTTGTTTTTAAGTAATTATTTAAAAATATATTTAAAAAAATATTTAAAAAACTACCTATTCGCCCTTTATTCCTCAAACTATAAGACCTAAATATTTTGTTTACAGGAAAAATAAGAAGAAATCGCTAATATTAATATTGGGGGCCAAATTATAGAATTAAATGGAAAATAAAAAAATATTTTTTAACCCATCATGCAATACATCAAATGAAAGGGTTTATTATAAGGAATATAAATACATATTTTTCAAATTTTTAAAATTAACTGTTTACAAGATATTAACATAAATACATAAAAAATTCTGATTTCTGATATCCGAAACCATACTACCTAAAATTTTGAAAATAATTAGGGGTACTGGTGCTCACTTGAAATTTATAAGAAAAATTATTAGAAAACCCCCATAGTATTTTTAGGGACAAATTATACAATTAAGTGGAAAATGAAAATTCAATTTTCAAACACATCATATCAGATAAAAATTGAAATTTACATCTTGGAATTGTACCTTTTTAATCCGTAGTTTCTTAGCCATTGACAACGGGGTCTAATCTAGATCTAGTGTTTCTTGGGAAATAACACCATAAAGTGTGGTGTTATTTCCCAATAAACACTTAGACATCAAAGTGAATGTCAAATTTTCTGTATAGCCTTCAATGCTGACTCCCCCCCAAGCTAAAAAATGTTCTGATTTGCCCTAATCTAGCACAATTTTTTTTTCTTGTGCGCAGAAGATTGATATAATATCTTAAACTATCAAACTCAACTGAGTTTGATTTTACTTTAATTATCCACCATCAACAGCACACCGAAAAAATAAAACAACAAAAATCTGCGCGCTCCTGCGGCCCGCCTTGCCGCGACGTACAAGTAACACACACTTAGCGTATCTAGACCTACAGGAGGATGTTAAAGACCAATGGGCTGCAAAAAGTTTTAGCAGCAGTGTTAGAGATGTTGAAGTTGAGCAAAACCTGAGACATTGTGTGTTAAAGAACAGAAGCTATGCAGCGTACTTGGGAAGTAAAGGCTATCCTGAACCAAGTTAAGAGTACACGCAGTATCCGTCACTCAGAAAGAATGAAAGTCGTTACTGGAGAATGTATTCTCCAAAATTAACAAAAGAATTAAAAAGAAGAACCAGTGTGGTTTGTTATAATTGTAAACGCACAGGGCAGTTATAACGTGACTTCTGAGTGAAGTTACCACATGTATGACCAGTCAGAGTTGGCCTACGCAATTATACCACCACCAGGAACAGTCAGCCGGTCACTATGAGGGGTCAAACCCCACCAGCCCCCAGGATAGTACCCATCCGACTGGTTCGTGTACAGGTGTATGAACATTAGACAACAGAGCAATGTGTACTCGAACAAATGGCTGACTCAGTTTTGTTATTGAAACCCTGACGTTTTTTATTTTGTGCATGACAATTTGACCATAACAAAAACTTACATACCTATTCGTTAGGGAGAAGAGAAAATCCCACCGAGCAGGTACCATGGGTAAAATATATCTTATGATCCCACTGAGCAGGTAAAATTGTGTTTCCACCATAGGTAAAATATATCATAATGATATTTACATATTTTCTATATCATATTTAAAATATTTCTAATGTGCTATATAAAGTTTTAGTTACAATATCTGCTAAATATATTTAGTTGAGATTCTGTTAATGATTCGGATATAGGTTCCACTTTCTAGATGCAGTTTGTACAAAGAAAACTGACTGCATTAAAATGTAAATGTCTGTTATTAAACCTCCAGCGGTGACGTTTAACAATTCAAATGAAAACCCAACTGATAACAGTCCATTCATCAAAATATTAAATGGTGTTGAGACATTAGAGAGATTAACAAGCATTTGCTATAGTTTTTAACAGGCAAAACAGCCGTAGTGAGTTATAAATCTAACTAAAAATTTCTCTTTAAAGTCTCAGAAGGTGAAGAACGACAGCGAATTCTACCTCAACTACAAGAAAGTAACAGATTAAAGCAAAAAGTTTTCCGGTATTAGTTGTATTCAACAAATGATAAATATGTCTTTATGGGCCAGGATTATATCATCCTCTGAGCGCTGGTTGACACTAAGTGATTTATATACTTTTTTTTCGTATAATGGTAATACATAGTAGCCGATATGAATGTTGTATGAAAAATGTATTATCTTTCATATAAAAGTTGTAAAAACACTTGTGTCGTGTACATTATGTAGCATTTTATATCGCTGGCCTTTGAAAAGTGTATACATTGAAAAATAATTTATATTTAAAGAAGAAACGACTTCAGCTGACTTAAAGTAAAAACAGTTTAGAAACCGTGAGCAATCGATCACTATTTTCAGACATATTTTTTTCTTTTTATGATTTAATTAAGGTACAATTCAGTTGAAAATTTTAGCGTATACTTATCTCTCTCTCTTTTTCTCCCTCTCTTCTTCTCCCTCTCTATATTTTCCAAATATATTTTGACTATTTGTTTTATTATTTGGACCACTTTCTATAAATGTAACTAATTCACTCTATAATTCATCCACACTCTATATGCTTCGGTGTACTGGTCACACCTATATAACTTATTTGTCTATCATTTTCTGAGTCACCCTGTACAACTATAATTAAACTCAACACAATATTACAACGGTCCAGATATCTTTAAAACCACCCTGTATAAGTACAAATCCTCTCCACAGTATTGACTCTTTCTATTTTTCTATTGTTTGAATTATTCCTGTATACCAATGATTTTACTTTACCCCATATGTCTAGTATTCCATTTATGCAACTGCTCATGGTCTACCCTATATAACAAAATTCACCTTTTTGAACCACATTTTATGACTACCATTTATTTCAATCACCCAGGATAAGCAACTACTTCTAAAAAAATTTTTAACCCACGTCTATAATTATCTCTGGCAGGTTAAGTAACCTGAAAATTTTACCGTGACGTTCTATCCTAGGACTTTAGGGAGAACAGCAATTACACGGAACGCATGCAGATGCGGAACTTCTGTGTGATAGTTTCCTCGAAAAATCGGTCTTACATCTCGCTTCTACAAATAAGTAACGAAATTCAAGTTTTTAGATATAATTGATAGGACTTTATTTGTATTCAAATTCGTAATTCCTAATTTAATATGACAATAATTTAACTGGTAATGGGAACACTACATATTTATTTTTTCTAACCTCCCTATATAACTATAATTGCACTTAATTCTCTAACATTTATTAAAATCCTCATTATAATAATTCCATCTCATTATATATTTCCACCACCCTGTATATGCAACTGCTCATGGTCCACGCATAATATTCTTTAACATTTTTTAAATACCCGGAAAACCATTCTGTATATGACACTGCCTATGAGCCACCCTATTTACTCTTTTTGTTTATGAAATTTTTAACTATCTTCTGTAATTATAATTCTACTCCGACCTATATTTCAATCATCATATATATAGAACTCTTCGTGGGCTTCTCTATAAATCATTTCCTTTTCTAACATTTTTTATCATCATCCTGTTTATCTATAATTCCTCTCACCCTATATTTCATCTTCCCTATATATACAACTGCTTATGGGTTACGAAATGTTGCATTTCCCTTTCCGCCACCCTGTAAATGCATCTCTGTATAATATTTTTTTCACCACCCTATATAACTGTAATTCTACTCCACCTTCTATTCCAAGAACCCTGTAAATTCAACCGCTAATGGGATTTCCTATATAAATATGTTATTAGTTATAATTACACTCTACTCTATATTTTAAACTCCCTATATATGTAACTGCTTATGTTCCACACAAGAAAAAAATATTTCTAACATATCTGGAATCGCTCTGTATAATTATAATATACAACGATTGCTTTACCACTAAGCAATAACAACGCTTGCATGCCACTTCCAGAAGTTCATGCTCTAAGTATATAACAGCATTGGTCCCTCTATATATAATTACCCAATGTTTTGAGTCTGGCGGCGGCGGCACATTCAGTTGTTTGGCGTTGAGATTATGGACGTAAATAATGAATTTTTATTATATTTTATTTAATGAATGAACCAATATTACAAATTAATATTAACATTATGCACTGAAGGTCGTCAGTAGCTACTAAACAAAACAAAAATGACGAAAATCGGTTGAGAGACAGAGAAGAAAATGGTACGTACCTAATCGTTTGTCTTTGCCTATTTATATATAGATATCCTAACTGCTTTTGCTTATATAACAAATTTTTGATACACCCTCAATAACAATAATTTTATCCACACTTATTCCAAACACCTTGTTTAAGCAACTACTTATGTTCCAAACAATATAACATTTTTATAACTGTAATTATACTCCTCCTTATATTTCAACCATCTTGTATACTCAATTGCTTCTGACAATTTTTAAAGTCTTTTGTATATTTGTAATTATTCTCCGTTCTATAACGCAAATATCCACTCTGTATAACTATAGTTTTGCTCCACTCTTATTTCAACCACCTTGTATACTACTTATGTGCTGCCCAATACAATATTTTTAGAACCACTCTGTATAACTAATTCAATTTCAACTAATATTTCGACCATCCTATGTATACAAGTGTTTATGTACCACCTAATATTACATGCACTCACGCACACACCTTCAACTTATTCCACACAGAATAAGAGCACCTTTATGACCTGCAATGATCAATGAAGGTTTTTCTTATATTATCAAACTGTTTTAAGCTTTTTCGATTTTACAAATAACCTTATAAACAACATAAAATATGAAGACACGAGATGTAAGACCGACATCTAGGATTTTCGAGAGAATTAGCACACAGAGGTTCCGAATGACACCTCGAAGAGAGTATTCAATATTTCTGACAGGTGAAGTAACTTGAAAATTTTATCGTGACATTCTGTCCTAGGAGTTAAGGGAGAACAGCAATACACGGAACAGCTCCAGATTCGGAACCTGTGTGTGCTAATTCTCTCGAAAATCCTAGATGTCGGTCTTACATCTCGCGTCTTCAAATTTACCAAAATGTATCAAATACATAAGTGTTCGAGAGGACATTCAATTCTGGGAAGCGCACTGATGAAGGTTCCCTAACCAGAAACAATATATATTATATATTGTCTTGCGTACAAAGGAATGACACCTCAAAGAGAGTAACATGAAATATGTAAATTTTTGTTAGTTGTTGGTTTTTTAAATTAACTCTTTCCATGATTTTGAATTTTCCTTCTGGAGATTTATAGAGTATTCATTATACAACTTCAAACGTCGTCAGTTTAATCTCGGATATGTTAAATGGCTGGACATTCTACATTAATTTAAAATTTGGACTGTGTTTTTAAAATTAACATAACTGTGTTAATTCTAGTAGGTGCTAAGTTATTTAAATTCAATTCAATCAATAAATTGGTATCATCTGCGTAACAAGTTACATTAATATCCAAATTCTTAAGAATGTAAGCGGGTAAAGATTACATACAAAATTGGTCCATGTATCGAACCTTGAGGAAAACCAGAGGTAACCTCTAATTTTTTGCTGCATAAGTTATTAACACATATAATTTTTTAGCGATTTCTTAAGTAGTCAGAAATGAAACTAAGCGGAATACCACGTATCCCGTAACGTTCTAATTTGATGAGCAAGATCACCGATAAATACCCACATGCCTATTTGCGTGACTTCGGTTTAATTCCTACAAATCCTACAAAACTCGTTAATGAACAAAAACTAATTATAATTAAAATTTCTTTTGAAAACGTCTCTATAATTTCAAATATAATGGGAGCTATTTCTAACTTTATTATCGTTTCCTGTAAACAGTTTCAAAAACATTGTGATTCTACAAAAGAAGTATAATATTAAAAGTTTTGTTTTCAGTTCGTTTTTCCAAACTTTACTGGCAATGTTACTTAATTAAGGAGTTTGATTTTATTTCACAGCGTGCTGAAAATGGACGAATTCCTTTCTCAATGGGCGAAACAGACAAAATCTATTTACTTTCATGTAGTTTTTGAACACTGTGGGGTATAATGCTTTTCTGCTGTTAGGTATGCGATTTTCCGCTAATGTGTTTTTGTTGTAACGTGTAGGAAGTTGTGCATGCATTTTTACATTTCCGGAGAAATCTAATTACGTTATTTTCTTTTATCACAGGTGATTTTTTCTCGTTGGTCAAACCTTTTCCAGCTAGTCGTAAAAATACTGTCGTAATACTTCGTTTTCTTAGGATGGCAGAACAAACATTCGTAAAAGTTCATCATCTGAAACAGGAATATTTTTAATAATAAAATTACTAACGAAAAACTTTTAATGTTTCAGTTTTTTTTTTTTTTTTTTCGAAAACTCGACATATGTTTTCAGAAATTGGGAAAAAAACGTTGTTATTTTGCTCTGTTTTTTGGCGAATATGACAGTAATAAATGAACATTTGTATCGTTATTATTGTTAGATGAAAAAAGCAGTGTAGGCGGAAAAATTGCCGATGGAACTGCAATATAGAATACCATTTAATTAAGAAAAATTAGCTGAATTATATGGGCATTGTAGTGACATATTGATCATATAAATTTTAAAAGAATTTATGGATGTAGCATTCACTATTTCGGAGGGCAGCGAATTCCATGAACGTGCGATTCGGTTGGATATGAAGAATTGTCGACCCAACTTATAAAATCTTTCGGGGGACAATTTTAAATTATCACCTCTAAGACGGCTGGTCGGATTAATTGTGAATACACTTAAGTTCACCGAACAAAAACCATGAAGAATATTATAAGTTTCAATAAGATCACCACGTAATCGCCTGTCTGTAAGTGAAGTGATGCCCAACTTCTCTAGGCGTTCCTCGTATGGACAATTACGAAGGGCAGGGCACAGTTTTGTGATTCTACGTTGAGTGTTCAAGTAGATGAATATCTTTAGCAAAATATGGATTCCATACGGGAACTGCATTCAAGTCATGGACGTTTATAGGTTTTGTATATTTTACATAGCAAAGTAGGAGACATATTTTTTAAAAACCAAATAAATTATGTATGTCGTAGAGTTGGCTTTTTTCGTTACATTGAAAATATGAGTAGACCATTTCAAATCGTTTGAAATAATTTATCCAAGGTCTCTTTGGATAATAACAGGAACTATTCGAGTGTTATTAATAGAGTAATGATTATTTGGGTTGTTGTAACCAATGTGCAATACCGAACACTTGTCGGAGTTCAAGTGAAGACACCAATCACTGCACCACTCTGCTAACTTAGCAATATCACTACTTGGCTGGTTATCAGTAGCTAATGGATTCCCGAAAAATTTGGTGTCGTCGGCATACAGCACTGCATCTGAACCAAACAGCAAAGCCAGGTCAGCGACAAACACATTAAACAGCAGAGGCCCGATAACTGAACCTTGAGGAACACCACTTATTACTTCATATGATTCAAACAGTTCACAGTGCACCCGAACGCGAGCCTATCGACACTTTAAAAAGTCTTTAATCCAGTCTAACAATTTCCCCGAACACCATATTGTTCAAGTTTATACAATAACCGGCTATGAGGGACTTGATCAAAAGCTCTTCTAAAGTCTAGATAAATCACATAAACTGGCTCAGAATTATCAACAGCTTTGGTCCACGCATTAACACAGTATAGCATGTTAGTTATTATTGAACGTTTTGGTAAAAAACAGTGTTGTCTCTCACTTAAAATTCCATTAGTAACGAAATAATCAGTTAAATCCCGAACAATTAGTTTCTCCAAACATTTGCATGGAAGGCAAGTTAAACTAACTTGACGATAGTAACTGGTGACTAACTTGTCACCCTTTTTAAAAACTGGGACAACTATTGAGTTTTTCCAATCAGCCGGAACACAAGACTCTTCGAAAGAATGCTTCAACAAATTAGTTAAAGGGGTAAGCCATGATCTGGTCCTGTGCTACAATCCAAACAAATTTCTCTAATAACAGCAAGAACTTTTTCTTCTGTAATTTCGATGGTGTCAATTGTTGATTCGATCACAGGAAGATCAGAGCTGTTGGCTAGGTTGATTTGAGGTTCATGAGAAAAATAATTAGAAAATTCTGCACCAAATAAATCTGCCACTTTCTTGGGATCGCTGATCATTTCACTTGCTGAATTTTTGAGTGTGATAGTATAAATTCTGCTAGTTAGGTTACGTTTCACGTATTTAATGAAGGTTTTATTACTTTTGCTGTCAACTAATTTGTTTTCAACAGTAGATTTACTATTTCTGAACAGAGCCGCTACAGTGTTTGAGGAGGACTTGTACAAATTATAGTCGATTTCTGATCTACTAAATATGTGTTAATCCACAGATATTAAAATATAAATTCGTCCGCATTTATAGGTTTCCATTTGAGTAGGAATCAAATGGAAAAAAATATTATATGCCTTGTCCAAAACATTAACTGAAGTCATCACATTTCACTTTTTTCAAATGTATGTGAGGCTAATGAATTAAAAAAAGGAACAAAAGCCTACTTCGAATGAAAAAAACACAAATAACAAAAAACCCCAAGAAATAACTAAGTTCAAAATAACCGACTTCGAGGTATAATAATAACAATGTTACTAAAAATCTGGCTTGGCTTCAACTTCAAACACAGTTAATTAGTAGGTACGAGGGGTGCCTTTTATATTTCGGGATTAGAGAACAAAAACAAATATTAATCATCGAAAACCGCTTTATTGTTTTTCAAAATATTCCCCATGAAGATCTATACACTTTTGCATGCGTTTGAACCAATTGTCGAAGCACTTTTTCCACTCTGATTGAGGTATCTACAAAACATGCATTCTGAACGCAGCAAACGCTTCTTCAGGTGTCGAAAAACGTTGACCTCTCAGTTTGTTTTTTACGTATGGGAACAAAAAGAAGTCATTTGGTGACAAGTCAAGACTATACGGCGGATGACTCATCAAATCGATGTTTTGAGTGGTCAAAAATGCAGTTGTTTGAGCCGTTGTATGAGAGCTCGCATTGTCGTGGTGAAGAGTGATCCGTCTTCGGCGGTTGGTTTTCCTCATTTCTTGGAAGATAACTGGCAAACAAATGGTTGTGTACCACTCAGAATTAACTGTTCTGCGTTGTTCTAGTGGTACGGTTGCGACATGTCCAGTTTTTCTGAAAAAAACAGGCGATCATTTGCTTGGAAGTGCTTCGTGCGCGAACAAGTTTTCTTGGATTCGGCTCATCTTGAAACACCCATATAGTCGACTGCTGTTTACTTTCGCACTCATACGCGTAAATCCACGATTCATCACCTGTCACTATGGCATAAACATGTTTTGAAGCACCACGATCGTATTTTTTGAGTTTTTTTTTTGGACCAATCGACACGAGCCTTTTTTTGAACGATTGACAAATTGTGTGGGATCCAACGCGACCAATTTTTTTTGACATTCAAATGTTTATGCAATATTGAATGTATGCTGGTCCCACTAATATGTAAGGTTGACTCAATCTCACGATAGGTCACATGACGATCTTGCAATATCAGTTCGCCCACAGCATCAATGGTTTCCGGAACAACAACTCTTTTTGGACGACCTTCACGAAATTCGTCTTGGAGTGAACTACGATCTCAATTGAATTCACCATACCATTGATAAACAGTGGTCCTTGATGGAGTTTCACCGCCAAAAATCAAATTAAGTTCATCCATGCAGCGAATAAAAATTTTGACGAGGGTAGGATATGGCGACAGAACTCGAACACAAGCTGAAGTTTGGGAATTGTTTAATACGAAGTACCCGGAGCGGCCTATTACGCGATCAGTAGTTAGTAAAACAGAAAAAAAGTTTCTAGAATTTGGCCACGTAAGAGACAATTACAAAACCAAACATTCCAGAAGATACACAATTAAATGTTTTGCTCGATTTACAAGAAAATCCTCACAAATCCACCACACAATAAGTAAATCTTCTGTTCTAAAATACTTGCATAGAAATAAATTTCACCCATAAAAAGTTCGTTTAGCTCAGGAACTTACTGAAGATGATTTAGACCAGAGAGTAGAATTTTGGCGAAATAATGATGGATAGATGTAATGCCAACCCGCACTTTTCAAGTAAGATTCAAGTAATTTCCGACGAGGCAACATTTCGGTTAAATGGTTCAGTAAGCAGGCAAAATTTTCGGTATTGGGTATCAGAAAATCCACATTGGATTGTGGAAAGTTATACACAGTTTTCCAAGAAACTTAACGTATGGGCAGGAATTGTGGGTACTTCAATTGTGGGTCATTTTTTTATTGAAGGAACACTTAACTCGGAAAAGTATTTAGACCTATTATAAAATGACATAAAACCCTGTTTAACCCCCAGAACTTTACCCGAATGGTGAAAACCTTAATATACTGGCAGATTCGGTATGGTTTCAACAGGGTGTAGCGCCCCTGCACTATTTGCGAGATTATCTTGACAATATTTTCTCAAATAGATAGATCGGAAGGAGAGGTAATACCAAATGGCCAGGTAGCTCTCCAGATCTAAGCCCTTTAGATTTTTATGTTTAGGGAATAGAATTAGGGCCGAAATACAACGAATCCTGCCACAAACGCTAAATGAAGTGTTACGAGAATTTGAAAACCGTCAAAAGTATTGTCAGGAAGATTATGGTCAACAATTTGAACATTTAATTTCATATGTTGATGTTTTTTGTTCTTCAATACATGTATTTTTTTAATACCTGTTAACTTTCGGTATAGTACATTGTACATGAGAAATACTTAGATTTCAATGCAGAATTTTTCCATTTGAAAAAATGAAGTTGATGGTGGCAATTTATTTCTGGCGCACCCTATATAAATGAGTTTATAATCACAAAACCTGCATTCCAAAAAAAAACCGACGTGTCCGAGCATATTTCCAAAAAGCCAACACCTGAATTTTAAATGAATTTGTTCCAACCCAGGCGTCCTCACTGTATAATATTTTACGAATACATTTTTAGAAAAAGGTAGCATTTAATAAACGATATTGAGATTTAGTGTTAAGTTCTGAATAAAATTATACAAATAAAATAACTATAAATTTATTAGTGGTTTGGCTTTCATTCTCATTAATGATAATTTTATTAACAATAATCTCTGGCGGAGGCGCCGGAACAGTTTTTCTGAAAAAAAATGTGCATCGCCTTTTTAAAAAATTTAGGATCACTATAAATAGAATGAAGTTTAAACTATCCAAATGATTTAAGGAGATTTTGACTACCTGCTGAACATATTAATAAAAACAAACATAAGCAGACAAATTGAGAAACTCCATCTTTTTTAAATATGAAGTTTATAAATTTTCAGATTTTTCTTCATTTAGTTGATTACAGGAGAAGCTCTAACAAAAACTGATGTAATGCTGTTAACAGATTAATAATCTATGAAACTCCATCCTTTACAAAACAAATAATAAAAATTTGGTGAGCATAATTTACTAAATTCTGTTTTTAATTTGTTAAGTTCATTTCAGCATCATACAGCGTTCATAGAAATAAAAAACAAGTTCACCCTTGCATTCATCTTAACGATCTAAATTAACGGAAGTGAAAATCTACCCTCATCAAAATGAATAATGAATGTGTTTTTCGAGTACTCACTGCACCGTATATCGGTTATGTATCATAAAAAAATGAAAAATGAGCAAACTGCTCATTATTTTTTGTTTTTTTAGAACACTTGGTTGGATTAAATCCTTCCGGAGCCAAGACTAACAAGTCGTTTTCGAGAGATATCTTTATTTTCCGAGATTCCTTTAGTGCAACCCAAGCGTTCGCCATGCAAATTGCTCTCATAATTTTCCGTCATCAATAAGTCTGGATTTCCATATTTTTTGTGAAATAATCAATGGTGTTAAATATGGGGAAATTAAGGGTTCAGGTTTAATCGATAACTGGGTACTTCAGTGTTTTTGTATCTTATTCAATATATTCCCTGCTGTAGGTTAAAGTGTGACATTCATTACATTTATTTCATATCTAAATGCAAGCAGTTTTACTTTCTATTTCATAATTTTCAATTGTATGTAGAGACGAATTCTGGCTCCCCTATATCTTGTCAACAAAAAATAAAACATTTTTTAAAAAAATATAACCGGCTTCCACCTATAACTAAAAAGCTAAAAATAATTATAACAAAATACAACTCTAGCAAATAAATAACACATTCAATGTTGTTAGGTACCTATCCAGGAAGTAAAAAATGTAAACATTAAAAGGTGCTCATTCTGTACAAATTAATTACCTATCAATCTAGTATAGTCGGTGCCAAGCAAATCTAAAATCTTTCATTTTTACTTCCTGGGTAGGTACCTAACAAAATTGAATGTGTTATTTATTTGCTAGAGTTGTATTTTGTTATAATTATTTTTAGCTTTTCAGTTATAGGTGGAAGTCTGTTATATTTTTTTTAAAATGTTTTGTTTTCAATTTTTTTGTTTTTTTGAACTCAGGTAGTTTTCATTCTTTATTTTTTATTTTGTATGTATAACCTTCATAGACAGGACCAGGTAACATCGAAAGCCTCAACATTACACAATGATACATTTTCATTTAAATTGACAGGTAAATGTTTACGAATAAAATGTACTAGTACGCGTTACTTAATAAGCGCAAAATATATTAATGCCTTATGGACCACGCCATGTAACATTTTTTAAACTTTTTTGACAACTCTGTATAACTATATATAATTCCACTCCACCCTATGTACCAACCATCCTGTACATACGTCTGCCCATGGACAAGCATGAGCATAAATTTGTTAGCTGCCTTCTGTAAACAATAGGACGGAGGAGAAGTAGTATTTAACTCCTTGTGGTCTACCCCATAAATTATTTTATTTTTCACATTTTATATTATCGCCCTGTGTAACATTAATTCCTCTCCACACTCTATGCAACTTCTTATGTGCTATAAAATAAATAATTTTTAATCACACTGTATAAATATAATTTAACTTCAGCATATATTTCAACCATCCTGCATATGATTTGTTTACGTCCATATCATATAACGGTTTTTTAATCACCCTATATAACTTTAATTTCACATTTTTTTCAACATTTTTATACCACCAATCGTCCACTCCACCCTATATTCCATATATCCTCTATATACAGCTAAACGGCCTAACTTATAATTCAATCATCATATAAATGCAACTCCTTCTATCACTTTACTTTGTGATTTTATTTGCTATAACTAAACATACTGTGTATAAACCCACCAAATAGCAGTTTAGATTGACATGTGTTGTCACTGAATTTTCTATTAGGCCGGGAGAATATGACAACCAAAAGCACCGTCTTCGCAAAATGGAAAAACAAAACGAGCTTGGTACTCATTGATTTAAGGAGTCGAAAATATTATGCTTTACTACCTATATGCTTGAGATGTACACAGAAAATTTTCAAATTCGCAATTAAAATTTCCAGTTCCTATAATTCCCGCACTATTACGTTGGAATTAAAATATTTATGAGGTAATGTCCGTTATGTCATTTCGATGAAACTTTTGATAAGAATTTTGGAATTTTCGGAGATTGTCTGCAAAACTGCAAGTTGCACGTTGCAGAAAAGTATATGAGATCACCTAGGGATCTTCCTTAATAGATTGAACGTTAAAAAAATATACACATCTATAAGGAGTTTTCAAAAAATCGACCAATATGTTAGGGATATTGGTCGATTGCCATGCACGAATGTGTTTATTCATAAATTTCTTCACTTTAGCAATAAAAGTTTCACCAATCCGGATATATACTCTATAAAACAAGACCATATTCATTCAAAACGGTTCACCACATGAGAAGAATTCAGGTAACATACATACAAAAAAAATACGCCACGAAATGATAACCTCCTCCTTTTTGGAAGTCGGTTAAAAATAACTATTCCTAGTAAATAGGAAAATTTAATTTTATTAAATCACAGAATGATTGAAGTTAATATTGATTGTTATCATCGTCTTATAGAGTAAGACAAATATTTTGATATGCTGATATTCCTGCTTTTTGATTAACCGACTTCCAAAAAGTTAATAATTCACCGTTTTTTTTTTGTAGTATGTGTGTTACTTGATTTCTTCTCCAGTTGTGAACCAAATTAAATAATTATTCTTGAAAATCCACAATTATACCTAATATATTGGTCGATTTCTACAAAATGCTTAACCGATTTGGATAGTTGGTTTAAATGAAGATCCCGAGGTAGTGAGATATATTTTTCTGACATATAACAAGTTGTTCTGTCAGAAAATCGCCGAAAAAGCCAATATATCAAAAACACTATCGAACTGTCAACTGGTATTTCCTATCTATATATAAATAGGCAAAGACAAAACGATTAGGTACCACTTCCTCCTCTGTCTCTCAACCGATTTTCTTCATTTTTAGGGTTCCGTATATACAATATACGGATACCCTTATAATATCACTCCTGATTTCTGCCTCTGTCACATCACAGCAATTTTCTCCTAAACTACTAGACGGAAGAGATTGAAATTTGGTCTCAATGTATAGTTTGGTGACCCGATCAGGAGTAGATATCTTAAAAGAAGAAATTTCGATTTTAGGGCCGTTCCCCTCCCGATCTCCGAAACTACTGAGCCTAAAATTTTGAAAAAAATAGGATATGTAGAACGTTGCCCGAACTTTACAGGAAAAATAAGGAGAACCAATTAATACTAATTTTGGGGGGCAAATTATAAAGTTAAATGAAAATTTAAAAGTAAAAAAAAATTTAAATGCATCATGTAATACATCAAATGAAAGGTCCCATTCTGAGGAACACAAATATATTTTTTTCATATTTAAAAAAATAATTACAAAGATATTAACGAAAATATACCAAAATTTAAATAACTGAAGATTGAAGGGTCGTACGGGCAATTTGTTGATATTGCCAGGAATGCTAGTTGCCTTCGTATATAAAAACTTTTGGGCGGGACTGAGAGAAACTAGGTCTCCCCATTTGTCAACTAGCTTTCCTGTGTAATATGCATTAATTTATATTCAATATGGCGTATTGTTTCGATTCCTAGTCAGGAATCTTTGTTGGACAATATTTTTCTAAAACAGTATTTAGTACTCTCTTCGAGGTGTCATTCTTTTGTACGCAAGACAATATACAGGGTGAGTTTTTTTTGATGATCAGTATTGGGATCTCGGCAACAAGCGGAGATAGAGCAATGGTTAAATTGAGAAAGATTTGCAGTTTTACTGGCCCAATTTAATGACACTTTCGGATTTTTGTAAAAAGTCATGGCATGTTAGATATTTTGAAAAAACGAAATTCTATCGATTTAGTCAAATCCCTCTAGCTCCTTTGTTTTTGATTTAATAAAAAAAGTGTAAATATCAAAATTGAAGGGAATTGTATCTCGAATATGATTGTCATGTCCTCGTTTGCGTGACACCTCTCGTTTTCGAGATATGACACAAACATATCTTTTTTTGAATAGAAACCATAGTTGGCTAAGTCCTCAAAAAATCGGAAATTTTTAGAGCTTTTCAACAATATAATAATCGATATATTTATTCATAAAAATAACGAAGTTATGGATGCTTTTCTCTCTTATTATCACTTTTAACGTAAGTAGCCATGAAAAAGATTGTGAAATTCCATTAATAGTGCTGAACTGACAGTCGATATTGACAGGTTTTCGTGATAAAATGGAATATTCTAACGAAGAAAAACTGAATGTGTTGGAATATTATATCATATGCAATAAAAATCAGTTCGTGCAGCTGAGGAATACTTTCATAGATATTTTAATCGTCGTCAACTTACTCTATGTACATTTAAGAGGCTTTACGATAGTTTACGCACATATGGATTTTTTACTAAACCACCAAAGGAACGTAATTAAATTAACGAAGCAGCACAAATAAATGTTTTAGCAATGCTACATCAAAATCGATCTATAACAACTCGTGAGATTGCGGCAGAAGCTGGCACATCTCAACGAACTGTAGTTAAGGTACTGAAGGCGCACAAGTTCCACCCGTACAAACTTTCAGTTTCTCAAACTTTGCATTCTGGTGACGAACATCGATGTATTTTGTTTTGTACATGGTTTAGAGACATGTGCCTTAACAATCCACAGTTTCCATTAAAGGTGTTATGGTCAGATGAAACTAGACTTACTAAGTGCGGTATGTTCAATAGACACAATATCTGGGCTAAAGAAAACCCTTTCCATGTACAACAAAGACGACCTCAGATAAAATTTGGTTTTAATGTTTGGTGTGGTATCATATTGTCTACAATTCTGGGGCCTTTTGTCTATGACGAATCACTTACTGGGGAGTGCTACTTGCATTTGTTGCAATACACTTTTCAAGACATGTTGCATAATTTGAATTTGAGAAGTCGTTTAGAAATTTAGTGCTCCCAACATGATGGAGCACCTGCTCATAACTCGTTATTAGTAAGACTGCACTTAGATAATATCTATCCAAACTCTTGGATAGGAAGAAATGGCCCACGCGAATGGCCACCTTGGTCTCCCGATTTGGCAGTTATAGACAGTTTATGGGGTGCGCTAAAAAACAAAGTATACAAAAGAAAGTATGAGACAGTTGGTGACCTAAGGGAGGCGGTATTACAAGCAATTGAAGAAATTGATAGGCGGTCTGTGAGGAAAGCGGTAATGTCAATCTTAAAAAGATGCAATTTTTGTCTAAATAACAATGGTGGACTTTTCGAACATAAATTGTAACCATTATTATGTACTTTAATTTCTTAAGTTTTTGGTAAGTACCTACTTATTTAGTTTTTTCGTTATATCTGATATACCAAATAAAAAATCGTTTAATGTTTTTTTGTAATAGTTATTAATAAATAAATCTATTTCATGGCTACCTACATTAAAAGTGAAAATAAGAGATAGTACTTTTTCCAAAAATCCGAAAGTGTCATTAAATTGGGCCGGTAAAAATGAAAATCTTTCCCAATTTAACCATTGCTCTATCTCCGCTAGTTTCCGAGATCCCCATACTGATCATCAAAAAAAACTCGCCCTGTATATTTCTGTGACATACAACATGTAGTTTTTCAGTTTATTCGGATATATGTATAAAAGGGAATTGTGGAATTCCCTTTTTTTCAGGGTTTTATTGTAAAGATTTAATTGTTGAAGTTTATTCAATAGATCATGTAAATTTATATGTTTATTGAATTTTTTTTCTATCAATTGGGTTAACTGGATTAGGATTCCAGTTTTAGCACTGTAAAATTAAATGTTAAAATAGGATTATAATTGTCTCCAATATTACATACAGTGGCAACATTTTAAATGACTTACGCAATTAGGATCACTATCTAAGTTTGTTAATTCACATAGTTAAGTACCTATAAACTACTTAAAAATTACTGTTACAAAAAACATTGAACCTACACTAACTCCCGATACTTTAATTGCAAAGGAACATCAATATTCCTCTCCTGCTTTGAAATACGAATTGCCTATTACGAAAATCCCCTATAAGCAATACCTTATATCTAATAACTTTCCTCATAGCTTCAGATGTGTTATGTATGCGAAAATTGAGAACACAAAATTGATCGACACCTCTAGCTTTGAGATGAAAGACGCAATTTACAAAAACATTTCCTCTGTAAGCCAAGAATGATGTGAGCGAAAAAAAAAAGTGTATCAGAACAGGAAAGGTCTTTGATCACAAAATAACAGTGCAGTCCAACTTTTTTCAATTGAAATTTATTCAATTTATATTCGCTTTTAGTCAATTCCAAAAAGGATATGGGATTCAGTCAATAAAAAAGGGAATTTTAACAAACATCTGAATGCATGACATAAGAAATAAAATACAAAAGGACTGGTAAGAAATGAAAAGTAAGCTCATTTGCAAATCATTATGTATTCACTATAAAATAAATAAGGTTGAAAATCTGGTTTCAAAAAAACGCAATAGTAGCTTACCTAAAATGGATTTTTTTGCAATCATTCAATATTTGGTATGATAATAAATTATTGTTTCTTTTGTAATTATTATTAATTGTTTTATACACAGTGTTTTTGGGACGAGCAAAACTTTTTAACAATAATGACATTTTACTCCAAAAACGTAAATAAAAACTGTGTCTCATCTTATGTAAAATTATAAGTTGTTGCAAGTAATTTAATAGGTCATCAAATCACCCTGTATGTGAACTTCTCTATATTCACCTTCTTCTATGCTTACTTATTCAAAATCTGACATATGTCATTGTATTTGAAGACGCGAGATGTAAGACCGACATCTAGAATTTTCAAGAGAATTAGCACACAGAGGTTCCGAATCTGGAGCCGTTCCGTGTAATTACTGTTCTCCCTTGACTCCTAGGACCAAATGTCACGATAACATTTTCAGGTTATTTCACCTGTCAGAGATATTGGATACTCTCTTCGAGGTGTCATTCCTTTGTACGCAAGACAATATATATATATATATATATATATATATATATATATATATATATATATATATATATATATATAATATAAGTTGTTTCTAGTTAGGGAACCTTCATCATTTGCGCTTCCCACAATTGAATGTCCTCTCGAACACTTCTTTATATATTTGATACATTTCGTTTAATTTGAAGACGCGAGATGTAAGACCGACATTTAGGATTTTCGAGAGAATTAGCACATAGAGGTTCCGAATCTGGACCCGTTCCGTGTAATTGCTGTTCTCCCTTAACTCCAAGGACAGAATGTCACGATGAAATTTTAAGGTTACTTCACCTGTCAGAGATATTGAATACTCTCTTCGAGGTGTCATTCCTTTGTACGCAAGACAATATATATTATACATAATATATATTGTTTCTGGTCAGGGAACCTTCATCAGATGCGCTTCCCACAATTGAATGTCCTCTCGAACACTTCTTTATGCATTTGATACATTTCGTTAAATTTGAAGACGCGAGATGTAAGACCGACATTTAGGATTTTCGAGAGAATTAGCACATAGAGGTTCCGAATCTGGACCCGTTCCGTGTAACTGCTGTTCTCCCTTAACTCCAAGGATAGAATGTCACGATGAAATTTTAAGGTTACTTCACCTGTCAGAGATATTGAATACTCTCTTCGAGGTGTCATTCCTTTGTACGCAAGACAATATATATATATATATATATATATATATATATATATATATAATATAAGTTGTTTTTGGTTAGGGAACCTTCATCATTTGCGCTTTCCACAATTGAATGTCCTCTCGAACACTTCTTTATGTATTTGAAACATTTCGTTAAATTTGAAGACGCGAGATGTAAGACCGACATCTAGAATTTTTGAGAAAATTAGCAAACAGAGGCTCGGAATCAGGAGCCGTTCCGTGTAATTGCTGCTATCGTCATCATTCACCTGATTACGATAGCAGATACACAGCTATTGAAACGTTGTGAAGTCCAAGGAAACTTCGAGGAAGAAGTTACATTGTCTGCCAATTCAGACTAATATAAATTTATAGCTAATTCTGAAAAATACTATAGAGAAAAATGTTGACAACTCTCCTTCAAAATACCTTTTTTGAATTTATATATTTTGTCATGTTTGCACAAGTTTTTTGTGACGTGACATACTTAGGAACTACACCAACGATTATTACTTAAAACAGCCTGTTTTATTTATTGTGTTCTAGAGATATATCGATTCATCACCAAATGTACACATATGTGAGTTTCCTACAAAGGCAAACGTAAATTCAGCTTTTAGTTCTCCGTATATACGTCTTTCTCCAAAACCTCGTTAAATCTGACTTTATTTACCTCAGAATGCTTTATTGGATTTTTATCAATACAATACATACATTTAAAGTGACAGGCAAGCATTATAGTCTAAGGGATAGAGCCGGTTTTTGCTCGTCAACGAAAAAATGGACAGAATGTATCGTAGTAAGTTCAATTCCTGAACTACATCACGTTTCTAGGCAGGCGCCAATGGAAGTGATAATCGAGGATAGTTACAGGTGGTGAAAGTGTTGATTTTTTTTTTGGTCATGCTCATCATTGAGTAAACGCTCCAAAATTGGCAGCATACAAGATTGTGATGCATTTAATCAAATTCCCGAGAGACGTCTACCTAGAGCGTTACCATCAAGCTGGTGAACAGGGGTAAACTTGTCAAAAATAGGGGTAAACTTTGTCATTAAGTAAAAAAACGCCATTTGCACTATTTTTTTGCTTACACAAAAGAAATCATAATCCTAAAGGACGTACAGTTAAATGACATAAATATATTTTTCATGACGTCATTAATGTGGTCCGTATGACGTCATACACAATTTTTTTAAAGGCGAAGCCACATTTTTCATTACTGATTTGGAAAGAGCGGAAAATTTCAGGACCGAATATGACTTTGACCATGACCTTGAACTTCAAGGTCATTCCAAGATCAAAGTTTGGTTGAAAAATCAACCTATTATAGCCAAATTCGGTGTACGGGGGGTTTTTCGAGTTCGCTGATTTCGAATCTGAAATCAGTTTTTGTTTGAAAAACTGGTCCGCCCTCTTGGATTGAGAAAATTTGATTTCAGATTCGTAATCAGGAAAAAAATCAACCAACCTACTCCTTATTTGGTATAAGGGGTGTTTTTGACGTAAATAATATGAAATCAGTTTGGTTTTCGTCGTCGATGATTACAAATATAAAATTAGTTTTTGAAAATTTTCAAAACAAGTAGTGGCCATGTTCACCGTCAAATTTGTTTTTTAATTTGGAATACCCTCTTTGAATCAGTCATCTTTCGGATCAGGATTAAAAACATCGATTACCGTTAGTTGGTTGTGCATCAGTTGGTTGACTTTTTTCAAAAAATTGACCCGCCATCTTGGATTGTGAATTTTGAAAAACTGATTTCAGATTCGAAATCAGCGATGTCAAAAACCCCGTACAGCTAATTTAGCTATAATTGGTTGATTTTTCAAAATAACTTTGATCTTGGAATCACCCGGAAGATCAAGTTCAAGATCATGGTCAAAGTCATATTCGGACATGAAATTTTCCGCTCGTTCCGAATCCCTGATAAAAAATGTGGCTTTGCATTTAAAAAATTGTGTATGACGTCATACAGACCACATTAATGACGTCATGAAAAATCTATTTGTCATTTAGCTGTACGTCCTTTTGGATTATGATTTATTTTGTGTAAGCAAAAAATAGTGTAAATACCGTTCTTTTTACTTACCTTGAAGGTAACGCTCTAGGCAGACACCTCACGGGAATCTATAATAAATAGGCAAAAACAAAATGAATAGGTACCATTTTCTCCCCTGTCTCTCAACCGATTACTTCATTGTTGTTTTGTTTAGTAGCTACTGACGACCTTCAGTGCAGAATGCTAATATTAATTTATAATATTGGTTCATTCATTAAATAAAATATAATAAATATTCATTATTTACGTCCATAATGTCAACGCCAAACAACTGAATGTGCCGCCGCCGCCAGACTCAAAACATTGAGTAATTATATATAGAGGGACCAATCCTGTTATATATTTAGAGCATGTACTTCTGGAAGTGGCATGCAAGGGTTGTTATTGTTTAGTGGAGTAATCGTTGTATGTTATAATTATACAGGGCGATTCCAGAGATGTTAGAAATCTTTTTTTCGTGGGTGGCACATAAGCAGTTGCATATATAGGGGGTTTAAAATATAGTATAGTAAAGTGCAATTATAACTAATAATATAATTATATAGGGAAGCCCAGTAGCGGTTGAATTTACAGGGTTCTTGGAACATAAGGTGCAGAAGAATCACAGTTATACAGGGTGGTGCAAAAATTATTATACAGAGATGTATATACAGGGAAATGGAAATGCTACATTTCGTAGCCCATAAGCAATTGTATATATAGGGAAGATAAAATATAGGGTGAGAGGAATTATAAATATACAGGATGATGATAAAATATGTTAGAAAAGGAAATGATTTATAGAGCAGCCCAAGAAGAGGTCCATATATGTGATGATTGAAATATAGATCGGAGTAGAATTATAGTTACAGAATATAGTTTAAAATTTCATAAACAAAAAGGGTAAATACGGTGGCTCATAGGCAGTGTCATATACAGAATGGTATACTGGGTGGTTCAAAAATGTTAAAAAATATTATGCGTGGTCCATGAGCAGTTGCATATACAGGGTGGTGGAAATATATAATGAGATGGAATTATTATAATGAGGATTTTAATAAATGTTAGAGAATTGAGTGCAATTATAGTTATTCAGGGAGGTTAGAATAAAAAAATATGTAGGGTAGTCCATTAGCGGTTGAATTGTTGTCATATTAAATTAAGAATTACGAATTTGAACACAAATAAATGAATTATATCTAAAAAAAACTTGAGTTTCGTTACTTATTTGTAGAAGCGAAATGTAAGACCGACATCTAGGATTTTCGAGGAAACTATCACACAGAGGTTCCGAATCTGGATCCGTTTCGTGTAATTGCTGTTCTCCCTAAAGTCCTAGGATAGAATGTCACGATAAAATTTTCAGGTTACTTAACCTGCCAGAGATATTAACACAATTGGTCGAATTTCGACCACTGGGCGACAGCTAGTTTGCTTAAATACATCACAATTTTGTATGCAGCCAATTTTGGAACGTTTACTCGCTGATGAGTGGTTATTACTTCCACTGGCGCCTGCCTAGAAACGTAACGTAGTTCAGGAAATAAACTTAATACGATACATTCAGTCCAGTTTCAGGATGACGAGCAAAATCCCACTCCATCTCTCCTACTATTATCTAAGCAAAGCCGTTATAAATATTGAAGGGTTACAAAAATTCTCTTTTAGAAGAACGGAGGCTGTCCCGTTCCATTTGACTTGCTCCCAAAAAACCACACTGTGTCAACATCGATTAATCGTTTACGAAACCGGTGCCAGGCAAACAGGTTTCCGCTGAAAAAATTCGCAAATAATCAATCGTTATGCACATGTAACTGACGTACGTGCTTTCACTGATAAAAGTGATCTATGAATCTCTTGCTGTTCATTGTTAAATGTCAAATGACAATGCTGTGAAAAATGTAAGAGTTATTCATAGAAGACATTAATAATAGGCAGAACAAATAGTCATTTGAAAGTTTTTTAAGCTAACTAAACTTTAGCGCTTTTGAAACTTATACTGGTTTCATACTGTCACTTCTGATGGTGGGCGGTTTTCATCGATATTCTTGAAATATATACAATGAGCTCATGAATTATGGAGTAAATTCTATAAAAGTTGATTATTTTGTTTTTTTAACGCCGGCAGAAATAGAGTTTCAAGAGGACGATAAGACTGTCACTATAAATAATAAATGTACAGTGTGAAGAAATGATTGGTTATGGAGATAACACACGGGCACGAATGGATATTATGCTTGAGTTTCAAGACAACCCACATAATTCTGGTAGAAAAGCAGCCCCACTGTTCAACGTTAGCCATACATCAATTTTTCGAATATCAAAGGAGGAAAGTAAAATGCATCCCTTTAAAATGATGCCAACCCAGGAGCTCATGGAAGACGAATTCGATAGGAGAACGTATTTCTGTGAACAAATGATGGTAAGGTTAGATAACAATGGGAGAGAGTATGATGAAAGCACATTTAATCTTCACCGTCATGTTAATCGGCAAAATTGTCACGGTTGGTCTAATGAGAATCCTCACTGGATGAAAAATATATGCAAAATCCTGAAAAAGTTTATGTTTGGACAGGAAATCATATCGTAGGTCCCTTTTTCATTGATGGCAACTTGAATGGAGATAAATATTTAGAACTGCTCCAAAATAATGTCATGCCAACTTTGACAAACTTATATCCTGATCCAGTAAATCCACAACTTCCTGTCAATACAAGACGGTTTCAGTAAGATGGAGCACCACCCCATTACAAAATCAATGTCCGGCAGTTCCTGAACCAAATTTTACCAAATCGGTGGAATGGGAGGCGCGGATGGATAGAATGGCCAGTACTGTATACAAAACTAAACCCCTCAACTTATATAACCTAAAAAGACGAATAAGGTTAGAATACATTTCTATACCAGATTAGCATTGTATAAGTACTTCTTGTGAAATAACACCACAGATTAAAGAAAATTGCTGTATATTCCAAACGTTTCGGGGTCTAGGTCAGACCCCGTTGTCAATGGTTAAGAAACTTGGATAAAAAATTTGAAAGGTAGATCTTTTTTGATTCAGTTATCCCATTAAAATCATAAGGGAAAAGCTAGGAAAAAACCTTATGAACTATCCCGATATTGGGTTGTTCACAAGGCCATGACCATTAGCAATTTCTTCCTTAATCATCGGCAATCAGGAACGACTGAATTCTACGGAGGTAGTAGCGATACAATCGTTTTCATGTAACAAAATTAAAGCAGACGGCTTTTCTTTTGATGTTGTGTTCTTCTTTGTGTAATATAACTGAATTTTGAAACTGTATTTTATGACCAAGGTCCCAAGCATGTTCACAAATTTTGGATTTTTCAAATTGGCGTTTTTTTATGTAATTTTTATGTTCGTTTATTCTAACATTCAGAGGTCTAGAGGTTTCTCCAATATAGAATTTGTTACATTCATTCATTTTATAAATGCAATTTTTTGTATTTTGAGTTGTGTTATTTGGTTTGGTTTTTGATAAAATTGATTTTAGTGTATTTCTTCTTTTAAATGATGTTTTAATATCATATCTTTTTCTCACTCTTTTCAGTCTTTCTGATAGACCCTGTATGTATAGTATAGTTATTATATTAATGTGATTATCTTGGGAGTCAGTGTTGTTTGGTGAAGTTTGATGTTGGTTGTTAGGGATTGTTTGGTATTTGATTTTGTTTAACTCGTTACTAATAAATTTATTTCCGTAATGATTGGCAGAAAGTACATTTTTTATAAACGTTATTTCTTCATTGAATTTATTGATGTTAGAACAGTTGGTTTTTGCTCTGTCATATAGAGATTTAAGGATACCTCCTTTTACTGAATTTGGATGATTAGATTAAAGCGGAAGACAGACAGGAACCCATTGCCAAGCCAAAATCTTGTTGGTAGAAGTCTCCTGCTTTAAGCAACATTTTTATGTAAAAATTTGAAGAACAAACAATTTTCAAAACAGATTAAACCTTTGGTTTGGTGGCGTTATGTTGATGACATATTCGTTATTTGGGAACATAATCTTGAGGATTTACATGCATTACTTAACGACATAAATAACACAGAACAAACTATTCAGTTTACACTAGAGCTTGAACATAATAACAAATTACCATTCTTAGACATTTTAATAAACAAAACACAATCTACATTTGAAACAGAAGTTTACAGAAAACCGACTCACACTAAAAGGTATCTCAACTTTAACTCTAATCATCCAAATTCAGTAAAAGGAAGTATCATTAAATCTCTATATGACAGAGCAAAAACCAACATCAATAAATTCAATGAAGAAAAAACGTTTATAAAAAATGTACTTTCTGTCAATCATTATTCAAATAAATTTATTAATAACGAGTTAAACACAATCGAATACCAAACAATCCCAAACAACCAACATCAAACTTCGCCAAGCAACATTGACTCCCAAGATAATCATATTAATACAATAACTATACCATACATGCAGGGTCTATTAGAAAGACTGAAAAGAGTGGAAAAAAGATATAATATCAAAACACCATTTTAAACAAGAAATACACTAAAATCAATTATATCAAAAACCAAACCAAATAACACAACTCAAAATACAAAAAATTGCATTTATAAAATCCCTTGTGAATGTAATAAATTCTATATTGGAGAAACCTATAGACCTCTGAATGTTCGAATAAACGAACACAAAAATTACATAAAAAAACGCCAAATTGAAAAATCCAAAATTTGTGCACATGCTTGGGACCTTAGTCATAAAAAACAGTTTCAAAATTCAGTTATATTACACAAAGAAGAACACAACAAAAAAAGAAAATTAAAAGAGCCTGCTTTAATTTTGTTAAATGAAAACGATTGTATCGCTACTACCTCCGCAGAATTCAGTCATTCCTGTTTGCCGATGATTAAGGAAGAAATTGCTAATGGTCATGTCCTTGTGAAAAACCCAATATCGGGATAGTTCATAAGGTTTTTTCCTAGGTTTTCCCTTATGATTTTAATGGGATCACTGAATCAACAAAGTTCTTTGGTCGCATTTTTGGCGAATGCACTATCTTATAACAAAGTCGCACCTAGGAGCGCCACATAAAATTTTGAAGATCTCCCTTTCAAATTCTTCCAATTTGAAAGGAAATTTATGATTATATGATCTTTAGAAGTTCCTGTGCTACCCTGTATATTGCAAATAAAATACTCTTAGTTACGTCAGAAATCAAATAATACACATTGTCAAATATTTTAATTTACATCTTAGAATTGTGCCTTTTTATCCAAGTTTCTGAACCATTCACAACGGGGTCTGACCTAGACCCCGAAACATTTGGAATATACAGTAATTATCTTTAAACTGTGGTGTTATTTTCCAAGAAGTACTTAGACATTGAAAAATATGCCACAAATATCATTCAGAAAACAACCAGATTAGCATGTTGCCAAAACGTTCGCGGCGAGCATTTTGAACATTTCCTGCATTGACATTAATGTTTACTTTGTTTTTTATTATTATTAAGAAATAATCAGTATTATTTATTAGGTTTTTAGTGTAATGCAGTGAATTTGTGAAATTAAATATTTTTTAATGTTAATTTTTATAATAAATTTGAAAACACTTAATATTTCCAAAACAGTTGAAGATATAGGTATAGGACAATGTACATGAATTATGTCTAGAATTTTCTCGAGAATCCAAAAAATATATATTATATATAGGGCTTTGCATTTAAAATAAGAAACTTGGTATTGACCAATCACTTGACACACTCTTTATAATTTGTTTTGTTGAAAAAATGCGCATTTAAAAATACAAATCGACGTGTCCAAGCGTTTTTCCCAACGCCCTTTCATATTCGTTATCGAATTTATTCCATTTGGCTATTCCACACTGTATAATAATTAAGAGTTCCCAATAAAGAGACAAAATTTAATACATTAACAACAATTGCCAACTACCAGCCTTTCGGCAATAAGCAACTTTACAAACACATTCTTCTTGTACATTGTGAATGACCTCTGAATTAATTGTACTTTTTTCATACACCTATTCGATTACTTAACTAAAGATGCCTTGAGATAGCCATTCCAATCGGTCGGCGTATAACAGTCCAAGGACAAGAATTGTCTAAATAGATCTGAGAATTTGCCAGTGTGGGTATACATGAATGAGATGATTAGAGAGAGAAAAGCTCCAGAACCCACAATCTTAGCAAAATATATTCTTTATTGAAAAGGAAGTGACTTTTCTGGTTTTAAACGATGTATTCCATCATCAGGTAGAAAACATACCTCTGAGAAGTTCCAGAATGTCTCAGGATTTTGATCATGGGTTCGCTCATATTCCGAGAGACTTCTTCTTCTTCTCTATTTGAGGTGCTTTTGCCAGATACGGCACCCATCTTTTTCTTGGCCTATCAATACTTCTTCTGCCTCTACATTTATAGTTGAATACTTTCTTAGTGATTTTATCATCTTGCATTCCATCTACATGTTCTTTTCATTTTCCCATATTTTCTGTAATTGTTTCGTTTATGCTGAAAGTGTTCAGTTCACTTCTTATACAAACCAGGTGTCAATTAAGTCTCGGGATCTCTGAATATTTGCTAAAATATTTCATTTATGGAAATGGTCAAGGTCATTCCTGTAGTAACTTTGACCAATGAATCCGATGGTGATTTTGGATATGATGTTGAACCTCTTTTTTGAGGTTATTTTGAGGTCAACCTCATTTATTTAATATTTTTTACTCTCTTCGGGGTGCCATTCTTTTGTACGCAAGACAATATATATTATATATATTGTTTCTGGTTAGGGAACCTTCATCAGCTGCGCTTCGCAGAATTGAATGTCCTCTCGAACACCTCTTTATGTATTTGGTACATTTCGTTAAATCTATGTGCTAGTTTCCCCGAAAATTCTAGATGTCGGTCTTTACATTTCGGGTCTTCAAATTTAACGAAATGTATCAAATGCGTAAAGAAGTGTTCGGGAGGACATTCAATTGTGGGAAGCGCAACTGATGAAGGTTCACTAACCAGAAACATATATATTATATACAATGATGGACAAATGTGTGGAACCAAGCAAATATCTCAGGAATTATTAGAGATATCAAAATGAAATTTGGATACTGCAGTAGATTGCCTATTTGTCCATTTTTTTACAATTTTGAAGTTCCTGTTTTATCGGAATGTTCATTTTAAAATTTGAAATGAAACACCCAGTATAGAATTTTAGTTTCTGATAAAACATTTTATTGTAAATACAAAAATATCGGGTTTGATATTGTTTACTTCAATACCTACCAAGATATTAACAGAAAAGTAATTAAGGAAAGGAAAAATTTAATTTCCATTAAAGAAATACATAATCATAATTGTTAACTAATTCTAAGTGATTTTCAAAACATTGAAACTTAACTTAACTAAATTTAATGTATTAGATGTTCAAACCGTTTACTTCTTGAGAATAAGCAAGTCGGTTTTTAAATTCTATAGTAACATTAGCTATTACATCTGGTGTAATTCTCTGGATGTCTTGAGTTATTCCTGCAGCTAATACTTGCAAATTATTTGGTATATCAACCTAAACCTTAGACTTTAAGTAACCCCACAGAAAATAGTCTAGTGGAGTAAGGTCGGGACTTCGTGCAGGCCATTCATAAGTACCCCCTCTTCCAATCCATCTATGATGAAATATCCTATCTAAATGATCTCGAACAATGCGAGCGTAATGGGGTGGTGCTCCATCCTGCTGAAACCAGATATTATTTGGTAATTGTCCATTTACCTCCAATGCCGGAATAACTTGTGTCTCCAAGACCTGTAAATACCTATCTCCATTTAAAGTTTCTTGTAGGAAGAAGGGTCCCACGATTCTGTTGTTATAAATGCCGGCCCAAACGTTCAATTTTTGGGGATGTTGTGTATGAGCCTCTTGTACCCAATTAGGATTACTTTGCAACCAGTAGCGGCAGTTATGTCGATTAACCGTACCATTTAAACAAAATGTAGCCTCGTCTAAAAACACCACATTTCTTATAAAATTATTATCACGGTTACAAATATCTATCATCGTTTCACAAAATTGCAAACGTCTGTCGAAATCGTCTTCGGAGAGTTCTTGAACGAGGCGAATTTTGTATGGATGATATTTTTCTAGCCTTAATATCCTTCCTACTGAACGAGGGCTAATTCCATGCATATTGGCGAGGTCGGTAGTGGATAAGTGAGGATTTTCTTCCAAAGATATAGCAACATTTTGACCTACACCTTCATTACTTGCACTTTTTAACCGTCCACTTTTTGGTAAATTGCTAACTGTTCCACTTGTGTCGTACCTTCGCAAAATTTTCGTCACTACTGAACGGGATATTTGTGTCTTCGGATGAACAATGTTAAAATGGTCACAAATTTCTTGATGCGCCCTTTTCCTCTCCCCATACTCAATCATCATTAATATTTCTATTCTTTCTCTTTCACTTAATTCGGCCATTTTACGATTAAATTAAAACAAAGCAATCTTTTTACGTTCAAATAAAAATAACTAATAACTTATTTTGACAACTACTGTCACTTTTGCAATGAATTTCATGGACTACTAAACTTGATTCAGATTTAATTTACGCCTGATTTAAACAAACGGACCTGTATTCGACTATGGAACAAGCAGTGCTGTTGGCTGTGACGGTATAATGCCACCGATTCGCCAATAGAAATACAAATCCTTACCGAGCGGGTTGTTTATATCGGGCGAAAATGAAATCTGAACCGAGTTTAGCTACCATCCGATTTTTCCTTACCTTAGTTACTTTTCTGTTAATATCTCGGTAGGCATTGAAGTAAACAATATCAAACCCGATATTTTTGTATTCGCAATAAAATGTTTCATCAGAGACTAAAATACTATACAGGGTGTTTCATTGCAAATTTTAAAATCGACATTACTTCCGGTAAAACAGAAAAATCAAAATTGTAAAAAAATTTGGAAACAAATAGGCAACCTACTGCAGTATCCACCTTCCAAATTTCATTTTGATATCTCTAATAATTCCAGAGATATTTACTTGGTTCCACACATTTGCCCATCACTGTATATTGTCTTGCGTACAAAAGAATGTCACCTCGAAGAGAGTATTCAATATATCTGACAGGTGAAGTTAACCTGGCAATTTCATCGTGACATTCTAACCTAGGAATTACGGGTAACAGCAATTACATGGAACGGCTCCAGATTCGGAACTTCTATGTGCTAGTTTCCCTGAAAATCCTAGATGTCGGTCTTTACATCTCGCGTCTTCAAATTATCATTAATACTTGAATCGTAACCAACTAGTTACAATTATTTTAAATCTATTAAAATTTATATCCATACTAAGAATGAAAGAGAAATAGAAACAGGGAGAGAATCACAGACGAAATTTTTATTTCAGAAGAAACATTCGCTTCAATCGTTCAGAATCAAATGACTCTTTTTTAAATCTTAATGTTGTATATAATTAACGGAAGTTGACATTTTTATCTTTTTGCAAGCGCTTTTTTATAAATAGTTTTAGCATATTTCACTATTTACTGTATAGCATCCCTTCATAAATAATGCACCCTGTATTAATTATTTAATTAATTTCTATTACATTCATACCGTGTATACATATCGGTGTTTTTTCATAGCAGTTTTAAGCGTATCTATCAATCTATGGTTTCGATGCCAAAATAAATATTTTGGATATGCATTTCTCTAGTCTATTAATGTTGAATTAGAAATAAATTTAGTTTTTACAACTGATTCAGACAAAACGAATTGGATTGAAACTGCAAATTTCAGATTTTTCAAACCAGAAATATACAAAAAGGATTGGATTCATTCAAATTACACAGGCCAACGATAAAGCATTGTTTTCATTGTGCTCAATCCGAATATAACAATAAAAAAAGCAGTGTCGCCCTCCATTTTTCACATTTCAACACTCCGTATTTAAACAGATGAACTTTTTAGAGAACTCAACGCTATTTGACCTACACGCGTTATAAAAAGTTTGATGTCATACAGCGAATTTGTTTGACAGGCTGTTCACACCCTACATACTCGTATATTCAATTTTATTGTACATTGACAAAAAAATCTTCTAATATTTGTCCATTGTCAGTTATTCGTAAATATATTTTCAATATTTTTCTTATATTAATTTGGAAATTGAATATAACTGATTTGCACAAACAAAAGAAATATGATCTATATATAATAGGCAAAGACAAAACGATTAGGTATCATTTCCTCCTCTATCTCTCAACCGATTTCCTTCATTTTTATTTTGTTTAGTAGCTACTGACGACCTTCAGTGCAGAATACTAATATTACTAAAATTACTAGAAAGACGATTATAAGGGTGTATACCTGCCTAAAATTTGAACAATATGGTGTAAATTACATACTTAAACTATCAGGGGAATTTCCATTATTAAAGATCGACAATCTATAAATTTATCGATTACAGCAGTCTTTATAAAATTAAGCAGGTCATTGGTTGAATGAATTAGGATGGTTTTTAGATATGCTACCAATGACGAATTTTATGAGGACTCCTGTAATCGATCAATTTTTAAATAATCAATCTTATAGGGCTGTGACAAAACATGGTTTTGAATGAACCTAATAGATGTCGGTTACATCTACCGTCTAGTGAGTAATTTAAGTATATGAAGGCATACTATGCCATAACACATACCATACCCTTGACAGATGGTTCGAGTGTTTTATATAAAAACACATAAGTAAGTCAAGAGTTTGGTATGTGTTATGTGGCATAGTATGCCTTCATATACTTAAATTACTTACTAGACGGTAGATGTCACCGACATCTATTAGGCTCAATACACTGACTATTGTTTTACTGTTGTGCATTACATCCAAGTATTTCACTTTAGAACTTGTCATTCAAGGAAGCGTATCTGACGAGAACTCTTGATTCGAAACGGCTGTCTTACGTTGAATAATATAGTTCTGAATATGTGGATATATGCAGGGTTAGTTTTTTTTTTTTTGATGATCACTATGGGGATCTCGGAAACTATCGGAGATAGAGGAATGGTTAAATTGGGAAAGATTTGCAGTTTGCAGCATGGCTTACTAGATATTTAAAAAAACGAAATTCTGTCGTTTTAGTCAAATCCCTCTAGCTCCTTTGTTTATAATTTTATAAATAGAGTGTAAATATCAAAATTGAAGGGAATTGTATCCCGAATATGATTGTCATGTCCTCGTTTGCGTGACAGCTCTCGTTTTCGAGATATGACACAAAGTTATCTTTTTTTTGAATGGAAATCATAGTTGGCTATGACCTCAAAAAATCGGACATTTTTAGAGCTTTTCAACGATATAATACTCGATATATTTATTCATAAAAATAACGGAGTTATGGATGCTTTTCTCTCTTATATTCACTTTTAACGTAGTTAGCCATGAAATAGATTGATTTATTAATAACTATTCCAAAAAACATTTAACGATTTTTTTTATTAGGTATATCAGATAAAACGAAAAAACTAAATAAGTAGGTACTTACAAAAAACTTAAGAAATTAAAGTATATAATAATGGTTAAAATTTATGTTCGAAAAGTCCACCATTGTTATTTAGACAAAAATTACATCTTCTTAAGATTGACATTATCGCTTTCCTCAAAGACCGCCTATCAATTTCTTCAATTGCGTGTAATACCGCCTCCCTTAGGTCACCAACTGTCTCATACTTTCTTTTGTATACTTTGTTCTTTAGCGCACCCCATAAATAGAAGTCTATAACTGCCAAATCGGGGACCGGGGTGGCCATTCGCGTGGGCCATTTCTTCCTATCCAAGAGTTTGGAGAGATATTATCTAAGTGTTGTCTTACTAATAACGAGTTATGAGCAGGTGCTCTATCATGTTGGAACCACTCAATTTCTAAACGAGTTCTCAAATTCAAATTATGCAACATGTCTTGAAAAGTGTATTGCAAGAAATGCAAGTAGCGCTCCCTAGTAAGTGATTCGTCATAGATTAAAGGCCCCAGAATAGTAGACCCTATGATACCACACCAAACATTAAAACCAAATTTTATCTGGGGTGGTCTTTGTTCTACCTGGAAAGGGTTTTCTTTAGCCCAGATATGCTCAATGTGTCTATTGAACATACCGCAGTTAGTAAATCTAGTTTCATCTGACGATAACACTTTCAATGGAAACTGTATTGCCAAGGCACATGCCTCTAAACCATGTACAAAACAAAATACGTCGATGTTCGTCACCAGCATGCAAAGTTTGAGAAACTGAAAGTTTGTACGAGTGGAACTTGTGCGCTTTCAGTACCTTAACTACAGTTTGTTGAGATGTGCCAGCTTCTGCCGTAATCTCACGAGTTAATGTAGATAGATTTTGATTTAACATTGCCAAAACATTTATTTGTGCTGCTTCGTTAATTTGATTACGTTCCTTTGGTGGTTAAATAAAAGATCCATATCTGCGTAAACTATCGTAAAGCCTCTTAAATGTACATAGAGCAGGTTGGCAACAATTAAAATATCTATGAAAGTATTCCTCCATATTCAGTTTTTCTTCGTTGGAATGTTCCATTTTATCACGAAAACTTGTCAATATCGACTGTCAGTTCAGCATTACTAATGGAATTACTCTCAAATGAGGAAACGTCAAAGAGAAAACAACCTTTTTCATGGCTACCTACGTTCAAATTGAAAATAAAAGAGAAAAGCATCCATAACTCCGTTATTTTTATGAATAACTATATCGAGTATTATATCGTTGAAAAGCTCAAAAAACATCCGATTTTTTGAGGTCATAGCCAACTATGGTTTCCATTCAAAAATAGATAAGTGTGTGTCATATCTCGAAAACGAAAGCTGTCACGCAAACAATGACATGACAATCATATTTGGGATACAATTCCCTTCAATTTTGATATTTACACTTTTTTTATAAAATCAAGAACAAAGGAGCTAGAGGGATTTGACTAAATCGAATCGACAGAATTTCGTTTTTTCAAAATATCTAGTAAGCCATGACTTTTTACAAAAATCCTAAAGTGTCATTAAATTGGGCCAGTAAAACTGCAAATCTTTCCCAATTTAACCATTGCTATATCTCCGCTAGTTTCCGAGATCCCTATCCTGATCATAAAAAAAACTCACCCTGTATATCTGTATGAAAATATGATTTTATTGTTATATCACCTGCTCCTGTCATCGCAGTGAAGTAAAATACATACCAGTTTTTCAGCTGTGCGGTGCCTTCATAGAATGTAGTGGAACATGTTTCAGACACCGAAGAAAAAGTTCATCTACTTCCAACCAAAGTGAATAATCGCTTCGCATACTCTGTCTATAAAACCCTACATATTTCTCAATTATTTTACGAAGCCAGAGGCTATTGTTTACAGAAACTACATGAATTATTCTGTTCCACATTAATTTACTACTATCTGCCTGCATAAAACTAATTAATTAAAACACTAAAAATAAATGATGTTATTTTATGTTTACAAAACTGAAATCTATGCCTTGATTGATTTTAGAGTGCTAAAGTACGTTATTTCCAAGCAAAAATCTCTTTTTCAATCAGGTTCGCTGAAATTTTTATTTTCCTTTATGTCAGATTCATCTTTCAACATATTATGTGCGGGACTTCCTGCAGATATTGCGTTATTTTTGGGAGAGCGTAACGCATTTTAGCCTTGGATAAGCTCAAACGATTTAGCGTTGGAAAGAATTTATTGTGTAAGGGTTTAAATCTAACACGAGCCCAGCTCAAATATAGACCGCCTACCTCGTCCGGACCATGTTTTACCTTCGAAAGTCATAAGCTTCGCAAAAAAGTTTCATATGCGGGAAGAAGATTAAAAATATAACGCATATACCCTCGGCGATATATAATTTTCACATCTATGTTTAGTTCACGGCTAACTTTGAGTTTTTCTCATCTGTTTTCATCATAAATCCTCCAACAATTCTAATTGCGACATGCTGCAGATTTTATTTACGTCAGTTTTTATCCAGGCTAATTTATGAGGTGGAAATATATTTAGAAATTTAAAGTTTTGGCAGATACCAATTTGCACGGTCTCTTCGTTGAAACTGTAGCTTATGGGTGTCTTTAGTTTGTCCTAAGAAAAATAAGGAACTTCTAAGTTCGAAACGGCTGTAATACGTTGAATGATATAGTTCTAAATATGTGGATATATATTTGCATATATATTTACTTGTGTGTTTTTATATAAAACACGCGAACCATCTGTCCAGAGTAGGGTATATGTTATAGCATAGTATGCCTTCATATATTTAAATTACTCATTAGACGGTAGATGTCACCGACATCTATTAAGTTCAATACACCGACTGTTGTCTTACTGATGTGTATTACATCCAAGTATTTCATTTTAGAACTTGTCATTCAAGGAAGCGTATCTGACGAGAACTCCTGGTTCGAAACGGCTGTAATACGTTGAATGATATAGTTCTAAATATGTGGATATTGTTGTATATATATTTACTTATGTGTTTTTATATAAAACACTCGAACCATCTGTCAAGAGTATGGTATATGTTATAGCATAGTATGCCGTCATATATTTAAATTACTCATTAGACGGTAGATGTCACCGACATCTATTAGGTTCAATACACCGACTGTTGTCTTACTGATGTGTATTACATCCAGGTATTTCACTTTAGAACTTGTCATTCAAGGAAGCGTATCTGACGAGAACTCCTCGTTCGAAACAGCTGTAATACGTTGAATGATATAGTTCTAAATATGTGGATATATATTTGTATATATATATTGACTTCTAAGTTGAAAATTATTCTACAAAGCCAACATAAAAAAAATGTTGTGTTGAACGGGTAGGAGTTTATTTGTATTAAGAAGAATATAATGTAGGGTAATATAATATAGTTTAAATTTGCAATTTTATGAAATATAAATGAAGACGCGTGGGTTAGAACAAATTCATTTAAAATTCAGGTGTTGTTTTCTGGAAAACGCTCGGACACGTCGGTTTTTCTTGGACTGCGGTTTTTGTGATAAAAAACCAATTTATACAGGGTGGGCCAGAAACAAATTGCGACCATCAACTCATTTTTTCAAATGGAAATATTTGTTTTTTATTTTATTCTGCATTGAAACTGAATATTTTTCATGTACCTACAATGTCTCATATCGAAAATTAACAGTTATTAAAAAAATTACATTTCTTTCTGAAGTTCAGAAAACAACGGTAAAAATGAGATGTTTGTTGGTTTGAACCTATTCATTTATGTCTGGTTTTTATTAATAAATAAATAAATAAAGTTTTTATTGAAACGCTCAATGATGTGTTATTAAAATTTGAAAACAGTCTTAGCTATCGCCAGAAAGTTAATGGTGAACAACTTGAACATTTAATTTGATATGCTGATTTTTTTTTCAATTTTAAAATAAATGTAATTGTTTTAATAACTGTTAATTTTCAGTATAGGATATTGTACATGACAACAACACCCGGAAAATCCTCTCCCAAGCAAAAACACCAAAAAGAAGCAGGACTTTTTCTGTTTATGTTATAAGTATCATAAGATGGAAGAGTACTTTAGAAACTTTAAAGAACAAAATGTATCGACACATTTTGTACAATAAGTTAACTGAAAAAATGGAAACAAATTTCAAATTTTTCATAGCAATATTAGAATTATACGAAAAAAATTCATGCACTGAATATGGTGTTAAGTGAACTTAAAACAAAATTTGATGCTACTGTGTTGTCAGAGACATGGAAATACCGTAGAAATCAGGGTGATGGTGTATGTTAACAGTAATCTCAAACATTTTAATGTCCTTGTGCAATTAAAAAATGATAATTCAATGCAGAATTCAAAATAAAATAAAAAACAAATGTTTCCATTTGAATAAAAGTTAATGGTCGCAATTTATTTCTGGCCCACCCTGTATAACTGAGTATATTATGACAAAAACCGCAGTCCAAAAAAACGACGTATCCGAAAGTTTTTCCAAAAAATAACAACTGAATTTTAAATGAATTTGTTCCAACCCAAGGCGTCCTCACTGTTATGTTTGTCATAATACAGTGATGGGCAAATGTGTGGAACCAAGTAAATGTCTCTGGAATTATTAGAGATATGAAAATGAAATTTGGAAGGTGGATACTGCAATAGATTGCCTATTTGTTTCCAAATTTTTTTACAATTTTGAACTTTCTGTTTTACCGGAAGTAATGCCGATTTTAAAATTTGCAATGAAACACCCTGTATAATATTTTAGTTTCTGATGAAACATTTTATTGCGAATACAAAAATATTGGGTTTGATATTGTTTACTTCAATACCTACCGAGATTTTAACAGAAAATTAACTAAGGAAAGGAAAAATTCGATGGTAGCTAAACTTGGTTCAGATTTCATTTATATAAACAAACCGCTCTGTAAGGATTTGCCTTTCTATTGGCCAATCAGTGGCATTATACCGTCACAGCCAACAGCACTGCTTGTTCCATAGTCGAATACACATGCGTTTGTTTAAATCAGGCATAAATTAAATATGAATCAAGTTTAGTAGTCCATGAAATTCATTGCAGAAGTGACAGTAGTTGTCAAAATAAGTTAATAGTATTGTTTTATTTGAACTTAAAAAGATTGTATTGTTTTAATTTGATCGTAAAATGGCCGAATTAAGTCAAAGAGAAAGAATAGAAATATTAATGATGATTGGGTATGGGGAGAGGAAAAGGACGCATCAAGAAGTTTGTGACCTTTTTAAAATTGTTCATCCGAATACACAAATATCCCGTTCAGTAGTGACGAAAACTTTGCAAAGGTACGACACAAGTGGAACAGTTAGCAATTTTCCAAGAAGTGGACGGTTAAAAAGTGCAAGTAATGAAGGTGTAGCTCAAAATGTTGCTATATCTTTGGAAGAAAATCCTCACTTATCCACTACCGACCTCGCCAATATGCATGGAATTAGCCGTCGTTCAGTAGGAAGGATATTAAGGCGAGAAAAATATCATCCACACAAAATTCGCCTCGTTCAAGAACTCTCCGAAGACGATTTCGACAGACGTTTGCAATTTTGCGAAACGATAATGGATATTTGTAACCGTGATGATAATTTTATAAGAAATGTGGTGTTTTCCGACGAGGCTACATTTTGTTTAAATGGTACGGTTAATCGACATAACTGCCGCTACTGGCCGCAAAGTAATCCTAATTGGGTACAAGATGCTCATACACAACATCCCCAAAAATTGAACGTTTGGGCCGGCATTTATAACAACAGAATCTTGGGACCCTTCTTCCTACAAGAAACTTTAAACGGAGATAGGTATTTACAGCTCTTGGAGACACAAGTTATTCCGGCATTGGAGGTAAATGGACAATTACCAAATAATATCTGGTTTAGCAGGATGGAGAACCACCCCATTACGCTCCCATTGTTCGAGATCATTTAGATAAGACATTTCATCACAGATGGATTGGAAGAAGGGGTACTTATGAATGGCCTGCACGAAGTCCCCACCTTAATCCACTAGACCATTTTCTGTGGGGTTACTTAAAGTTTAAGGTTTATATTGATAGACCAAATAATTTGCAAGAATTAGCTGCAAGAATAACTCAAGACATCCAGAGAATTACACCAGAAGTAATAGCTAATGTTACTAGAGAATTTAAAAACCGACTTGCTTATTGTCAAGAAGTAAACGGTGCTCAGTTTGAACATCTAATACATTAAGTTTAGTTAAGTTAAGTTTCAATGTGTTGAAAATCACTTAGATTTAGTTAATAATTATGATTATCGGTCATTCTAGCGCCTCCGTAATATTTAACAATCATTTAACATTTCTCCTTATATTCATTCCGAAACACATTTCTCTAAATTGTCGTAATAAAATATCAAGAAAACATTATTTCAATAACATCAGCTTGCAATAAAACATCTCAATTCCGCTTATCATTTGTAATATCTTCAATAAACGTTTTATGGGAAATTCCGTAACGATTTTCCATTTACAATGGTGTAAAACAAGTTACTTTACGTCCTCCTGGAGTATTCTCATTCGCTCTATTTAAATCATTATTATAATGACGGCTTCCACAAGAAATAAATCCTATCAACATCGATTAGCTTTGTCAGGGGAAACATTAAAAAAGGCTGTAAGAGGATTTAATTGTCCACGACAGTGGAACGTGGTAAGAGCTAATGGCATTTTACAGCTTCATCTTTTTCCTAATTCCATTTGGAAAGTCGTTTGCAGATACTCGACGTAGTTCGAACTGCATCTGTTCTAGGTTCGTGTAAACAAGTTTAGCAGCTGAATAGGAAGGAAAGTAGCCGAGGCTCGTTGTCCGACTTTTACTTTTTATGACATGCCGGGAAAACGAGTTTTTAATGTTTGGTTCCTAAGCTGTCATTAAATATTTTTAGGCATATATAGAACGAGACCCAAATAAGTAGAAGGCCATTAACCCAGATATGACCAAAATGTTTCTCGCTTTTCTGAGGTGTTTAGAGAATTTGATAGATAGAAATTATGAATAAAAGTTATTTAAATTTTTTTAGTACATTCTTAATAATAGGTGAACATGAAAAGTCACTAACCCCTTTTTGGAATTTATTTTAAAATGAGGGTAATTAAACGTGTATCATGCTAAAGGTATTGTGTCGTAGATCTACAGAATCTTCATTTATTAATTTTAAAGTATTTGAAAGTACGAAGAATGATTGCATAAACACGAATTGAGGTGGCGCCCTCTGTGAACAAGTAGCTTATACTAATGGGAGATTTGACATTTAGGTCTATGTCAGTTAAAATGGTATAAATATTATAAATAAATCATTTTATTGATTCAGTTCCTAATTAAATGTCTGTCAAAAAAAAAGTCTATCGATGTATGCTGTTATTTCTTTACAAAAACGACCACAACCAAGAGATATTAAAGTAGCCAGAAGTAAGTAAGTCAAATATTAATTATGTAGAGATTCTAAAGGTAATTGATAAATTTTCTTTGAAGTCCTCACAAGCTGAAAATACAGATAATACGTTTAGATAAAAGTGGACACCCAAACTGTGTACACTGAAATATAATACATAACCACAACATTTTATTCAAACTAGTGCACTGAAATTCGACCCTATTCCATCAAATTATGTCAATATTTATAATTTGTAACATAAAAAACTTTAGCATAAAAAAATAAATCCCTTTAAAAATATTAACATTATGTTAAACAATCCATTAATATTAAATGTAATATTTAAATCTTAGTTAATACCTACATTTTTCAAAAATATTTTGTGATTTGAGACTGAAAATGTTCAATAGTCTTAAAGTGAGAAATAAAACGAAATAGGACCTTTATTGTGACATTTCACAGTTAACGATTTCAGCTCGTAAGCAGAAAATGAAAGCAACCGACTCAAAAGATTGTATGAAGATGTTATACCTACTATTACGTATTGACAGTATGGACGTAAATAATGATTTTTTTATTATATTTTATTTAATGAATGAACCAATATTACAAATAAATTTTAGCATTCTGCACTGAAAGCCGTCAGTAGCCACTAAAGAAAACAAAAATAAAGATAATCGGTTCAGAGACACAGAAGAAAATGGTACCGGACCGTTTTGTCTTTGCCTATGTATATACAGTGATGGGCAAATGTGTGGAACCAAGTAAATATCTCTGAATTTATTGGAGACATCAAAATGAAATTTGGAAGGTGGATACTGCAGTTGATTGCCTATTTGTTTCCAAATTTTTTTTACAATTTTGAACTTCCTGTTTTACCGAAAGTAATGTCGATTTTAAAATTTGCAATGAAACACCCTGTATAGTATTTTAGTTTCTGATGAAACATTTTAATGTGAATACAAAAATATCGGGTTTGATATTGTTTACTTCAATACCTACCGAGATATTAACAGAAAAGTAACTAAGGAAAGGAAAAATTCGATGGTAGTTAAACTCGGTTCAGATTTCATTTACGCCCGATATAAACAAACCGCTCGGTAAGGATTTGTATTTCTGTTGGCCAATCGGTGGCATTATACCGTCACAGCCAACAGCACTGCTTGTTCCATAGTCGAATACACGTGCGTTTGTTTACATCATTAAAAAGATTGTATTGTTTTAATTTGATCGTAAAATGGCCGATTTAAGTGAAAGAGAAAGAATAGAAATATTAATGATGATTGGGTATGGGGAGAGGAAAAGGACGCATCAAGAAGTTTATGACCTTTTTAACATTGTTCATCCGAATACACAAATATCCCGTTTATTAGTGACGAAAACTTTGCGAAGATACGACACAAGTGAAACAGTTAGCAATTTACCAAAAAGTGGACGATTAAAAAGTGCAAGTAATGAAGGTGTAGCTCAAAATGTTGCTATATCTTTGGAAGAAAATCCTCACTTATCCACTACCGACCTCGCCAATATGCATGGAATTAGCCCTCGTTCAGTAGGAAGGATATTAAGGCTAGAAAAATATCATCCATACAAAATTCGCCTCGTTCAAGAACTCTCCGAAGACGATTTCGACAGACGTTTGCAATTTTGTGAAACGATGATGGATATTTGTAACCCTGATAATATTTTTATAAGAAAAGTGGTGTTTTCATACGAGGCTACATTTTGTTTAAATGGTACAGTTAATCGACATAACTGCCGCTACTGGTTGCAAAGTAATCCTAATTGGGTACAAGAGGCTCATACACAACATCCCCAAAAATTGAACGTTTGGGCCGGCATTTATAACAACAGAATCGTGGGACCCTTCTTCCTACAAGAAACTTTAAACGGAGATAGGTATTTACTGCACTTGGAGACACAAGTTATTCCGGCATTGGAGGTAAATGGACAATTACCAAATAATATCTGTTTTCAGCAGGATGGACCACCATCCCATTACGCTCGCACTGTTCGAGATCATTTAGATAGGACATTTCATCACAGATGGATTGGAAGAAGGGGTACTTATGAATGGCCTGCACGAAGTCCCGAACTTAATCCATTAGACTATTTTCTGTGGGGTTACTTAAAGTCTAAGGTTTATGTTGATAGACCAAATAATTTGCAAGAATTAGCTGTAAGAATAAATCAAGACATCCAGAGAATTACACCAGAAGTAAAAGCTAATGTTACTAGAGAATTTAAAAACTTGCTTATTGTCAAGAAGTAAACGGTGCTCAGTTTGAACATCTAATACATTATGTTTAGCTAAGTTTCAATGTTTTGAAAATCAGTTAGATTTAGTTAATAATTATGATTATGTATTTCTTTAATGGATATTAGATTTTTCCTTTCCTTAATTACTTTTCTGTTAATATCTCTGTAGGTATTGAAGTAAACAATATCAAATCCGATATTTTTGTATTCACAATAAAATGTTTCATCAGAAACTAAAATACTATACAGGGTGTTTCATTGCAAATTTTAAAATCGACTTACATCCAGTAAAACAGGAAGTTCAAAATTGTAAGAAAAATTGGAAACAAATAGGTAATCTACTGCAGTATCCACCTTTCAAATTTTATTTTGATATCTCTAATAATTCCAGAGATATTTGCTTGGTTGCACACATTTGCCCATCACTGTATAAATACATTCATACAGTGCCGGCTTAAATTGGTGGGGGCCTCTGGGCACAAATTTGGTGGGCGCCTATTTCAAGGATTCAAAATTGCCAATTTTTTTTATTATACATTTATTAATAATAATTAAAAAATGTAATTGAAATAAATAATACGGTTGCCCACATATTTAAAAAAGTCTTACATTTAATTCAAATATACGCTTTAGAGAAAGAAAACAAACTTACAAATTTTATAAACACTGTATCTTTTGGTTTTTTGATTGTAAACGTTTCTTGGATTTTGCCCTGTATCTACAATTTCTGCTCCATTTTTTAAGCACTTCCCTCTTGCCTTTATTTTACATTTTTCAGAAAAATGCTCTTTGTTATTTAACTGAACAATTATTTCCAACAATTCGCTTTTAATTATCTAGTCAATTGCAAAACTGGCGCAATGTAGGACAACTAGAAAAGTGTTTCTAAGGTAATTCTTATTTTGAGAGTTTCAAGTTTCAATTCCTCTGAAATTGTAGTTTTATTTTAGAATGTTAAACGCTGCAAAGATAAAAGCACTCTTGAACCAATTTCGTAGTCACAATATCCTGAAGCAGTTTACAAGTTTGAGTTTACTGTTGTTTCACACTAATGGTTCGTTACTCCACATATAAAACTCGTTTTTTAATGGAACTCCTATATTTTATTAACGTAACACACCCAACTTTTTTAAACTAGATTTGAGAGTTAGTAGATTAAAACAACCGTTTTCGAATTTGTTATACAGTTTTCATAAACTACAACACTGCAACTTAATGCTGCCCTACATTGGAAGCTACCTTTATTCTGTGTTTTTTTTCGAAAGTGTACAAGCATTTTAGTGGGTAATTTTGTTTTAGGAATGGAAAAATGTCGAAATTGTTTTGGAAATAGTGCTTTAGAGTAGTGTGAAAAAGGAACAGCCACATATACGCCTGAAGTTATTAAAAATATTCAAGACCGAAGCCAGCGGGGTGGGGGTAGTCTGTGGTTCAAACTTCCCTTAAATTTAAAGTTTCAAGGTTCAATTTTAATAAATTTTATATTAGTACTAGCCGTTACCCGCGGTTTCACTCGCGTACGGAATGTTCAAGCCTTCGCAAAAAGAAATATCTTATGAAACATATGGGTTATCCTATATCAAAAATTTTTAACTTGTTTGAACCAAACTACTTAACCATAAATCCACCAATCCCGAATATATTTCACCCAAACTGCAAGTACTTATGGGTCACCCAATATAACAATTTTATTCGACATTTTTTTGAATCACCTTGAATAACTGTAACTCTACTTCACCCTATATTGCAACCATCCTGTATATGGTGCTGTTTATTTGTCACCGAATATAACTTTTTAAACACCCGACTATAACTCTTCTCTAGCCTATATTTCAGCTATGCAACTGCTAACGGTCTACGCTGTATACCATTATTCCTGATATTTTTTGAATCACCGTTTGAAGTAAAATTTCTCTTTACTCTATAATTTAATCAACCTTTATATGCAGCTTTTTCTCACATTGTGTTAAACACACTCTAAAACTATAATCTTTCTTCTGCCCATATTTCAGATATTCTATATAGTAGAATACAACTGTTTATGGTCTACCCTATATAACATTTTTTTTAAACTTTTTTTATCCATCCTAACAGAAATGATGTGAAACCCTTCGTGAGTCACAAATATAAACACACAGTTTTGCATCCTAATACCAAACTTTTAATTAAACCCTCGCCCAAACTGCAACTGCTTATTGGCCACCCTATAAAACAATTTTATTCAAAAAAAAATTTAACCGCTTTGTATAACTAACTCTACTTCCATCTACAATAAAACCATCCTGTATACACCGCTGCCAATTTGTCAATCATTATAACTTATTTTTGAACCACCCTGTATAACGATGATTTTGCTCTACAAAATATTTCAACCACCCTGTATGTGCATCTGCTTAGGGGCAACCAAATATAAAATTTTTAAATATTTCTAATCACACTGTATGAGCTATAATTTTACTTCGATCCATGTTTCAGATATTGCATATATGCCAACAGCTCATGTTCTATCCTACAAAAAAATATATCCAACCTGACTATAAATCTACTCCACCCGCTATTTCAACCACCTTGTATTTGCAACTACTTATCAGCCACCCAGTATAACATTTTTTCTACCACCCTGTATAATCCATCAATGCCAAATATATTTCTCCAAAACCGCAACTGTTTATGGGGCACCGAAAATAACAATTTTGTTCAACAGTTTTTGAATCATCTTGTATTTATTACAACTACCCTGTATACGCTTCTGCTTGTTGGTCAACCAATATAGCATTTTTTAAATAATTATCATAACACTTCTTCACACTTTATTTAAACCACCCTTCATTTACAACTTTTTCTAACCTTGTTTTAATGACACTGTATAACTATAACTTTACTGCGCACCATACTTCAGGTACTCTATATATGCAAGTGCTATATAATAAAATTTTTCTAGCATTTTTTACCCACCCTGTATAATTCTAGCTGTTAGCCACCCTATGTTTCAACAACCTTTTATATGCAACTACTTATTTGCCACCAAATATAACATGTTTGTACGACCCTGTATCCTTAGAATCCTATCACACCCTATATTTCAATCTCCGGTAAATGGAACAGCTTGTAGATCATACCATTACTTTAAAATATTTTTAAACCCACCTGTATAGCTGTAATTATACTCTGCTACATATTTCAACCATCCTATATATGTAACTACTTGTGGATATAAAACAAGTTTTTAACCACAACAAAAACTATAATTCCACTCCATCTTATATTTCAAACACCCTGTATAAACAACTGCTTCGAACATGTCTTTAACCCATTTTGTTATCTTATGAACTAACTGCTTACCTAAGACATTTTTTAATTTTTTTTTATTCACTGTATAAATATTCTACCCTTTTTCAACCACTTGGTATATGGAACTGTTTAGGGCCCACTCAATATAGCTTTTTTGGACCACCCTGTATAACTTATTCCACTCCCCCTTATTTCCACCACACCAAATATAAGTTTTTTAGATTTTTTAAATCCATGTAATTCAACTCCGCTCTAAGTTTCCTATATACAGAACACCCTGTAAAATTACGCTTGATATATGTTGATTTTTGTTAAATCGAAATATGTTACATTTGCACATTTCGAATTTTGAATAAAAGCTAAGCTGATGCCAGTATCTAATATTTTGTGAGTGCGGGGGAACCAATTGAGTAATTGAATTACCCAACATGGTAGAAGTTTTTTCGCTATATCTACCATTTCTATCTATTTAGAGAGATAAAATATCTACCAGATTTTAAGTCAAACTATAGGCTTCCCAACAAAAAAAGATTCAGCAAAATCAGTTAAGTAGTTCTTACGTGATGCCCGAACAAACAAGCAAACAAACAAACTTACAATTTTATAATAGTATATATAGATAGATTATTTCAACCACATTGTATATATGCAGCTGCTTATATACCAAATATAACTTAATTAACTCGTTATATCAGTTGACTATTGTTAAATCGAAACATGTTGTATTAGCACATTCCGAATTTTGAATAACAACTAAGCTGATGCCAATATCTAACATTTTGTGCGTGCGGTGGAACCAATTGTGTAATTGTATTACCCGACATGGTAGAAGTTTTTTCGCTATATCTACCGTTTCTGTCAATTTAGGAATATAAAATGTCCACCAGATTTTAAGTCAAACTATAGGCTTTGCAACAAAAAAAGATTCAGCAAAATCAGTTCAGTAGTTCTTACGTGATGCCCTAACAAACAAACAAACAAACAAACAAACAGACAAACTTACAATTTTATAATAGTATAGACAAGTTTATATATCTTGGAAATACATGATCAAAAATATTAATTTTGCATTCCTAATCAGCCCATCACCGATCAAAAATATTATCTAAGGGGACATTCATAAAATAGGTCACGCTAAATTTTGCCTTTTCGGGCCCCTACCTGCCCCTTTGGCACCCTGCGTCACAGTTTCTGCGACCCCCTATAAAAATTACATCACACAAACTAGACTATATTTGCATAATTCTCCTCTTATAAATAGTTGCCAATAGAATAATTGTAATATTTAATATTTCAAGCACCCCACGCTCTTTACTTTCTACTGCTGTAAAATACACTGTTCATAATTAAAAATTATTATCTGCTTTTTAGTTCGGTTTGCTATTAAAGCGTATTTTTTAGTTTTTTTTTTAAACTATATACAAATAATTTTATTTCATAACTGATTTCCACGCTGTATATTGCCCACCCCGTATGGCCCGTTTACAACTTCCAATAGTTGCATGCGTTGGATTTGTTCAAAACCTTCATAGTTGATTGGATCAACAATCAGTCAGTTAGAATATTTATCAAACAATTATATAAATCAAAATCAACAATTTGTTAGTGGCTGTTTCAAATATCATCAAAGATAAATAAAGCATTCAAAATTTATCCCTAAGGGAGGTTAATTTAAATTCACCTTACAAAGACAATTACCTACACGGGTAGTTTACATAATCGATTTAGCCATACCACTTGCATAGAAATGAATCACGTTTATATTTATTGAACAAATTGCATTGCGTAGGGTAGAGGTAATTTTCAATTATCTACGGAAGAAAACATTTGTAAATTAAAATTGATTTTTGTTGTGTTACTCAACCTTGTTTATTGTTCCTTTTCTCCCTTTACAACGCACGTGTATACGTCGTTGTTGGAATATTCTTCTTTCATTAAACTGGGTTGATTAAAAAGGAAGAATTTCTAATAGTTTTGCTTGTATTTTACAATTTTTTTACCTTAGTAAAAACAGTTTTAAAGTTTATATTATATCTTGCTAAATAGAACACATATTCAGTACCGCATAAAGATTTTTTTAATTACTTATTTTTTTCGTATGGTCTGAAATTTTTGATCGTGCATATTCTGAACTCCACTGCATTCACTAAATTCATATTCATCTTTTTTATTTATTTATTTATTTATTTACACAATAGGTCATCTTACAGGTTACCCCTAAGGGAAACCCTTAATAAAGATGACACACAATGACAAATAGAGAATTACAAATAGGTGAACTCGAAATAATTAATTAACAACAAAGTCCCAAACTTAACAATATCTAAAGAAACAAACATAAAACTGTTACATTATGTTGTGGATTATGTTTATATATCACTGTTTACGCCTGTATTATAAAACTCTTGTAACGATCTAGATAAGTCTTTCTTAAAATTATTAAAATTGGAGGAAAAGATATCTATGTTTAAATGACACATTATATTCTAAGCATTCATACTTATTAACGGGGAGTTACCGTAGTAGTTGGTAGAATAGTAAGGAACGTAAAAAATCTGTTTGTGTCTTGTTCTAGGAAAACTGCAATTAATTGGTAAATTCTTGAGACACCATTCAGAACACAACATATCGTTAATAACTTTATAAATAAAACAAATATCGGCAAATTCTCTTCTGATAAACCGTGGCTGAAGATTGTAGAATTTCAAGTTGTCACTATATTATCGGTAATGCCGAAACCTAAAATATCTATAATTAAGTGCATTAACAAATTTCTTTTGTACATGTTCTAGGATTCCATGCCATACTGAAATATTCTAAAGAACACCTTACGTAAGAAATATACAACCGTATTACTGTACTATGGTCTTTAAAATCTTTTGTATTTCTTAGTATATAGCCCAGGAGCCTTAAGGCTTTTTGTACCATAAAGGAAATGTGGTTATCAAAGCTTAACTTTTTGTCCATAATAACTCCTAAATCTTTAATTTGGGTTACTTGAGGAATAATATTATTATTGATGGTCATATCAACTACTGGTGGATTAACTAATCTTGAAAATAGTATACAATTACACTTTGTTAAATTCAATATTAATCTGTGGACTTGACAGAAACTAAAAAAGCTACAAAGGTCGTCTTGCATTAATTGGTAAGAATTAATTATTGAGATTATCCGATAGATTTTCATATCATCAGCATACAAAAGTAAATTACGAAAAGAAAGACATTCAGATACGTCTAAAATGAAAATACTAAGTAAGAAGGGACCCAGGTGGGACCCTTGTGGAACACCCGAATTAATAGGAGTGACTCTAGACTTTACATTGTTTAGAGCAACATACTGTGTCGGATGATGTACCTTGTCGAATGCTTTGGAAAAATCGGTGTACTGAAATATTGTAAGACGATCTTTAACCAAAAAGAATAAATAGCTCCTGAGTCAGAATTTTTTTAAAAATTTTACCCGTTAAATTTAATAAAGATACGGGCCTATAGTTATTAACAATATTCTTAACACCAGACTTAAATATGGGGACAACTTGGGCCATTTTCCACTTATCTGGAAAACAGCTGCTTGCCAGTGAATTGTTAAAGATAATCCACAATAAGCTCATTAGCACAGTTTTTAATAAAAACGGCTGGAATTCTGTAAGGGCCTGGACCCTTGTTAATATCTAACGATTTTATTGCATTATTAATCTGAGTTCTAGAAATTGAAGTAGTATCAAAATTATCTTAGGAATTAACCTGATGAATCAATGAGGGATTATTGTTATCAACAAAAACCGAGCTGAAGTACTCAGAAAAAGCTGCACATATTTCTACGGATCCTGTGTATTCCCTATCCTGATAATTAATTATCAAGGGCAGTATGCACTTTTTACGTTTATTAGACACACGCCCAAAACTGTTTCGGAGATTTGTTAATGTTTTCCTTCAGATGTGTAACATAATTTTTATAATCTTTGTTTATTGTTTTTTTTAATTTCTATTCTCAATTCAGAAAATCGTGTATAATCATTGACATCCTTGTATGTTTTCCATCGTTTACGAAATTTGGTTTTCTTCTTTATTAATTGAATTAAATATGATGAAAACCATTTAGGATTACCATGTTTGTTAAGAACCTTAACCGGAGTTTCAATCGCGTTATCAAGAATATTATATAAAATATCCACACAAACATTGATATCATCATGATCCAGTACTTCTCTCCACAAAATATCAGCAAGACTACTTTTGATGCTATCATAATTCGCCTTATAAAATAAGTGTTGTCTGTAGGGCTTACGCGTCAGTAATTTTTCGACAGATAATTGTAACATTATTTCTAAAGCCTTATGATGCTAATCCTCAGGGACAAACGATGACAAAAATTCATGAACACTTATATCAAGATTATTTGATAAAACTAAGTCTAAAATTTTTCTGTGAGAATTTGCACTTTTATTAAATTGTTTTAATCCAACACGATAAATAAAGTTTTTAAGATATTCACTTCGACCATCGTGTGCTGAGGAAGGCGAAAAAGTATTCGGATTCTCATTAATAGTTTTCCAAGTTATATCAGAACAATTGTAATCACCAATAAAAAGAAAACATTATTGTGGGTTGTTATTTATAATATTTTCAACTTTCTCAAAGTGAGTTATAAAATCATCGTTTGTACTATCTGGGGGAATATATACACAACAAATGAATAATTTTTTACTTTCACTCAAGGATAATGATACCCATAAGTCTTCAATTTTTCCATTTGAATTCCACGAAGGTAAAGTCTTTGATACTATATTACTCTTACCCCCTATCAAAATGCCACCACCATCACTTTTACCACTTTAATTAAGTCACGGTCTCTTCTACACACTATATATGTGGAGGGAATCAATTTGGAGTCCAAGATTTCTTCTTGTAACCACATTTCTGTAGCACAGATAATGTCAAAATTACCAGAACATATCGATTGAAAAAAACTGCTTGTTTTAGTTCTTAAACCACGAGTGTTCTGGTAGTAGAGATGGAAAAAAAGAAAGATCTTAATCAGATGAGGAGATAGAAAGTTCTCGTAAGGCCCGAACTTGTTGGTTTTGTATATGAATCACACTCGAGAACATTCTCACAATCCCTTATATTTTTGTACATGTGCAATATTTCTGATTTTTTTGTAGAAATGGGTTCTAGACAGTACATGTAATAAATGTATCTAAGTACTTAGAAAGAGGTAGAAATTTAATTTTTCGTTGCTGGTATGCCAGGGATTAGCTTCTACCAAATTTTTTGTTGTCCAATATAAATATTGAAAAAATTATCGCCTAAATAAGGTTTATAAGTTAACTTGCAAATTTTCTAATTAATTTGCTAATTATAACTTTTTATTAACTAACTTCCAAAAAGGAGAATTCCTCGGCACGTTAATTTATGTATGCTCAGTTATTATTCAAAAACCACTTGGGCAATGATTTAAACGGCATTATATTAAGAATTATTACAGAAAGGTACTATATAATTTTCTAAAATGTGTGATTTACGGTTTTCCAGAAAATCAGAAACAGTAATAATTAAGGGACTACACTTCAGTGAATGCAATGAGTCTACACTGTTTGCTCTAAAACGGCACAAACCAATTTGAATATTTTAAATTGTTCCTGGAAGTTTCCTTGGATTTCCATCGTCTTGAAGTGGTTGACCTCACAACGCTTCAATAGCTGTGTATCTGCTATCGTCATCAGTTGAATGATAGGAAATTCAGAGTATCGGTTGTATTTATTTTATACCCTTAACCGGTCATGCGTCGCCGGTCATGGTCATTGGGTCTTATCTGGTCCAATCAGTACCTTGAGGTTCAGGATGGTGGCATTTCCTTTGTCAGCTGGTAGAATGATGATAGATTTGCCCTCCTTAAGTGTTTTTATGATTCTCCTTTCGGATTCGTTGATGTTTTGTTTGATGTGTTGTGTTTTCTCAATTGCGGTTCTGACTTTCCATCGGAATTCCTCCAGTTCTGGTGTCCTTTGTTGCCTATTGCTGACTCCACGGAACTGATGATATCTAGTACTGGCATCTTTTTTGGAGCTACAGCGTAGTTTAGCCCCTTAGAAAGCAATGTTTCCTCGACTGCTGTGGGAACTCTGGATGACAAGTTCACCACTGTTTTCCTGTTGGTCGTATCCTTCGGCAACTGCTTCCTGGTAAGTTTGTTAAGTTTTTCAGTGTGCACCTTTTGGCAGATTCGTCTGATGTTGTCACAGTGTTTTTGATTCGAAGCAAAAAAATCGGCATGTGGTTCTCCTCGTGTGTGCATCTTCTGATTTCTTGAAACCTTTCTTCTGCGTCCTGCAGGAGTTGAGATTTCTTCCAACGATGATGTTTGATTTCTGACCTCAATAAAGCATGGCTGGCCTTGTCAAGTATCTTCTGTGCTTGTTTCCCTGGGATTGACAACTTCAGTTTGAAACCATTTGGTATGATCTTTAGGACTCTGGCGTAGCGTAGGAACTTGATGTGATCCTCTTCTCTGGTAATCTTCTTCATAGTCTTCTCGAATCCTCTGAATTTCCCATTGATACTGGGTCCGTACCCGGCTTCCAATGTTAGTGTGAAGTTGGCAGACAATGTAACTCGTTCCTCGAAGTTTCCTTGGACTTCAATCGTCTTGAAGTGGTTGATCTCACAACGTTTCAATAGCTGTGTATCTGCTATCGTCATCAGGAGAATGATAGGAAATTCAGAGTATCGGTCGTATTTATATTATACCCTTACCCGGTCATGCGTCGCCGGTTTTGGTCATTGGGTCTTATCTGGTCCAATCAGCGTCGTCGTACCTTGAGGTGATGCGTAGCGACAGAGGCCGAAGAAGAGCTCTCCAAATATTTTTAATTTGGACACCGGGCTCGCTAATTATATTTTCGTTCGAGACTAAATATGCTGTCTCTATGAATTTTCTTTTATACCAATGCCCTTCCTTGTGAATTGCTCTAGCCTGGTCCCACTTGATATTATGGTGTTCGGTCCATGCGTGATTCGCTAGCCCAGACTTCGTTACCTTTGAGTAGCTGTGCGGTGTTCCTTAATCCTGGTGTCCAGCGGTCGCTGGCTGGCGCTGGCCAACCAGTGTTATGAGATGTTATCAAGCGTGGTTTGATAATACCGGACGTCAAAGGGGCACAAATGAAGTTTCGAACGGCTTTCTGCCGTATAACTTTTTTTGTGCTGCAGCATTATCGATCTCATCTTGTGCTCTCTCTGATCGCTGACTATCGGAGGCAACGACTACATCGTTTTAGAGAACGACAACATTGGAATGTGGAATGGCATCAGGTCGTGTTCTTGATGAATCTTGATTATGCTTGGGCGGACATGATGGCAGAAGAAGGGGGTGCTATTGCACACGGAAGTATGTCACCTTTAGTTTATGACACGGCAAAGTTATGTTCAGGAAGTAGTTGAGCCGTTTTTGTACTTCCTTAGCTTAATCGGCTCTTGAATCCCATATTTCAACAATTTGTTCGAGTTAGTTTAAACTTTTTTGAAGAGGCCCATTTGAATCTGTTGTTATGGCCGCCAAGATCCCACGTTCTTTCACCCATAGAACATGTTTTAGGATATGATGGGTAGAAGGCTCAGGGATTTACTCCAGCCTCCTCGGACTTTTTCAAGTCATAAAATACAGCTTGGGATACTATTCCTTAAGCAGAAATAGTCCACTTCATTGAATCAATGCCAAGACGTGTGATGCAGTGTAAAAATAATATAAATTTACTCCAGTGCGTATCACACACCTGAATGCCACTTAATTTTAAACTATTTGTAATTTATAGCACTCTGTATATATCAAGCGTAAAGTACTAATGACGACTTTAGTTTCCCAAATACTAAATCTGCTTACTAAAAAACATTAGATTAATTTGTTAGGTCACAAAAATCGTATTACTTGTTAGGAACGGAAGCCTTATCAATGTCTGACTGTCAGCATCTTAATTATTTTGTTCGCTTTATTCAAGAAAAATTAAAAGTCACCCGTATTTCAATCGGTTACACTTTCGATCTATCATCGTTAAAAAAAGATTTATGATGCTCAGAATCATTTGTTTTCCTCCTAAAAATTACCCGTAACAGCTGCTGCAAATCGCCTATGTGCCATTTTGTTCGGCTCCCAATGCGGTTTCGAATGCATTCATTATGTTATACCTCTGAATGAAAGTAAAATATTACTGCGGGATAATATCTCAGTATAGATTACAGTATTCCCATTGGAAACGTACTGGAGATATAATTGCGTCATCCGGATATAAAATGTCACTTCATATAGAATTTCCTTATGAAGAGCTGCAGCGGATAGAAAGCTATAAAACCCCTTATGTCTCGTATAATTGTGCTATGTAGGTTATCCAAAATCAAAGAAATAATTACATTTCGTAAAAATGTTTTAGTTGATTGAGCTTTTGTATTGTATTGTAGTGAATTTGATTAAGCGGACTGCAGTTTTGTGTGGTTCTATTTTGATAATAAACTCAATTGCCCTTCATAAGAAAACTCTCACCTTGTCTACGAGTTAGATCTAGTAAAAGCCTTGGGAAATCTGCCATCCATGTATTTGTCTGTATTCGGCGCGGGTAGCCGGCCTTAACCCTGGGTTTTTAGGCACAACTAAAGTTTATATTGTTGGGCAATGCGCACTCACGAGGGGGTTTACAGTAAGTGAGTAATAGCTGCACACGCACTTTGGGGTTGCACTAGCAAGCACATAGGGAAACGTTTTTTCCTTGAGAGTTTCTAGTGAGGTCCGTACTGGACCAGAGGCGAACAGCGAGTCTTCCTTTCTTCTTACTGCGATTGCGCTTAAGGCAGAGTTTTCCAAGCAAGATCTTTTAAACCCAAAAAAGACAGAGTGTTCTGAACAGATATTATTTATTATATTTTGACTGTTCATAAGGGTTTTCTCTCCTCGTATCGGCAACAGATTTTGAAAATTGTATTCTTTACACATACAGTGAGGACGCGTGGGTTGGAACAAATTCATTTGTTGGTTTTTTGGAAAAACGCTCGGACACGTCGTTTTTTTTTTTGGACTGCGGTTTTGTGATGGTAAACTCATGCAGGGTGGGCCAGAAATAAATTGCGACCATCAACTTCATTTTTTCGAATGGAAACATTTGTTTTTTATTTTATTTTTGAATATCCTATACTAAAAATTAACAGTTATTAAAAAAAATTATTTCAAAATTGAAGAAAAAAAATCTATCCACCATTTCGCAAAATTCTACTCTCCGGTCTAAATCATCTTCAGTAAGTTCCTGAACTAAATGAACTTTTTGTCTTCTAAACGTTGTTTGTGGCATATTCTTGATTACTTTTATGTTTTTTTGCAATCACATCAATAAATATAAAGCCATTGACAACGAAGTCAGAATAGACTTTGAAACGTTTGGTATTCCTGCAATATACGTCGTTTTATTTCTATTGTGGTGTTATTCCCCAAAAAACATAAAAGTAATAAATGAACTTTGTATAGGTGCCATTTATTTGTATGCAAGCATTTTAGAACAGAAGGTACTGCATATTAAACAATTCGCAAACTTCACCTTGTATTCGAGTTCTGTCGCCATATTCTACCATCATCAAAATTTCTATTCGCTGCTTTTTATTTGAGTAAACTTCTAGTACAGTTTCTATGGAATGATGGACTGTTAAAAACTCCAGCATTAAAAAAGAGTTTCCGTTCATGCGACTAAATTACCGACAACAATCATAAAAACCAGACGTAAATAAATAGATTGAAACCAACAAATACCTTCTTAACCGACTTCCAAAAAGGAGGAGGTAATCAATTCGTCGCGTATTTTTTTCGCTTTTTTTTTGTATGTATGTTACCTGATTTCTTCTCTTGTGGTGCACCGTTTTGAATGGTCGTGCTTAATAGAGTATATATCCGGATTGGTCAAACTTCAAATTTTGGAAAAGAATTCTATTGGTAAAGTCATAAAAATTGTGAATGAACACATGCGTGCATGGAAATCGGCCAATATCCCTAATATTTTAGTCAATTTTTCGATAACTCCTTATGAATGTGTATAGTTTTTTAACGTTTAATCTATTAAGGAAGATCCTTAGGTGATTTCATATACTTTTCATCGCCGAAAATTCCAAAATCCTTAACAAAAATTTCATCGAAATGACATAACGGACATTTCCTCATAAATAATTTAATTACAACGTAATAGTGCGGTAATTTTAGACACTGGAAGTTTTAATTGCGAATTTGAAAATTTTCTATGTAAATCTCAAGCTTATAGGTAGTACAGCATAGTATTTTTGGATCCTTAATCAATGAGCACCAAGCTCGTTTTGTGTGTATACCAGGCAAATACCTATTTAAATGCAATTTTTTCCATTTTGCGAAGACGGTGCTTTTGGTTGTCACATTCTCCCGGCCTATTAGAAAATTCAGTGACAAAACATGTCAAACTATAACCTGCTATTTGGAGCGTTTATATACAGGGTGTTTAGTTATAGTAAACAAAATCACAAAGTAAAGTGGTAGAAGGAGTTGCATTTATATTAAGATTGAAATATAGGACGGATTAAAATGATAGTGGTCCGTAGGCAGCCGTATATACAGGATGGTTGGAATATAGGGTGGACCGGACGTTTGGTGTTATAAAAATGTTGGAAAAAATGTGAAATTAAAATTATATAGGGTGATTAAAAAACTGTTATATGATGTGGACATAAGCGAATCATATACAGGATGTTGAAATATATGCTGGAGTTGAATTATGTTTGTACAGTGTGATTAAAAAATTATTTCTTTTATAGCCCATAAGAAGTTGCATAAAGTGTGGAGAGGAATTAATGCTACATAGGGCGATACTACAAAATGTTAAAAATGAAATAATTTATGGGGTAGCCCACAAGGAGTAATATACTATGGTTGAAATATAGAACGGATTTGACTCCGTAAATATGGGATGGATTCTACTCCATCTTATAGTTTACAGAAGGCAGCTAACAAATGTATGCTTGTCCGTGGGCAGTCGTATGTACAGGATGGTTGGTACATAGGTTGGAGTGGAATTATTTATAGTTATACAGGGTTGTCAAAAAAGGTGAAAAAATGTTACATGGCGTAGTCCATAAGGCATAAATATATGTTGTGTTTATTAAGTCAACGCGTACTAGTACATTTTGTTCGTAAAGATTTACCTGTCAATTTAAATGAGAAAGTATCATTATGTAATGTTGAGATTTTCGATGTTACCTGGTTCTGTCTATTAAGATTATAGATACAAAATAAAAAATAAAGAATGAAAACTACCTGAGTTCAAAAAAAAATAAAAAGTTGAAAATAAAACATTTTTAAAAAAAATATAACCGACTTCTACCTATAACTAAAAAGCTTAAAATAATTATAACAAAATACAACTCTAGCAAATAAATAACACATTCAATGTTGTTAGGTATCTACCCCGGAAGTAAAAAATGTAAACATTAAAAGGTGCTCATTCTGTACAAATTAATTACCTACCAATCTAGTATATTTTTGTCGGTGCCAAGCAACAATCAAGTTTGATGAATTAGTAGATTAGTACGCAATGAAGGATTTTAGATTTGCTTGGCACCGACTTCAAAAATATACTAGATTGGGATTAATTAATTTGTAGAGAATGAGCACCTTTTAATGTTTACATTTTTTACTTCCTGGGTAGGTACCTCACAACATTGAATGTGTTATTTATTTGCTAGAGTTGTATTTGGTTATAATTATTTTTAGCTTTTTAGTTATAGGTAAAGTCGGTTATATTTTTTTAATGGTCGTCAATAGCTACTAAACATAACAAAAATAAAGAACATCGGTTCAGGGACAGAGAAGAAAATGGTACCAAACCGTTTTATATGTAGATATATGTTAAAGCCATCCCAGTGAACAGAATCATTGCTAAAGAAACTACGTAGCAATGATATGATCTTTTTTTGTTGACTTAAAATCTGTTAGATATTTTATCTACAATATATCAATGACAAATTAATAATTAACAAACTTCCTCATTACAAAATCCCAAGCATCAACACTTGATCTATTGTAAAGTGGTAATGTCAACATTTATAGGACACAATGGATTCTAATTGTCTAATTGTTCAAGGTTAGTTCTCGACAAGAAATGAACTTTGCTAGTCTAAATAAATTCAATATTTACTTAGTAAAGTGAAATACAGACTCAGACTGAGAAACTGATGTAGCATAGTGACGACAGTATACTTTTTCACGACTTACGCAAACATAGTGATGGAGAATTTGATGATAGGTTGAATGCTAATCACCTTCAATAAAAATTCTATATACCGCAAATTAGAGTGTATTTTAGTAATTTCAATAAAAGGATAAAACCAGCCTTATAAATAATGTTATAAATTTACGTATAAATCATAAAACACTAATGCCTTGTTAGAACATTCGTCTTTAAATAATTTGTACACAAGATATTTCATTCACAAATAGGTCACTAAATCACCCTGTATGTGAACTTCTCCATATTCACCTTCTTGTATGCTTACTTATTCAAAATCTGACATATGTCATTGTAATTGTTTAAATTTAAATTACTTAGTTATTTGAATTTTGCCCTGACCAATGGATTTCTAGGTATAAAAATGGTTGCTGGTGTACTCATTAACACAGAAGGCACTGATATTCCCAACTTATGTGCAAGAATTCTTGTACTAATATTTGAGTTATTTTGAACAATATTCAGAATAGCTTCTTCAACTTCAACGGAATCAATTTTGATGATTTTAGAGAAGCTGTTCGTCATAAACGACTACGAATAGTCCGTGAACTACACCCTGTACAAACGTTTACGTGAAAATGTTTTTGGTATTAGACAGAAATAAACTAATATTCAATCAACATCACCTTCGAATATTTTCCTCACGAAAATCCTGTATCCGAATGTGGATTATTTCCGCTTCTAATTAACCCAGTTTTGTAAAAGCTAATATTTAATTTCCTGCTAATTCTTTTAATTACAGAAATTATCGTTCTGTGAAAAAATTCAAGTATTAGCCTAAAAACACGCTTCGGTCACGCCAGTCGGGAATATTCACTCCATGAGTCTTGGCTCGAATAATTACTGTTAGTCACTTAGTACAAAATTGCGTTGATAGGGAAACACAGAATTGAATGTGTATATATGTGTACGTTAAGCTTTTTCAACGTTTTAATTGTTCTTAATTATAATTGAAAAATGTACGCTCATCCTTTAAACAATATTATATAATTATTAAAATATTTTGTATCAAGAGAGAGTCTAATAATATCTAATCTTTTTAGTGATATCAATATTAAGTAACGGGGTAACCGAGCTTTACTCTTGAATCCTAGGTTTCATCAAAATGTATTTACTATCTAAAAAAAGTTGAAATCACTCAAATAATTTCATATTATCTCTTCAAAAATTCAATTTCAACAATTCATTTTCTATAAAAAAATACAAAGTTAAAAAAACACTTGCTTTTGGAGTCACATTTTTTTACAAAATTTGATACAATTACTGATAAAACAACAGTTTATGAACATTTTAGAAAATTCAGTGTAGTAGCTCTTTCTCTTCTGATTTTCAGATTTTACCATGCAGATATCTGCGTAAATTGGAGAGCTGCACTAACAGACCGCTATATTAGCATTAAAATAAAATCTCCAGAAAAAGAACAAATAACGCGAATACTCTTCCTAGACCCAACAATATCGCAATGACAAGCAGACTCATAACCCCTCAAAGGGCAAGAGCTCTGATTGGCCAGAGCGAACAAGACCACGCCCCCCGGTCAATAGCATAAAAGCAGCAGATCAATTTGTACTAGGCTTAATAGTAAATTCTTGGATATTGCTCCAATCATACAAAACAAAAACAGTTGATAGAGGTTCGTATATCGTTATGCTGAAATTTCCTTCAGCTTCATCAGCTGAATTTATTGAATGCTCGACGTTTCGACTCCTGCTTTAGAGTCATTATGAAGAGACAAAAGTGAAAAGGAGTTTCAGAGTCTAGATCGAACTCGGGGCTACTCCCCAAGAGTCACTACGTAACTGAACTGAATTTGAATCTGCTCTGCACGGACAAATTTTTAACAAAAACGGGATCTTGTGATTTTTCTCTATAATTGATAGTTTTCGAGAAATAAATTATTTAATGTTCGCAAAAACGCTAAAATGGTCATTTTCAGCTCTGAAAAACAATATGAAAAGAAATCAAATTTTGATGTTGCCAAAGTTCTTAAATATTCTTTATACATCACTTAACAAAACCCCAATGCATTTTGAGCTGTTAATTGAGCGCGCGAAGTGTTATTCTCAGCTGTCGCATCATGCGGCGTCTCTTTTCCAGTTATGCCTATATATTATGTATATAGATTGGTACCTACGTTATGAAGATCATTCCAAAAAATACAAGTTAAACTATTTTGCAATATTTTTCTTTTGGGAGGTTTTATAGAAAATGACATATTTACTGCACAATTTAATTTTGCAAACAAAAATCACATTTGTAGAGAGCTGAATTGAACAACTTAACAAGTACGACCTTGTACAGTACTTGCGTGTTGCGACCGACATCTAGGATTTTCGGAGAAACTAGCAGATAGAGGTGCCGAATCTGGAGCCGTTCCATGTAATTGCTGTTACCCGTAATTCCTAGGTTAGAATGTCACGATGAAATTTTTAGATTAACTTCACCTATCAGAGATATTGAATACTCTCTTCGAGGTGTCATTCTTTTGTACGCAAGACAATATATATAATATTGTTTTTGGTTAGGGAACCTTCATCAGTTGCGCTTCCCACAATTGAATGTCCTCTCGAACACTTCTTTATGTATTTGTACATTTCGTTAAATTTAAAAACGCGAGATGTAAAGACCGACATCTAGGATTTTCCAGGAAACTAGCAAAAGAATGACCCCTCGAAGAGAGTATTCAATATCTTTGACAGGTGAAGTTAACCTGCAAATTTCATCGTGACATTCTAATCTAGGAATTACGGGTAGTAGCAATTACATGGAACGGCCCCAGATTCAGAACCTCTATGTGCTAGTTTCCCCGAAAATCCTAGATGTCAGTCTTTACATCTTGCGTCTTCAAATTTAACGAAATTTATCAAATACATAAATAAGTGTTCGAGGGGACATTCAATTGTGGGAAGCGCAACTGATGAAGGTTCCATAACCAGAACCAATATACATTATATATATATATATATATATATATATATATATATATATATATATATATTGTCTTGCGTACAAAAGAATGACACCTCGAAGAGAGTAGTCTTTTGTTTATTGCACTATTATTCATTATGTTATGATACCGCGAAATTTAAATTTTTGAAATACTAAGTTAAAGTAAAGCAGGGCGCATATAATGTCACAAAACAAGGAATATATATAATTGTACTTTTCAAATAAAAACTGTTATAAAATTATAATCTGTATCATTTTTTTTATTGGGTTGCTTCTTTAACATTTATTATAGGCAATCATTTATTATTCAAAAATTATTTATATTAATATACTATATATATATATAAAGTTTTGCTTTTATTTTATATATGTATATAGTCAAAATTGGTCAAAATTTCCGGAATTTGATTAAAAAAATTGTTTATACAATTATACCCATTTTTCGGCCTGCAGAATTTTTAAAAGAGGATCTTTTTCGATAAGACTGCAAAACAATTTAATAGGAATATTTTCAGCAAAGGGTGCGAAGATTCTTCCTGGACTATATGGTATTTCTATATTGATATATACACATATATAATAATATATATATTAGGGTGGTCGTTAAAAATTAATTTTTTTGTGACGCTCCCTCAAAAGCTTCCTTTTGATGCAAAAACAGTGGGAAATTTTTTTTTAATTCAAAACAATGCGTGCCTCTAAACGATCTAAGTAAGTTTTTGGGTATAATCCTCAACAATTTCTCATTCAAATCTTAGATGATTATAGAAGAAACATTAAAAATGGGAAAGAAAGCTTACCTGAGGCTTGGAGAGCAGAAATCTAGATATTAAAATATCGTTTATACTAATTTATTCTTTATTCCAGTTCAAAATTTACAACAAACACAATATTCATTGCAAATCCTACAGAGGTAATGAAACCTGTGCGTAGGACCTGGACGGAATAACCTAAAACTAAACATACATACTAAGATAAAAATATAGACATATAAACTACTATACTAAAACACTAGAGACTGAATTACATTCAAGTATTGCTATTTTTTTTTATACAATACTAATTAATGCAAAACTTAATAGTACCCCTTTACTCTGCACAACAATCATGTTGTATTGTAAAAATATTTAAGAAACATAAAAACATAAAACAAATATTTAACAAACATACAACAATACAATAATAACAAAATCAAAAAAGTCAAATTTAGTATACTCACACAATTTCTTTTACAAATGTATCCTTACTTGTTATTATAAATCCATTCTTTTATTTTTCTTTTTTTGTGATTGCTATTCAAGATTTTTAAATTATTTGGCATGCTATTAAACAGTCTAATAGCTAGAATGAAGCTACTTTTATTAGTTATTGTTTTCTTGATAGTAGGCATTTGTAAGTTTTTATTTCTGGTTAAACTTGTCGATGTTAAATTTATCCTTTAGATTATTATAATGGTACATAAGTGATTCAAAGTAAAAGAGCTGTTTTATATTTAGTGGATGAACCATAAGTACAAGTTTGTTATTATTTATTGCTTTTAAAATTCTGTTTTGGATGTTTTCTAACAATATTCTAAAGTTCGTGTAGGCCCCTCCCCAGGCTATTATTCCATAATTAATTATGCTATTAAATAGGGCATAATATATCATTCTAAGAGTTTCACAGTTCATTACTCTAGATAACTTGGCAAAAATGAAAACAAGATATTTGGTTTTGTTAATAACGTATTGAATATGTTGATCCCATTTTAAATTCTGATCGAAAATAATCCCTAAATATTGCAATGTACTTCGTGGGTTCAATTGAAAATTATAACAACTAATATTTACTTTCACTTTTCTAGAACTTTATTTACATTTAAAACAGCTGATTCACAATACATTTTCATATAAGCTAGTTGTTGCGGTATATCTGCCTGGCGATCGTGGCGTACTTCTTTTATATCACCAGCGTAGAATTCTCCACTAGAAATCAACATCGTTCCTTCCGCTGCCGAGCCTTTTCGAGAATCGTATTTTTTTATCTTGAAGCGTTTGTTGTCGTGCTGAAATGACACAGGGTCGGCTTTGGGTAAATTTCGTAACACTGCCCCCCCTTTAATTCTGATCGTCCCGATCAGAAACATCCCCTCCATGGTAGGGAGCGAGTCGATCTAAGTGAACCACCTTCAATTTAGCCTTGGGGTTTCGACGGATCCGGTAGACGACATCATTCAGCCTCTTGACCACTTCGTATGGACCATCCCAGGCGGGTGTAAGCTTTGGGGATTTACCCTTGCTCCGTTGGGGGTTGTACAGCCAGACTTTGTCCCTCTCCTGGAACCCGGCTGAATTGGCCTTGAGGTCGTATCGCGTCTTCATCCGGTCACTGGTGGCCAACATCTTCGTTCGGGCTAAGTCGTGTATTGCCAGCATGTTATGTCGGAGCTGGTCGGCATAATCGTCGATGTCTTGGGGAGGTTCTTCGGGGGAGCCAAATGCCAAGTCGCATGGTAATCGCAGCTCCTTTCCGAATAAGACCCTGGCTGGGGTCAGGCCTGTACTATTATGTACAGCAGAGCGATATGACAACAGGAATAGGGGAATATGCTCGTCCCAATCACGCTGGTTATTGCTGACGACCTTGGATAGGTGTTGTTCCAAGGTCCGGTTGAATCTTTCCACCATTCCGTCTGACAGTGGGTGTAATGGTGTTGTTCTCGTTTTCCTGATCCCCAACATCGTGCAGACCTTCTGGAATACATTTGATTCGAAGTTACGCCCCTGGTCTGAATGTAATTCCATCGGAACGCCAAACCTGCTGAATAGTTGTTCTACTAGCACCGTCGCTACCGTGGTTGCCTCTTGGTTGGGTATCGCATATGCCTCAGGCCATTTGCTGAAGTAATCCATTGCGACCAGAATGTATTTGTTCCCCCTCTCAGACTCGGGAAACGGACCGGCGACATCGATGGCAATTCACTCAAATGGGACGCCCACATTGTACTGCTGCATTCTGCCCTTGGTCCGGGTCTTCGGGCCCTTACTGGCGGCACATGTGGCACATTTGCGGCACCAAGCTCTGACGTCTTCGAAGTAATTCACCCAGTAGTACCGCTGGCGAACTTTGTCTAGGGTTTTATTCATGCCCAGGTGGCCTCCGGTAATTCCATCATGTACTTCGGTCAGGATGGCTGGTACCTTTTTCTTCGGAACTACCAGTTGGGACTTGGTTTCTCGTCCATCAGCGCTTTCCCAAACTCGCTTGAGCATTCTATTGTCTACTCGTAGAGAATCCCACTGAGCCCATAACGATTTCAGCACGCCGGAGTATCTAGCTACCTCGTCCCATCGTGGCCTGGGTGCCCCTCTCATTTTGAGTGACAAGATTGGTTCGATGTCTGGATCAGCCATTTGGTCCTGGATGCACTGTTCCGTTGTCCAGTCTTCATTGGCCTGCACTCGGATCTGCCTGATGGAAATACCCTCTCGCTGTTCCGTCTTCAGACAATGCTTGCATTCCGCTCTACAGGGTCTTCTGGATAGGGCATCGGCATTATTGTGCAACCGGCCGGCACGGTGTTCCACCTTGAAGTCGTATTGCTGTAATTTCTCCATCCATCTGGCCAGTTGTCCTTCCGGTGTCTTCATGTCCAGCAGCCATTTGAGTGCGGCATGATCTGTTCGGATTAAGAAATGGCGACCATACAGGTATTTGTGGAAATGGTCTACAGCCCTTATTATTGCAAGAAGTTCTTTTCTGGTGACGCAATAATTTCTTTCTGGCTTCGAGAATCCACGGCTGTAGTACTCGATCACCCTCTCTTCACCATCTTGCACCTGGGATAGGACGGCTCCCAAACCTGTGTTGCTGGCGTCTGTGTCTAAGATGAACTTGCCGGACTGTGTAGGAAAGGCTAGGATTGGGCTGGAACATAGTGCTGCCTTCAGTCGCCTGAATGATGTTTCGCAATCCTGATTCCAATGGAAGGTCTCTTTATCAGTGGTCTGCCGATGTAGAGGGGCGGCGATGATGGCAAATCCCTCAACAAAACGCCGGTAGTATGAACAGAGGCCCAAGAAGCTTCGGAGTTCATGTTTGTCTCTTGGAACTGGCCAATCCCGGATGGCTTCTATCTTGTCTTCGTTGGTGCGGATTCCTGACTCGGACACTACGTGGCCCAAAAACTCTACTTCTTTTTGAAACAAGGAACACTTCTTCGGATTGAGTCTCAGGTTGGCGTTATTAATTCTGGAGAATACTTCGCCCAGGTTCTTCAGATGGTCGTCGAATGTCTGGCCCATGACTAGAATGTCGTCGAGGTATACTAAGCACGTCCTCCATGTTAACCCGCTCAGTACATACTCCATTAGTCTCTCAAATGTAGCGGGTGCATTACATAACCCAAAGGGCATGACCGTGAACTGAAACAGCCCTTTACTGGTGGAGAACGCTGTCTTTTCTCTGTCGTTTGCGTGTAGACCAACCTGCCAATATCCACTTTTTAGGTCTAGTGTGGAAAACCAACGGGAGCCTGCTAGTGTGGTCAAAGTGTCATCGTCATCGATTCGGGGTAGTGGATAGCTGTCTTTCTTCGTGACATCATTCAGCTTTCTGTAATCCACGCAAAATCGGGTGGTTCCATCTTTCTTTTTAACTAGCACGACGGGAGCAGACCATGGACTGATGGATGGCTCAATAACTCCATTTTGTAACATGGACTCGATGTTTTCCTCGACTGCCTGTTGTTGCCCCAATGGTAGTCGTCTAGGTGGTATTTTGATGGGTTGAGCCTTTCCGGTATCTATTCGATGCTGGATGATGTTGGTGCGACCGGTAGTTCCATTTTTACTGTTAAAAATTTGCCAGTGTTTTGTGATAAATTGCTTGGCTTTCTTTTGGTTCTCTGGTGTCAAGTGTGTCAAGTGGTCAGCAAACTGTTGTAGGAACTCTTTATCGGGCCCTGTCTCATTCACCGACGTCTGGTACTCTTCTTCGCAATTGATGATGGTCTCTACTGGCTCGAAACAAGCTATCTCTTGACCATTGGCAATTCTAATGTCGTTGTTGGACAAATTCAGGACTCTGATTGGTATATCTCGTCCGGTTTTAACTATAGCCCGTCCAACTAAGTAGTCATGAGCTGAGTGTACGGGCTCCACCATTCCAACGCAGCTCCCAGGATTGCTGTCTACCTGCCCATGAATAATCTGTTCTGTTCGACCGGGAATTCTAGCTGAAGACTTTGCCACAATTTTTATGGGCGTGAATGATGTGTTGACGGGCCGTGTCAATACAAATTCCTCATTCAGGAACCGAAGAACATCATATCTCGGGTCGAACATAAATCCATGCTGGCTAATTAGGTCCATTCCCAGTATAAAATCGTCCTCAATATTCGCTACCAGGACCCTATGCCGGATCATGTTGTCCCCTATCTGTAGCACGACATCTGCCTCACCCTGTATTGACATGGACTCGCCGGTGACTGTTCTGAGCTGGATGTTATTGGTAACTGGCCGAATTTCTGATGCTCTCAAAACCCTGGACTTGGCAATGGACACAGCGGCGCCGGTATCGATGGTGATGGTAACTGCTCGCCCGTTGATGGTGCCTCTGATGACTAGGCTGCCGCTATCTCTGCAGAATCCCCGGATGGAAACTGTCCTGGGGGCTGGTGGATGGTGAGTCAGCATTCGCCCCCTTATGCTGACTGGTTGGAGTTTCCCTGGTTGGTAAGGTCGGTTTGTTGGCTACCCCTGGTTGGTGATCGTTCCGGTAGCCTTACTCGGCAGTCACGTTGGAAGTGCCCTGTCCGTCCGCAGCGGTAACATGCCCCTCTGGTGCTAGTTCTTTGTGACCGGTCTAATAATTTGTTCAGACCAGCCAGCAGCGCTTGAAATTGTGACTCTGACTCTTCCTGGTTAAAGGAAACTGCTCGGACCCTCGGCTTGGACATGTTCATGACGGCCTCTACTTCCAAAGCCCGAAGTAGAGCTTCACTACTTTTCTTGACGCCACTCAGTCTTAAATTTCTTTGTACTTCCACATCTCTGATGCCGTTTATGAAACTCTGTGTGGCCAACTGGTCTTTCGTTTCCTCTGGCAGGTCTGGGTAGGACAAGTGAACTAACCGTCTAATTTCTGCTTCGAATTCTTGGAGGCTTTCACCGGATTTTTGGGTTTTTCCACTCAGTTGGACTTGGTATACCTGGCTCAAGGATTGATTGTCGTAACGTTTGTCTAGGATAGCGATGATCTTGTCGAAATTGCCTTGTTCACCGACTGGAATGCTCTGGAGGAGTTCTAGGGCCGGACCTCTTAAGGAAATTACCAGAGATGTGGATTTTTCATGATTATCCCATCCATTAGCTGTAGCCACGGCCTCAAATTGCCGTTTATACATGGGCCAAGATGAACTGCCGTCGAATGTGGGTGGTTTACTAAAGGAACCTTTGGTACTCACGGTGTTCTGGTATTTTCCTCGCTGTAAGTCCTGTTGCATTTTTTTAATTTCTGTTTCTAGTTTATTTTGGATGGCACAGATTTTATCTTGTACTTCAGTGTGTACGGTTTGCTTGATGGAACTGATTTGATCTTGAACTGTATCTTGAATTGAACTGATTTCAAATTTTACCTGGCTTTGGATGGAATCAAGATCATCTACTTTTGTTTCAAGAGTATCCACGGTATTTTTTATGGTCTTTATGTCGTCGTTTATTTCTTTTATATCTGATTCAACTATTTGCATTCTTTCATTAACTGTTTCATTAACTTGTCCTACTATTTGCATTAATTGTTCGAATTGCAGTTGTCTTTTCTGTTCAGTTTCGTGTCGATTTAATTCAATTTGATCTTGTTTTTGTTCAAATATTTTAAAATCATTTTGTCGCTGTTCATTCAATTTCGAGAATAATCCCTCAATTAAATTATGTTGTTTTTCTTCCATAGTGGAAACAAGATTTTGTTGTTTTTCTTCCATCGTGGAAACAAGATTTTGTTGTTTTTCCTCCATTGTAGTGACAAGATTTTCTAATTCTATTTTACGTTTTTCATCAAAAGATTTTACTAACCTTTGTTGAATTTCTTCTTGATGTTGTTTCTCCTTCTTGTCACGTTTTTCTAGAATCTGTGCTATTTTTTCGTCTAGTCCCTCCGTAACCTGTTTGATAATTTTTCTGGCAGTTTCGTCGGTTTTTTCCATACTTCGAGTTTCCATAAATCTAATTACGCTTTTAACTGCACTTAATCCTTCACTTCTAACACCAAATTGCAATGTTCTTCGTGGGTTCAATTGAAAATTATAACAACTAATATTTACTTTCACTTTTCTAGAACTTTATTTACATTTAAAACAGCTGATTCACAATACATTTTCATATAAGCTAGTCGTCGCGGTATATCTGCCTGGCGATCGTGGCGTACTTCTTTTATATCACCAGCGTAGAATTCTCCAGTAGAAATCAACATCGTTCCTTCCGCTGCCGAGCCTTTTCGAGAATCGTATTTTTTTATCTTGAAGCGTTTGTTGTCGTGCTGAAATGACACAGGGTCGGCTTTGGGTAAATTTCGTAACAATATTTACAATTTTGTACTCTAGTAATATTATTACCTTTTATTTTTATATTAAATATATCAGGAACACTATCAGAATAATTCCCAAAGGTCATATATACGGTTTTCTTCGTATTTAAGGACAGTTTGTTTAACATAAGCCAGTCAGCAATGTTTTCAAGATACCCGTTCATTTTCATTTCAACTCCTTCCCAAGATTTCTCCGTTGAGATAACAGCAGTATCATCTGCATACGATATTATATTGAAAGGCATATCCACCAAAATATCATTAATGTATAAAATAAAAAATAGTGGCCCCAAAATTTTTCCCTGAGGAACTCCTGTTTTGACTGTCAAAAAATTACTATAATCTTCATCTATCTTAACTCTTTGTTGTCTATTTTCTAAGTAACTCCTTAAAAGTTTATTTGCTCCGCCTCTAACACCATATCTCTCCAATTTATCAAGTAAAATTTTATGGTTGACTGTATCGAAGGTCCTTGCTAAATCAAGAAACGTAATTGCTATTGGCTGGCTCTTATCTAGGTTTTCTATTACCAAAGTTATCAAATTTAAAGCATCTTTTGTTCCCTTATTTTTTATGAAGCCAAATTGGTTATTTGCAATGATTTTACATTTGTTTATAAATCCAATCAGTCGGTTGTAAATGACTTTTTCAAAAATTTTTCCCAAATTTGATTTCATGGAGATGGGTCTATAGTTAGATGGAAGCTATCTCTCACTACTTTTGTAAATAGGTACAATATCTGCTTTTTTGAGAGCATCTGGCCAGATAGATAAATTAATGCTCAAATTAATAATATGTACAATTGGTTCAATTAAATACTCTGCTAATATTTTAATAGTTTTGGCATTTATATTGTCGACACCCCCATTTTTTAAGTTTTAATTTGTGTATAATGTTATTTATTTCATTATTTAGTAGGATAAAGAAATATAGATTTAGGATTTCTTGCTGGTAGTCTTAATTTACAGTTAGATGGTTGCTGTATTTTTTCACATAACTCAATTCCACTTTTGGCAAAGAATTCATTATGTACTTAATAGCTTTTTCATTCCTACTCTTGTTTCCTAACTTATTGCTTATTATTCTCCACAATTTTTTATTGTTATCATTTAATATTAAAATAAAAATATCAATTTTAATAGAGGATATCAACTTGGAATTTTTTTAATAAATTGTTATTTATTGTTATTTTAATGAAATTTTGTTTTTTTTATATTAGTTTTATTATTTTTTATATTTCGAATAAAGTTGTATTTTTCATGAAATATTCCGAAAAACATGATTAGACCCATACTCAAATATTGACTTGGGCGTCTAGAGGCACGTGTTGTTTTGAATTAAAAAAAATAAATAAATTTAAAAAAAAACAAAAACCGACTTCAAAAGAAAATTAACTAAAAAGAATGAAATAATATTTTGCTACAATTAAATACTTTTTATGAAGTCGGTGCCAATTTGAACAGCGAAGTTGCGAAGTATAACTCATCAATGTACCTCACAAAATATTTTCAGTTTCGCTTGGCACCGACTTCATAAAAAGTATTTAATTGTAGCAAAATATTATTTCATGCTTTTTAGTTAATTTTCGTTAGAAGTCGGATTTTGTTTTTTAAAAAATGCATTTATTTTACAATTTTCAGTGATGCAATGGCTTAATTTTATGCAGGTTTCAAATCTAATTAACTCCTTCCATATCGCCTAACATAAGGTGTTTTACTGACCAATGGAATACCTTGTTTTGTAGATATGTATTCAGAAATTTTTTTATACGAATCTAACTTAGGTTAATCCGCTATATTGTAGACGATTAGAGTACCATCATTCTTTATGTTTGTTAATTATACTGACATTCATTTAATAGTCTCCCCTCCGGGGAATTTTATAATAAATCGTTACATAGTTTTAATTCATATAACATAATAGCAGGACGTTGTTTTTAGTTATAATTTACTTTGGCTGATAATAATTTGAGTTGTTATTAAAAATAAAGGTACTTAACTGAAACAAAATTTATATTCTTTATTAAACCTATTACACAATTTAGAAAAGTGACATGAAGATCAATTATAAAGTTTTTAGTGATATGGCATAATTAGATGTTTTTTTAATATAATTCTTGTTACCCCTGTTTGATAAGATTTTTATATATTATGAAAAATGATGGCATTTTACTTTCAAGCAAAAGTCATATTTGCTGACAAACTTCCTATAAAGTTATAAAAGTGACATATAATGATTACAGTGTATTTTTCTGACCATGCATTTTTTTATGAATAATATTTTTTTCTCTAAATACTTTTCATAAGAAGTTTTCCGTTTAAATTCAACGTATGAAGACACACTGTATATAGAAATCAACTGAGGACCTCTACCTTGAAGTTGATTAATTGACATTTATTCGGATTTATTTCCAGTCAACTTTCAATTGACTACAATTTTTTAATAATACGTGACAATTGGATGCAGTTTTCAATTCTAATAAACTTGGCTTGATTACAATTAGAGATGTTATAAAAAAATAAAGCTAACTTATAAACAAAATTGATTAATCTTTTGAGGTCTTGTATATGGTTGGGAAAAGTTAAAGAAATGTTTATTATACAATCTTTATTGCAATAGGGTAGGTAGATGCATTTTTAAATTATAAGAACCTGGGTGACCAAGTTTCACTCGTTAATTCAAGGTTTCATCATCAATCTAAAATAATCTTATTTTCTTAAATTTTTTTTAATAAATGGTGTTACAACAATTCTATTTCCCCCTATATTTCCACCACCCTCTATATGCAACTGCTTGTGGGAAACTCATTAAAACATTTGTGTCATAAATTTTTTAATCACCCTGTATAACTGCTATACTACTCAATTCCGTATTCTAATCATCCTGAATATGCCACTCTACACATGCTTATGTTTCTCAAAATCTTTTAACCATCCTCTGTAACTATAATTCTACTTCGCCATATATTGTATAACTATAATTCCTGTCCACCGTATATTTAAAACTTTTTATAGGCTCTCAAATATAATATTTTTGTGCTAACAAATTTTAAGTCACACTGTATAACTATAATTTCTCACCACAATATGTCTTAACTACCGTGTATATGCATTTGCTTATGGCTACCTATTGTCATGTTTTTTGAACCACCATGCATAATTATAATTCCTCTACATCCTACATTGCAACCGCCCTGTAATTTAATTGCCAATGAGTTATCCTGTAGTTGTAAAATTCTATTAAAATTTTTTTAACCATCCTTCATAACAATATTTGTACTCCGCCCTGTATGTCAGCTATCATTAATTTCCAACTGCTATGAGCTACCTTATATAATTATTTTTTCTTGATTTTTTCTTGATTTTTTCTAACCATCCTGTATACTATAATTACATTGGACGCTATATTTTAACCATCCTGCATAGCAAATCTTATGAATCACCTAATATATTAATAACTACCCTATATAATTATATTTTTACACCACAAATTTATATTTATATGCGTGAAATTAATATGCAAACTCATTGGATTTTTCTCATCTAAAACTCGCCTGCCTTGGCAATTTTATCACTTTGAAAACTTGAAATCTACAGGTGTAAAAATATAATACTAGGAAAATATGAGGGAGGTATTAAATAGCTACTTGTTCGGAACATACAAATACAACTTGTATTGAAAAAATGATTACAAGAGCAGTTTCACTTTCATTTCACCCTGTATTGAAATAATTTTTACAAGACGAATCTCACTCTTACTAATTTTTTTATTTATTTAATTTTTCAGTAAAACGATTTTTCCCAAATGTGACCCTCACTAATCTAGTTCTATCCATTGAAAATTTCATCGAAATCGTTAGAGCCGTTTTTCCAGAACTCATTTACATATATACATACTTATACAAACCTTGTTCGTATTATAGTATTATATTACTTCTATTTGATAACAATTTTGCAATTTAACAGAAACGAAAATACTTTAATTAGTAATCAAAAGTCCTCTTTGAAGACAAACCTTGTCTACAGTAAATAAAAATTGACATGGAATGATTACTGTTTATGTTTTAGACCATGTAACAAATCTATTTGTGAAGAATAACTTTTTTCTCTTAAAATTATGAATAGTAAAAAGAAATCGATTGATTTATGAATACACACTGTACATACATATTAACTGACACTTATTTTGATAAATTCATCTTATTTACAATTTACCCCAAGTTCCGAATAGTTAATACCAGTAACTCCATCAAAGCTTATAATACCCCGGCGACTCCACCAAGACATAGAATATAAGAAAAATATGTAAAAAGTTTTTCTCCATTCTATAAGAAAGGCATAGAGTATATAAGAATAGGTAAAAATTGTTTCTCCCCATTTTCTAAGAAACAGTAAAAGCTATTTTATTGAAAAAAATATGGGACCACTTCGCTATCCCCCCAAACAGGATCCAGTAAAATGGTCGAAATTCCTCGAGCTGTTTCCGAGTAATCGGCGAACAAACATAAAAAAACATAGATACAGACGAATTAAGAACCTCCTTCTTTTTGAAGTCGATTAAAAAGAAAATTTTCCGAGGGTTTTTTCATCAAAAGGAAGCTTTTGAGGGGGCGTCGCAAAAAAATTATTTTTAATGACCACCCTAATATATATATATATATATATATATAAGCATGCAAGGCATATTAAATAATTAGAAAGGTGTAAATATACAATCAGATAAATGTACAAGACTGTCGTGCAGCAAATTGTACACGTAAGAAAATCAGTAAAATAAGATTTCAAATCAGGACTTGTATTCATAACTTCATTAGAATTATGGATATTAAAATCCGGTGTGAGTTATAAAAGCAATTGCCTTTTAATATTTTATTTTTCAAATGGATTACTTACTAATAACACATATTTCAAATGTTTAATTATTATTATTATTATTATTATTATTATTATTATTATATTACCAAGGAACTTTAAATATTTTTTTTGTTCGATATAAACAGGACTGAGCATCCTGTATAACTTTTTTTTATATGTAAATTGATACTTACATATATAGGTTTAATAGTGGTATTTTTTCGTAAAGTATCGTTTAATAAATTAATCTGACTTTTCTAGTAGACTTATTTGTCAAAGTCAATTAACTGGGTAATATTTCTTTCTCTCTCCGAACATGAAAATGAATTACGTCTGGACAAAACATAAACATGTTTCTAAACAACACATAAAATACAAATTACAGGCGCATAAACACATATAAATATTTCAGTTGAATGTAGGGTGGAAAATGTTTACTAGACGGCTATCCAATACTAAATGAATACTTCCTTCCATGAGCTCTCCGTATTTATAGATTTCGTCTCGGAATTATCTAGAAGGTTTCTCGAACATTGGATGAGATTCGATGATTTTCCACTGCGCCAGCGGCTGACGTCGGGTCGCCAAACCAAAAACAGATCGTATTCCACCAAATATCGAGTGAATGCCGCTTCTGCGAGAAATCGAATGGAATCCCGCCACAATAGGTAAATTTTTATGTGGTGGGGAAATCAGCTTATTGCAATTTGTCAAGAAAGGCGTTTCCACATTTTTTGAAAATAAATTGACGCTAAAAATAGTTTTTGCAGAATGTAATCTACCGTCCATCCCGAAACCTTTCTCAACTAAGGTGAACTCTTTTCGACGCAGTAGAATGTTTACAGGAAAGCTCGGAAGCTTGATACTGTTGATCGTGTAAGTGGCGGTGGCATAATTTTAGCAGTGAATAGCAGATTTATCTCAAATGTTGTGAACTGTACGTATATGGATACCAGCTTTCCTGAAATCGATCTTCTTGTGGTTAGATGTAATTTTTGGCATACAAAATCATATGTTGTAGTTGTATATATTCCACCTGATGTTGACCTGAATTCTTTTGAGCAATTCTTTGAATCTTTTGAGCAACTAGATTTTATGATGAGGTTATTATTTTAGGTGATTTTAATATACCTGCCTTTGTACATCACGATCCAAATAACAGAAAGTCTTCTATTATGAATAACTTTTTAGCAATTTACAATTTACACCAGTTTAACGATGTTAGAAATTCCATGACGAGGTTATTGGATTTGGTTTGCTCCAATTTAGGTAATATTACTGTCTCACATGATTGTAATCCGTTAGTTCCCGAAGATAATTATCATCCAGCATTACTTATTAACTTTACGACTCCAGAACCTTATTTTAACTTTCAGTCTAATCCATGTCCTAATCCATATAACTTCAGGAAAGCAGACCTTGCTTCGCTATATTACTCTCTTTCTTGTGTAGATTGGTCTTTCTTAAGATCTTTTACTAACGTAGATGCTTGCTTAGAGGCTTTTTATACAACTTTGTATAATATCTTTGATGCGCATGTTCCTCGGTTTAATTCACACAAACTTATATTTCCTAAGTGGTTTACCTCTGACATAATCAAACATAATAAAAGAAATGCTAGGTTGCTTAAGAAATTTAAGAAGTCTCATAATAATACTCATTTCGAAGAATTCAAACATTTAAGAGCAGTGGTGAAAAAACAAATTACCACAGCATATAAGGAATATATCGTAAGTATCCAGTCTTTGATACGAGTTGACTCGAAAGAATTCTGGTCGTTTATACCTGATAAAAAGGGTATATCCCGAATTCATGGCAACATCACATTTAATAATGGGATTCTTTCGGATCCGCAGGAAATTGTTAATGCTTTTGCTGATTTCTTTCAGAGTGCGTTTGGGCAGTCCTGTCTAAACATTAACTCTGTTAGCCCAATCATCACGCACGTAAATTTGGGATTACCAACTATTTCCGAGCTAACTGTGTTTCAGTCTATGAAGAAGCTTGAAAATAAGTTTACATCTGGATATGACGGTGTTCCGTCTTTTCTTATTAAAGATTGTGCCAGCACAATGGCATGTTCCTCTCAGTATCGTATACAACCTATCATTAAGATCCTTAACGTTTCCCTCTACTTGAAAATCAGTTAAAATATGTCTGGTATTTAAATCCGGAGACAAATCTGCTATCAAAAACTATAGGCCAATATCTATATTGTTGAACTTTGCCAAGGTTTTTGAGATGATGTTGTACGATCACATTTATCCTTATATATGTCATCAAATTTCTGATTCGCAGCACGGATTTCTGAACAAAAGATCGACTGTTACCAACCTCACTATTGTAACTCAGTACCTGGCGGAATGTCTAGATAATAAAAGTCAAGTGGATGTTATTTACACCGACTTTGCAAAGGCCTTTGATAAATTGGATCACGGTATTCTACTTGGTAAATTGGCTAAATTTGGATTCGGTAGTCAACTCATTACTTTCTTAAATTCTTATTTTGACAACAGAATCCAATCTGTTTTCTATAATGGATTTAAATCAAACGAATACGTTGCTACATCAGTGGTTCCTCAGGGGTCAAACCTGGGACCTCTGCTGTTTCTTCTTTTCATTGATGACTTAACAAGTAGGCTAAAGTGTAACAATTTATTATATGCTGACGATTTAAAAATCTTTGTTGAGATTACAGTTATTGATGATTGCTATTTTCTACAAGAGAACCTTAATGTTGTTAGTGACTGGTGCTTGCAGAATAATTTACATTTGAACGTGTCTAAGTGCAAAATAATGTCTTTTACCAAGAAGAATGCTTGTCTAGATTTTAATTATATGGTAAGAGATCATTGCCTTCCACACGCGACTTTAATTAAGGATCTTGGTGTGTGGTTTGATACTAGGTTGAATTTTTACGAACACATTTACCTTAAAATTGCCGAAGCTAGTAAATTATATGACTTTATTGTCAGAAACTGTAAATCGTTTCGTAGTAGAGATGCTCTGAAAGTACTTTATTATTCTTTCGTACGCTCCAGGCTTGGATATGCCTCGATCGTGTGGAAACCATTTTACAATTATCAGAAGTTAGCATTAGAAAGTGTACAGCGAAAGTTTCTTAAGTATCTATGTTTTAAAGTTGATGGAGTTTATCCCAATAGAGGAGTTAATGAGCAACTTATGTGTAAGAGATTTAATGTGGAAATTTTGGAGCTCAGGCGAATAATATTTTCGCTCACTTTTCTATACAAGCTTCTGCATAATAAAATAGACGCAGTGAACTTGTTATCACAGCTTAATTTCAATGTACCTTCTGTTTTTCTCAGAGATCCAGTGGTTTTTAGGCGTAGTCGTTACAAAACTAACTTAGGCATAAACTCTCCTGTTTTTTGTATGACACAAAACTTCAACCACATTTGCATGGAATGTGATATTCATGCAGACTCTTTGCCTGTTATTTTGAGTAGGGCCAACGCTTTATTTAGTTTATAGTTTTTAGTTTACTTTATTTTTGATATCACAGTTATCGAGTATTTGTTTATCTTGTTTTTTTTGTTATTTTTTAGTACTGTTTGCTAGCTGTTTTTTTGTGGATTCCTTAATATTGTCCTGTTAATAGTTTATTACTGTTGGGCAATAAAGTTTTATTTATTTATTAAGGGAAGTTAAGTTAAATGTACATAAAGTATATCTCAAAACTGGGGCTAACAGGACTGAGCATCCTGCATATCTTTTTTTATATGTAAATTGATACTTACATATATAGCTTTAATAGTGGTATTGTTTCGTAAAGTATCGTTTAATAAATTAATCTGACTTTACTAGTAGACTTATTTGTCAAAGTCAATTAACTGGGTAATATTTTTTTCTCTCTCCTAACATGAAAATGAATTACGTCTGGACAAAACATAAACATGTTTCCAACGAACATATAAAATACAAATTACAAGCGCATAAACACATATAAATATTCCAGTTGAATGAAGGGTGGAAAATGTGGCCAGTCAGTCATTCACAGACCGAAGTTTCTGAATTGTTGAATCCCACTTGTCCCTTTCCATGAATTATATACCAACTCTCCATTATTCAGATGTTTATTGGCATTCTATAAAGGAAATGCTGTCAAAACTTTGTTTTATATCAGTTTAATCTCTTATCAATAGTACGAAATGTTATTTTTATCTTTAAAAAGATTTCCTTAAGGAAATGACCCTTGTTGATATGGGACAGATTCTCTGCACAATTGTCATTTGTTTGGCCTAGATAAAGTATTATCACTTTATTCTCCTGTTACAACGCATGAAAAATTTAAATTGTAAGAAAATTAAGGAGTTTTTCTATAGGATTCGACATAATATATAAATTATTTTGCCTGTGCCTTAGAGTTTTCTTTTCTTTTTTCCAGCATAATTACGCACTTTTTAATCCGCCTATGTACGTCTATCCACAAAAATACAAGTACTTTCTATGTAGGCATTTATCGTTCAATTTCTATTTATAGTTTTTGTTTCCAACATCATATAAAATCGTCGATCTTTGTACTCAGAAATTGAGAAATTTTTAACAGAGGGAATTTTTCATTTAAAATTATGAACAATTATTTTATCAAACATGAACGAATGGGTGAAAATATGATAAAAGATATGTGTAAAAAATATTCTTTAAAAGATTAGGTATTACACTATCAAGTATCTTTGAAAAAGATGTATGAAAGCGACCTTATTCATACAAAGAAGCAAAACCCCCTTAATAATTTAAGGCTTCATTCAACCTTTTTACCAAAATATTCGGCTAACTTGGCTGGTCTGTCCGATTTTTCCATTTTAAGACCTGGTAACACTTTTTGAGGCCAGTATGATATTAAAACATATCAGAAAGTAGTAATAATTTATATTAAGAACTGATTTCAGCTGACTTAAAATAAAAACCGTTTAGAAACCGTGTCAAATCGATCACTATTTTCAGACATATCTTCTATTTTATCTCTTTCTCCCTCTCTAATTTTCATTGTCAATCTATATTTTCCAAAAATATTTTAGCATATTCATTTGTTTTATTATTTGTGCCACTTTCTATAAATGTAACTAATTCACTCTATATTGAATCTACACTGTATATGCTTCTGTGTACTGGTCACCCGTATATAACTTATTGGCATATCATTTTCTGAACATCCTATAAAACTATAATTCAACTCAACAAAGTATTAAAGCGGTCCTGATATCTTTAAAACCACCCTGTATAAGTATAAGTCCTATCCACAATATTGACTCTCTCTATTTTTCTATTGTTTAAATTATTCCTGTATACCAATGATTTTAATTCGCTCCATATGTCTAGTATTCCTTTTACCTACTCATGGTCTACACTCTATGAAAAAATCAACTTTTTTGAATCACATTTTATGACTAAAATTTTACTTCACCATTTATTTCAACCACCCGGTATATGCAACTGCTTCTTAAAAATGTTTAACCCATTTCTATAATTATATCCCGTCCTACGTCCTATAATTCAAATAACCTAACTGCTTATGCTTATATAACAATTTTTTGATACACCCTGAATAACAATGATTTAACCCCACCCTTACTTCAAACACCTTGTCTATGCAACGAATTATGTTCCAAACTATATAACTTTTTTAAAACCTTTTGTATAACTCCAATTATTCTCCGTCTTATAACGCAAATATCCATTCTGTATAACTATAGTTTTCCTCCACTCTTATTTTAACCACCTTGTATAGGCAACTACTTTTGGGCCACTCAATACAATATTTTTAGAACCACTCTGTATAATTATTTTCAAATTATATGTCAACCATCCTATGTATACAACTGCTTATGTACCACCTAATACATATTCAATCGTATACCAAATAGAAGAGTTCGCCGACATAACAAATTTTCGTTTCGATAAACTATAGGAATATTTTCTGCCATTTCACCTGACTATAAGCCCCCTAACTTAACTTCGGCTCTAAAACAAACTTACTTCAAACGAATTAAAATGAAAACCATTACAAACACCTTGTACGATATACTTTCATGGGATATCTTGACATTTAAACTAAATATTTATGATGAAAATTTGACATTTACCATAATGTTTACAGTTTTTTTTGCATATATTTTTCCGATTTTCAGAAAAATGGTAAGTTTTACGTTATAGAAAAATATACGGAATCAAGCTGGAACATATCTTTGTAGAATACAATTTATAATGTTCAATATTCTTGAGGGGTTTTAGCGAAAACAGTGAAGATTGATTAAAATTCACTGAAATCTAGTCCCTTATTTAGTTTTTTTTTTTCTGATTTTCAGGAAAACCGTAAATCTCATGTTATAGACAATTATATGGGACCTTTCTGTAATGTGCCTTAATATAATGCAGTTTAAACCATCAAACTTGACAAGCCGTTTTCGAATAATCGCTCGTCATACATAAAAAAAAGTTGCAGATTAATTGATAACTTCCTCCTTTTTGGAAGTCGGTTATTTACCGAAAATAACGGTGATACGCCGTTTCGATAATTTAGCTATGCAACATTTTTCTGAAGAGGAAGGTTCACAACTACTTTATTGTAACGACATCAAAGGGTTTCTGAACGAATGAAGATTGTTATCATTATTGGTTTAAGAGCTAAGTAGCTTCAATCCTCAAAGCACGTTCAAAGAAATTGAATGACTTCAAATATTTCTTTCTTCAATTTGTTTCAGTAACTTGCTCAAGACCGTAGGTTGCTGGAGCAAAACCGACAGTTTCTGGCTCAGCGGGTAAAACTACACTGGAAACCATACACAAGGAGTTTCTTTATGATATGTTAATATTTAAGGGAGTGATTCTTAGACTCAATTTATTAACAAAACTCTAAACTTCTTAGCTTTTGAGATCAGGATGGAGACATTTTCAGATTTTTTTTTTATATATCTCTGATACTACTACAGATATTTTTATGAAATTTGATACACGTCTATACTTCAGGGTCAAATCGATAGAAATCCGATAGAGTGATTAATGTGGAAAACGTTTTTCTATTTACAGAAATGAATGAGAACTTTGACTTTGACAACCGAATTAAAATGAAAACCATTACAAACACCCTGAACGATATATTTTCATGGCATATCTTGACATGTAAACTAGATATTTATAATGAAAGTTTGACATTTACCATAATGTTTACAGTTTTTTTGCATATATTTTTCCGATTTTCAGAAAAATGGTAAGTTTTACGTTATACAAAAACATACGGAATCAAGCTGGAACATATCTTTGTAGAATACAATTTATAATGTTCAATTTTCTTGAGGGGTTTTAGAGAAAACAGTGAACATTCATTAAAATTCACTGAAATCTAGTCCCTTTTTTAGTTTTTTTTCTGATTTTCAGGAAAACCGTAAATCTCATGTTATAGACAATTATATGGGACCTTTCTGTAATGTGCCTTAATATAATGCAGTTTAAACCATCAAAATTGACAAGCCGTTTTCGAATAATCGCTCGTCATACATAAAAAAAAGTTGTAGATAAATTGATAAACTCCTCCATTTTGGAAGTCGGTTAAAAAAATAGTTTATCGGGAAATACGCAAACCCTGGATTTTGACTAACCAACACATTATTTATTTTGGTAACATGAGACCCACTATTACTCATGTTACCAAGCCTAAAACAACCGAAATAAAAACTTTAAATCTTAATGCTAATGACTTTTTTTCAATAACAAGCTACATAGATATTCTATATGACTTATGAAACATTAATTTGTATATCAAGTCGAGTCATATTACAGAACAGATGTATCCCGTTTGTCTTTACGTGAGAATGTCAATATGTTAAGCTCCTTGAAATCCGATTCCGGATGTTAAGCTACTTATCTGCTTCTCTCAGATATATTTCACTTGAAAAATACACAAGCCGTTCAATCGAGTTCCTGCTCGAGTGGGCACGTACAAAGTTGGTCCGTCATTAGATATTACCGAAAGATCCTTGAAAATTCAAAAACATCAGTTTCTTGCTACGTTGGATTATCCAGAGAAATTCCTTGGCAAAACCACATGAAGATGCGATTAGAAATGATGACAATTTACTTTGAGTGGATGGTTTATCAAATCTTATTAGAAAGTAAATATCCTTAGATGTGATTGAATGAGTATATGAATGCGTAAGAGTTGAAAATATTTGAAGGTGCATTCTGTTAGACGAGAAAATATCACCGTTATTATACAGGATGTACGTGAATAGGTGCGAGAAATTTTAAGATGTGCTTCCTCAAGTCATTTTATAACAATGTCACAGATATGCCAATATCATAAAGGGTTTGCATCCGGATGCAGCAGAACTATGCGCCTAAGCTCACCAAATGTTATTTTAAAAAGGTCAGGAACTTTCCTATTGGACAACATATCATTGCAGCCACTGAGTATATAAATGAAGGGTAAAGGGTTTCCGTTGTTAATGTAGAAGGGCTTAGATGAGAGCAGTCTTAAGCTAATTTTGGGGACCGTAAACTTAACTCTATACATCAAGCAATAATAATCTGAATATTTTCTGCTATTTAAAATGTTATATATAAAGATAACAGCATGGGTATTTCTCTTCCACTGAAAGAACAAAGATGGAAAGTTACCAACATTGATCTATAAGATACCATCAAGTGATATATGCCATTCCTTTTGATATAGATGTAGCATAGAAAACGTTTTTGGACTTTTTCAATTTCATTGCTGTGAGTGTACAATTTGGTGACCAAATGTTTGGAGGCATACTCAAGAAGAGGACTCATCATACATGTTTAAAATCTTATGGTTGTTTTTACACTCAAATCTTGGCTATTATATCTTGTTTAATAGAGTATATATCCGGATTGGTGAAACTTCAAATTTTGGAAAATAATTGTATTGGTAAAGGGATTAAATATGCCAAGCAACAATCAAGTTTGATGAAGTAGTAGATAGTACGCAATGCAGGATTTTAGATATGCTTGGCACCGACTTCAAAAATATACTAGATTGGTAGATAATTAATTTGCACAGAAGGAGCATTGTTTAATATTTACATTTTTTACTTCCTGGGTAGGTTCTTAACAACATTGAATGTTGTATTTTGTTATAATTATTTGCAGCTTTTTAATTATAGGTCGGTTAGGTATATATATATATATATATATATATATATATATATATATATATATATATGTAAGGTCTGGCATTGGTTGAAATCAAATTAAGATTATTATTACGATGGTTTCAGTTAGATTTTTCATATCCCTTTCAAATAACTTCAAAACAAACTAATGTCAGTCAATCATGAAATATCTAACAAGAATTTTATTAAAACATCAATAGTGCAATTTAACGAACAAGACGAGTTTTATATTATTATGGCCTTCTTTCCTCCAGTAATGTTAGTGTGAATAAGAACCTCGCATTTCGTAAGTTTATGTTAAACATTTTTTTAACAATTCTTACTGTCATTTTATATGTAATTTTTAGTTGAACTGACGAAGGAATAAACATATTCTGTAAGCTTTTCAAAGTAATAAAGAGTATTTCTTTTTAACACCCTAGTAACTGGCTGCTTCCCAATTAATTGTTTTTTTTATATTAATTCAGCCGTTATCATCTATTTCTTATATATATATATATATATATATATATATATATATATATATATATATATATATATATTAATGTTTTATCTTCTAATTTTTAGTAGAGTTGATGCACATTGTAAATACCGTCCTACCAGAAGACAAAGTTAATGGATTTTATTTGGTCAACAAAACCCACTATCACAAAGTAATGACTCCCATCATCAAATGCTTCAAAAATTTCATTCATAAATATGCATAACCCTTATATCTATAAACGTTTTATTGACACCAAATCTATCAAAACAAGGTTAGTAATATATTTCTACAGCGGATATTTAAGGAGCTTGGAAAAAAATCAATACACAGCTAAATAAAAAAAAGGTTTATAGGTTTTAATATATCACAATTATAAACGAGGTTAACCCAACTTTCTTTTAATAGAAAAAGTATTTGACATACTCCCGTTTTTCACTCTCAGGGATATTGGCAGTTTTATTAGTATTACTTGAGAACACAGGCCGCAGGGCATGACATATTGAACATATTTTATTACTTTTTGCCTCAAATTTTACCTCAACTATTCCACGTAAATAGCTTGTGCAGAGGAATAAAAATGAATAAAAGAACATTAAATGTGTTGAGAATATGTGAGCAGATTCGTGAAACTGAAACGACACGATATATTATGTTATTTATAAAACACATTTTTTTGTATTTAGCTGTTGACTGCTCTCAAACAAATTGGGATGGAAATCATTTAGGGATTTGATATTTTTTTCTTGTCAAAACAAACATTTTACCCTAAAATTATATGAGGAAGAAGGAACTCTAATAATTGAAAACATTCATAATGAGAACAGGCATCACCATATCTAGTAAAGTCGGAAGTATACTAATGGGAATATTAAGATTCATTAATAGTGGTTGATTTCTGACAGATGACTCCAGCGGTGAATCCATCGAGACGAGAAAAAATAATTAATAACAGTAGACAATAGACTAATCAAAAAAAAAAAAGAATTAAGTTATATGAAGCTTAAACTATAGACAGAAAAGCAATAACTTCGTAAGCTGAATGAGTTTAGATCTGGCGACCTGATTTATTATCACAATTTTCATTTTCTGCCCCCCTCCCCCTTCTCAAGAAAGTCCTAGATCCCTGTAGATGCCAAACCCTCCAAGAAAACCAGCGTAAAGAGTCCAATATGAACTTCCACATCCGACCTTTCCCTACTTGTACCCTAAAGGCTATTCCACACTTGGGTCAAATTTGAGTGCATTTGCTGGGAACAGCCTTCAATGATTTGTCATCATTATTGTTAATTGATAATATTGATTAAAATTAATCAATACTTTTTTTTAAAAAAGAACCGGCTGCAAATGGGTTAATCTAAAACAAATACCCTGTGCGATCAATAATTATTTTCTAAGATTTTAACAAAGCATTTTCAGTTCTGGAATCAAGGTACAGTAACCAATATGTAAAACAGTTTTACCAAGTTCAACTAAGATCACTAAGCCAAAAACTAGAAGTATCTGGAATTCGACGTTTGATATAACTAGCCTACCCAAGTGCAGTCGAGGAATTTAGGCATTTTGGAAACCAGGGTTTTATCAATGCCATTAGAGACACACTGTATTCAGAAAAGTTAGTTTGCAACTCTACTGAGTAAAAGAGTACAACGAAGCATTCCTCAGTGCTTTGAAAATTAAGGCCGCGGCGAATATATCTGGACCAGAAGTGAGAGCTCTTAGATAATGTAGATCCGGAGGCATCCAAGGCTGCCACATGCCATCATGACGATTCCAGTCGGTAGTTGATTTCGGCGTTGTGAGAATAAATGATAAATGTGTGGTTAGTGTTAATTAGCCTTCATTTGTTTTAGACTAGATCAGTATTCCCTCAGTCTTTTTTGAGCCATTATAAATATAAATTACTAGCCGTTACCCGCGGTTCCACCCCCGTACGGAATGTTCAAGCATTCGCAAAAATAAATAGCTTATGAAACATATGGATTATCCTAAATAATAAAAAATCTAACTTGTTTAAACCACTCTACTTAACTATAAATCCACCAATTCCGACTATATTTCACCCAAATTGCAAGTTCTTATGGGCGACCCTATATAACAGTTTTATTCGACATTTTTTTAATCACCTCGAATAACTGTAACCCTACTTCACCCTATATTGCAACCATCCTGTATACGGTGCTGTTTATTTGTCACCAAATATAACTTTTTGAACACCTAACTATAACTCTTCTCTACGGCCTCCTTATTGGCCTCCCTTTACACCAATTTTATTCAATTTTTTTTAACCGCTTTGTATAACTAAGTCTACTTCCATCTACATTAAAACCATCCTGTATACACTGCTGCCAATTTGTCAAACATTACAAATTATTTTTGAACCACCCTGTATAACCATAATCTTACTCTACAAAATACTTCAACCACCCTGTTGTGCATCTGCTTAGGGGCCATCAAATATAACATTTTTTAAACACTTAACTATAACTTTGGTTCACTCTTATATATGCAACTGCTTGTGGACTACGCTATTGAACTATTTCGAACCACCCTTGAAAGTATAATTTGTCTCCACCCTGTATTTCAACCACCCATTATATGCAGCTATTTTAACATTGTTTTAATCACACCGTATGAACTATAATTTTACTTCGATTCATGTTTCAGATATTACATATATATAACAACTCATATTCTATCCTACATAAAAAATTATCCATCTTGTTTAACTATAATTCTACTCCACTCACTATTTCAACCACCTTGTATATGCAACTACTTATCGGCCACACCGTATAACATTTTTTTGCACCCTGTATAACTATAAATCCATCAACTGCTTATTGAGCACCGTATAACAATTTTTTTCAGCATGTTTCTGAATCACCTTGTATGTAATACAACTACCCTGTATACGCTACTGGTTATTTGTTAACTAATATAACATTTTTAATTAACCATAACACTTCTCCATATTTCAACTATCCTATCTTCGCAACTTATTATGAACACTCTCCACACTTCATTTAAACCTCCCTTCAATTACAAGTTTTTCTAACCTTGTTTGAATCACACTGTATAAATATAACTTTACTGCGCCCCATGTTTCAGATACTCCATATACGCAACTGCTATATAACAAAATTTTTCTAGCATTTTTTCCCACCCTGTATAATTATAAGTCTACACCACCCTATATTTCAACAACATTTTATATGCAACAACTTATTTGCCACCCTGTATCCTTAGATATCCTTAGATAGTAGGTAGGATTCTAATCCTACCCCATCCTATATTTCAACGATCTGGTAAATGGAACAGCTTGTAGATCATTACATTACTTATTTTTTAAACCCACCTGTATAGCTGAAATTATACTCCGCGACATATTTCACCCAAAACAAGTTTTTAACCACAACATAAACTATAATTCCACTCCCTCTTATATTTCAAACACCCTGTATAAACAACTGCTTCTAACATTTATTAGGAACATAATTCTAAGATCCTAACTGCTTACATAACACATTTTTTTCGAAGATTTTTTATCCAAACTGTATAAATATTCTACCCTTTTCCAAACACTTGGTGTATGGAACTGTTTATGGCCCACTCAATATAACTTTCTTAGACCACCTCGTATAACAAGTTCCACTCTCCTTTATTTCAACCACATTCTATATTTGCAGCTGCTTATAGGACACCAAATATAACTTTCTTTACATTTTTTAAATCCATTTAATTCTACTCCGCTCTAAGTTTCCTATATTCAGAACACCCTGTAAAATTACACTCGTTATATCAGTTGATTTTTGTTAAATCGAAACATGTTGCATTGGCAAATTCCGAATTTTGAATAAAAGGTAAGCTGATGCCAGTATCTAATATTTTGTGCGTGCGGTGGAACCAATTCAGTAATTGTATTACCCAACATGGTAGAAGCTTTTTCGCTATATCAACGGTTTCTATCAATTTAGGGAGATAAAATGTCTACCAGATTATAATTCAAACTATAGGCTTTGCAACAAAAAAAGATTCAGCAAAATCAGTTCAGTAGTTCTTACTTGATGCCCGAACAAACAAACAAACAAACAAACTATAGAAATTTATAATAGTATAGATGTACATAAAAATATGAAAACACCTACCTTACTAATGATTTATCTTCAAAGTTTATTTGAAAAATGCGAAATTTCCCGTACAACCATTTCATTTATTATCTTTCATTGTAAACTAATAATGAACATTTCAGATTTTCAAATGATTTCTCCTCTACATTTAAATATTTATCTAAAACTTTTTGCTTACATCGTAGTAAGAAAGTGTTCTTGAAGCTTTACTCTGTATTTGATATATGAAGAAATTCCATTACCAGAACATTTAGTACATCAAGAATAATGATGATTAAGATCTGTACAATCAATACAGTTTTCACTATTCTCACTGATACAATTTAACAAAAGCTTTGCTTAAAACTTGTACCAACAAATGAAATTGCTCGAAAGGCAAACAATAGGTTTGAAACGTAAATCTATTAATCATTCTCGATTTATTTACTTAATCAGTGTCTTGAAAATGCAATTTATTTCACAGTGTCTGAGGCAGGAATATCTGGAACGTTTGGAGTGTTTACCAACATCTATATAACTAGGCAGACGGCTAAAAATGCGTTCTCATAGGGTTATAAAGAGCTGATATTGATATGTATTTATCCCTTCAGGTATTTAAGTTTTCTATAAATACCTAATAATAAATAAATAATAAATTCCAAACAATATTTATAATTTATATTACATCATTTTGTATTTTGTATCAAAGAAAGAGAAAATTCTACTTACCTTAAGAAATATACATGCTTCAGTCTCCTTTCTTAAAGTATACTTAAAATTCATTCATATATCCAAATATTAAAAGGAAAAATGTGATGCAGTTAAATTGCATCACTCGTAGTACTGTAATTGGTAACTTTATTTCGTTTCAGTTAAAACAAATGGAAATTTACACTTATGAAAATGAATTTGTCGGATTTTCAAAGAATTAAAGATACTCGGATATATACGATTTTTCCCTTAAAAAACAATTTCGTATATTGATTGTAGAACCATTTAGTATACCTAAACAAGTGAGGCTAATTACGAGGTTAATTAAATAACAATACTAGCGCTGCTACAGAAGAAGTACGCCTGCGCCAAAAGTTAATGACTGTCAGCTGTTTAGCCTGAAGGTTACTCTTTCGAAAGCAATGCTTACCGTGTCTGTAGACAAACCAGTTTAATTGTGGCCGTCGTTTTTATAGGGGGCTGTTTTTTGTTTTGGAAAAACTGCAACTAAAACTTCTTACATATTTGAAAAGATTGTTGAGGAGGTCTTGAATTATTTTGTCTGTTCATTGGGTTGTCTCTCCTCAAATTTTTTTCCTGCAACAGATAAGTAGTTTTAGAAATTGTATATGTAGAACAAAGTGTAGTAAGGCAATTTCGTAAAATTGCCCGGATTACTGGCTATCTGTAGAGAGATTCTTCCTCACAGTTATTCTGAGAGAAAGAGATGTCTACAAAATGATCAACCAGTATTCCTGTATATAATTAATGTATTGCATACTGTGTAATACTTAGCTGTGTTTGGAGACGTTTCAACTCCGAGTCTGGAGTCGTTGTCAATGGTTTAGTGTTGTTTTCGAGGTTTTTTCTAAAAAAATTTCGCTTTGATCTTGAATTTGTTGTTTGTCAACAAATTTGACACTGACAATTTGTCGTTTGGCGATCACTTGACGCTGAGGTTACCGTTTTTTTGCTGTGTTAGCAATAAATTCCTCCAGCCCAAATGAAGGTCGGCTGAAGGTGCCCCGATTTCAGTGTTGTTTATCATCATACAGCTGGCTTCTTTAAGTTTCCTCTTTTTTGAATTTTCCTCTTTCAACAAAATATTTGTTTTATCCCAGTCTATCCTATGGCTGCCGGTGCTCGTTAATACATGATTGACCAAATTTGATTTGTCCACATGTCTTCTGGAAATGTTATGTTGATGTTCTTTTTTCCTTACTTCTAAAGGTCTTGAAGTTTCACCGGTACAAGAATGGACAAATCACATTTGGCCAATCATGTATTAACCACCGGCAGCCATAGGATAGACTGGGATAAAAAAAGATTTTGTTGAAAAACGAAAATTTAAAAAAAGTAAACTTAAAGAAGCCAGCTGTTTGATGATAAACCACACTGAAATCGGGGCACCTTTAGCCGACCTTCATTTGGACTGGAGGAAATTATTGCTAACAGAGCAAAAAAACGGTAACTTCAGCGCCAAGTGATCGCCAAACGACAAATTGTCAGTGTCAAATTTTTTGACAAATAACAAATTCAAGATCAAAGCGAAAATTTTTTAGAAAAAACTCGAAAACAACACTAAACCATTAACGACTCCAGACTCTGAGTTTAAACGTCTCCAAACACAGATAAGTATTACACAGTATACAATACATTACTTATATACAGGAATACTGGTTGATCATTTTGTAGACATCTCTTTCTCTCAGAATAATGTGAGGAAGAATCTCTGTACAGATAGCCAGTAATGCGGGCAATTTTACGAAATTGCCTTACTACACTTTGTTCTACATATACAATTTTTAAATACTTATCTGTTGCAGGAAAAATTTCGAGGAAAGAAAACCCAATGAACAGACAAAATAATTATTACAATTTATTGAAACAAGTGTATGAAAATGAATGTTTGTCGCTTTCACGTGTTTTTGAGTGGTTTAAACGCTTTCAAAACGGCCGAAAAGATGTTAGGCGTTCGGGTCGCCCTTCCACGTCAAAAACGGATGAAAATAGCAAAAAAGTCGGTAATTTTGTTAGATCTGACTGTCGGTTAAGTATTAGTGCAATTGCTGAGACCATAAGAAAAAAGCGACACGAATTGTGGAAGGGCAAGTCGCGGATTATCCATCAAGACGGTGCGCCAGCTCATTCCACACTGTCCGTCAATAGGTTTCTAGTGCAACATCCCAGTGCGCCGTCTATGTCTTTCCTAAGGTCAAATCTGCATTAACAGGAACAAGATTTGAGTCTGTTGAAGCTGTGAAAAAAGCGGAACTGAAGGAACTGACAGAAAACGACTTCCAGCACTGTTTCGAACAATGAAAAATTCGTATGGAGCGATGTAGGGATATAGGAGGGGTATATATTGAAGGTGATAATAGATTACTATATATATATATATATATATATTATATAAGTTTATACCATGAACTTAGTACGAACTTATATCGCAACGATAGTTCAACACTCCCAGCTGACTCAGCGACACGTGTGGTGTCATATTACGGCGCCGCCAACATCCGTGGGAATCGCAGCGTCGACTTTGCTTATTCGGCATATTATAAGTTATAAATTGTAAAACTGCTCTAATGTTGTATTCACTATTACTCAGTAACTCTGTCACTTTATATCGTTATTTTTCATTTGTATTTAAAAGTTATTATTTTGTTTGTTATTAATAAAAAACTTTTTTAAAAAGTTAATATTGAGAAGTGTGATATAACAAATTGGCGCAGTCAGTAGGATCCGTCAACGTTACTAGAACACGAGCTTACTTCTAACTGGTAGCGGCGGATTCCTATCCCTCAACGGAGCAAAGAACCTGGAAGAAGTCCCAACTGCGATAACAAGGAGAACACGGATCTTCCAATGTTCCTGTTGATGTGAGTAGTAGTGAATCGTCTAACGTTTAAGGTTTTAACAATTTATTTAATTGATTTGATTGATATATTTGATAATTTGATTTTTATTTGATTGATTATTTTATTTATTTGGTAATCTTGATATATTATTTTGAATTGATTTATTATTTCATTATTTGAATTGAAACATTTATTTGATATATTCTGATTTACGTTTAAATATTTATTTTATTACTCCATTCTTTACTGTTCTATTATCCAAAATATCGTTTATTCCCCATTTACATACACTCTATTAATATTTTTTTTTTACTTTTTATACAATCCCTCGTTTGTTTTATTTTTTTTCTGTCAACTTGTTTACATTTTTAAATCTAACAAATCACAATGGCACAAGCAACAAACAACGTTGTTTCCGATGAAACCGAAAAATACCGGTTATCGGAAATATTTTCAATCATTCCCGAATTTGAGGGAGACCAAATCTCCTTGGCCACCTTCATACATGCTTGTAATTGTGCTTACAACATGTCTACCGCGGATCAAAAATACCTATTAGTGATCCACATTAAAAATAAATTAAGAGGCAAAGCGGCGCAGTTAATAAACTCTAGAAACCCTGCGTCGTACCTTGAGATTAAACAGCTTCTCACGCTACACTTCGGAGATTCTCGTGATCTCTCTTCATTAATTCACGATCTCCAACGGTTAAAACAATTATCCAATGAGTCTCCCTTAACATTCTATAATAGGCTTCAAGTATTGAGTGCGAAAATGCACTCATGTATCCAAAAAGCTCCTAGTCTAAGCACCGAGCAGAAAGACGCTCAAACCACTCTCGTTGACACCATGGTTTTAAACACATTACTTACCGGTTTAGAACCTCGATTAGGCCAAATTATCCGTGCCAGTAATCCGAAGGATCTTCTTGAGGCACATTCACGGATAAGAAGAGAACTTCAACTATCCTATTTTGAGGAACAAAAGGTACATAAATCTGTTCCACCTAAGCCATCTTTTCAGGCTAGAAAACCAACTCCACCTCCTAAATGCTTAAATTGTGGGCGATTAGGTCACATTGCTGCGGATTGTCGCCTGAGATATCAAAATAACCCTCAGCCTTTCAATCAAAATAACAGACCAAATTTCGTTGGGCCGAATCAATCTTCGAGGCCAAATCCAATCAATAATAATAACAATCATCAAGGTCAACAATTCCGACCAAATAATTTTCAAAGACCTCCTTTCAAGCCTAACAACTTTCGACCGTCTGTAATACAGACAAACCCAAATTATCGTTCCGAAAGAACCCACCATTTTAACAACCATCATAATGTCAACTATCCCGAATATTCTGCAAATGACTATGATTATTATACTGATAATAACCAGCAGAATTTCGATTATAACGACCAAAACTATGAAAGCCCTGAGTTCGACCAAATAGTAGATGATACCCCTGTCGAACCTTTCAGTCCTCACGAATACCAGGATTTTCTAGCGCTTCCGAGCCTAGATCAGCCCCCCGATTCGACAACTACCCTCTCAGAAGTCCAAACTCAAATACAGAACTTGAATTTGGAAGACTTCAATCCCGATCTGAACTTCCCAGAACAAACATTTCTTTAAGTCCCCTTCTGACAGTAAATTCCAAGAACCTCTATTATATCAACGACGCTTCTGGAAAATTTAAACTACTAATTGATACCGGAGCTGGTATCTCCATTTTCAAAGAAAACACTGTCAAAAACTTCTCACAACGATCTCCCGAAAGAGTAACAATTCAAGGCATTACTCATGAGAAAATCCCGATCTCACAATCCACCCTCATTCCTTTCGCTCTAGGCAATCCACACAAGGTCTTTATCTACGATCTAGATATTGAGTTTGATGGGATATTAGGTCTTGATTTTCTTGAGCATTATGAATGTATCGTCGACTTAAAATCCAAACAATTAATTACTAACTTTAAAACTATCCCCCTACATAAAGTGCCCGATCACGACCAATCTAATACACAAACAACAGACACCCCCAGTACTAACGCACACACTCATATTTATAACAATCAAATAACAATCCAGGCACGAACCGAACAAATTTTCCAACTTAAATGTGAACTTAGAAATACTGACGCAATTTTACCGACACAAGTAATTGACAAAGTACGACTTCCCAACGCAGTTGTACGCGTTGATTCAAAGGGAGAATTTCTGACCTCAATAATAAACGCGAACGCGATGCCTAAAACTGTTAATTTTTCCGATCTTCACTTAGAACCCCTTGACCAAACACACCCCCTTTTAAATATGAATACACACGATTACTCTGAACCTATAAACTTGGACAGAAACTTAACTATCAAGGAACAAATTCGTACAGAACACCTTAATGACGAAGAGCGAGAACTTATCACGAACCTCTGTTTAGAATTCGAAGATATTTTCTATCTTGAAGGCGATGTTTTGTCTTTTACCAACGCAGTAAAACATTCAATTGACACCAATAATGCCAAGCCCGTTTTCACAAAATCTTACAGATATCCTCAAGTCCATAAGGAGGAAGTGAAAACTCAAATTGCCAAAATGCTTGATCAAGGCATAATCAGGCACTCTTCTTCTCCTTGGTCCTCCCCCGTATGGGTCGTCCCTAAGAAACTCGATGCTTCTGGTAAGCAAAAGTGGCGAGTTGTTATCGACTATAGGAAGTTAAACGAACTAACTGTAGACGATAAATATCCTCTGCCCAACATTTCTGATCTCCTCGATCAACTTGGTAAGTGTCAATACTTTTCGACACTGGATCTCGCTTCCGGGTTCCACCAGTTGGAAATCCTTGAGGAAGACATTCCCAAGACCGGTTTCTCTGTTGACAATGGCCATTACGAATTCGTTCGTATGCCATTTGGTCTGAAAAATGCACCTTCTACCTTTCAGAGGGTCATGGACAACATTCTTCTGGGCATCCAGAATGAACGTTGCCTTGTTTACATGGATGACATTATCGTTTATTCACCAACCATCCATGAGCATATGTCCCGTTTGACAGAAGTCTTTAAGCGTCTTAGACAGTCAAACTTGAAAATTCAACCTGACAAGTGTGAGTTTCTCCGTAAGGAAGTTGCTTACCTAGGTCATCTGATCACCCAAGAAGGAGTAAAACCAAACCCTTCAAAGGTTGAATGCATCCAGAATTTTCCTCAACCCCAAGCTCCTAAAGATGTTAAATCTTTTCTTGGTCTCGCCGGTTATTACCGACGTTTCATCCCAAATTTCGCCAAGATCTCAAAGCCCCTAACGAAACTCCTGCAGAAAGACGTCAAATTCATCTTCGACGCAGATTGCAAGTCTTCCTTCAACGAACTGAAGCAAGCCCTTGTATCTGACCCTATCTTGATCTACCCAAATTTCGAAGAACCATTCCTGCTCACTACTGATGCTAGTGCTTTTGCAATTGGAGCGGTTCTCTCACAAGGCCCCGTAGGAAAAGATCTTCCTATAGCATATGCTTCCCGTACACTCTGCGCTGCAGAAACTCGATATTCCACTATCGAACGGGAACTGCTAGCCATTGTTTGGGCGGTCAAGCACTACAGACCGTATCTTTTTGGGAGAAAGTTTACACTCCTGTGTGATCACCGTCCGCTTACTTGGCTCTTTTCGATCAAAGACCCTGGCAGTCGTCTAGCCAGATGGCGCCTCAAACTAGAGGAGTATAACTATAAAATCGAATACAAGCCCGGCAAGGTAAACTTGAACGCAGACGCTCTTTCCCGTATCAAAATTAATCACTTCAAACAATGCACCGACTTTATTTCTAAAATCAACATCTTTGCAAGTAACGAAACCGACCCAGAACAACCAGATTCCGATAATGATCAAGAACCCGATGATCATGACGAACGAATGACAAGAGAATTTAATCGATTTGTTCAATTATATAAAACCGAGTCGATAATCGATTACTCAAAAATAGAAATTTCTAACGCCCAACTCCTAGACAAATCTCACAAACGAATAGTCACTTTCTTCTGGCAAAATAAACTCAATGACTTGCATGACAAAATCATCGAAGACATTTTCGAAGAAGACCCAAATTTCACTACCGACACATTAAACATTCTAGCCAGCAAATCTGTCCGGCATAGAAAATATTTAATTGTCCCTTTACCATTCGATCCCGAAACTGTTGTCTCGCATCTTTTTAACATCCTCTATAATAACCAAGATCAGTTCGACGAATCAGAAACCTTCTGCATTGAAAACAACGTCGAACTACCTATTCTCGAAACACTATCTTTCATACTCGCAGACAAAGACATAAAACTAAAGATTTGTCAAAACATTGTAACAACCCCTTCTCAAGACGAAATTCCCATTATACTGCAACAGTACCACTGCGGCAAAAATAACCTACACCGTGGAATTAATGAGACTATTCGACGTATTAGGGAAAAGTATAACTGGACTGGACTAATCAAAAGCGTAGAGCAATTTATCAAGTCTTGCGAAACTTGCCAAAAGGTAAAGTTTTGTAGGAAAAACTTAAGTGCTCCTTTTGTCATAACCGAAACACCAAAAACACCCTTCGAACGTATCAACATTGATATTTTCGAATATCCAACGAGAAACTACGCACTGACTATTAGGGATGAACTCACCAAATTTACTCAAGCTTACCCTATTGGTGACAAAACAGCTAAAACAGTCGTAAACACCCTCTTAGTATTTTTCCAACATTACGGTACCCCTCTTCGCATCCATTGCGACTATGGACGTGAATTTGACAATACTCTAATAAGGGACCTGTGCGAACTATATGACATAAAGTTATCCTTTTCAAGCGTCCACCATCCCGAATCAAACGGTTCTATCGAAAGGTTTCACGCGACTTTAGCGGAAATGATAAGGGCAAATACATCTGAACATCCGGACGAGCATCCATTCAACATCCTCCCTTACGCAGTTATCTGCTACAACAACACTAAAAACAAGACTACTGGTTTCACGCCCTACGAACTCATCTTTGGGCACACTTCTAGTAGACCCCCCGAAACAATATACGATCAGGAAAAACTCATTTCCAAATATGTTAGGGACCTTAACAACAGAATGAACTACTATTATAGACTTGCCCGCGCTAAAACCGACCAACAAAAACAAAAATCTAAAGTTAGATTTGACAAACATGTTTCCACTAACCAACCAGAATACAAAGTAGGCGACAAAGTTTACGTGAAAGAATCTCAGATTAAAAGCAAATCTGAAAACAAATTCAATGGACCTTTTGAAATCACCGCGATTAGAAAAAACTCTGCCACAGTTATAAACTTACAGACTAACCAAATTAGTAAAATTAACTTTGACAGACTAAAACCATATTTTGAATGAATCCCTTCTTTTCAGATTCTGTGGACTGTTTTCAGTCGTGAACCTCCAACAATACTCTCTTACACCCGTTAACAATACAATAGGAGTTTTCTTCCATGAAGAAGGCACACTTAAAATTTCAAACGACAAATGGTCACTTCTTGTCTTCAAAGACCTCAGCCCTTTCAGAGGTGCTATTTCAAATAACGACGCCATACTAAACCGAATTTTAGAGACAATCAACGAAAACACAACTAATACGAAATCATTTAAACCAAAAATACAAACACATGTTAGCCTCTTGAAACAAATTTCTAAATCCGTTAACTCTAAATATACAGACATCTTCGCTGACACTCAAACTTACCCTACTAACAGAAGAAAACGCGGACTTATTAACGGACTGGGATCAGTTTGGAAAGCTATTTCAGGAAACTTAGACGCAACAGATGGTGAATACACAAATGACTGTATAACTAAAATTACTAAAGACCAACACCAAATTCAGGACTTAGTAAAGAAACAAATATCTGTAACAACCTCAGTCATTACGAGCCTCAACAAAACTTTACAAAAATTTCAATCCGAGGAGAAATTATTCTCGAATAACATTGAAAAAATAAGGCAGTCAATTTTATACATTTCAAATGATCTTGATTTTCATGAATTTCAAATCAATATCTTGGATCTGTGTGAAAGCCTAATGGAGAGTTACATATTTATCGAAAACACTCTCGATGATGTTTTAACTGCAGTCTCTTTCGCCCGCTTAAAAATTTTACATAGTTCGATCATAACCCCAGTAGATTTGGTCGATTCCCTTCAAAAGATTTCTCAATCACTACATGAAAATAATTTACCACTTCCTATTTACAGTTCAAATGTTGCTCAGTACATTGATTTGATAGAATTGGAAGCTTTTCAAATCAACACCAAAATCATTTTTGTACTCAAAATTCCTTTAGTTGATCCTGAGATTTACACCCTTTACCACCTTTATCCGATCCCAATTTTGGATGATCGAACAGGGTTTCATCATATACTTTCAATAAAGACAAAATTTATCGCGAGAGATGACGATTCGTTATTATACACATCCTTCGAAGACCTGGGTGACTGCAAGCCCTTAACTAAACATCATAAGATTTGTTCCAAAGCTATATCACATCCAATAGACAAAGATGCCATCTGCGAAGGTCAGCTTCTCAGACAGCCAGTCACACTTCCAGACACCTGCAAAAGTTTGATATTATATGCAGCAGACTATAATATCCAAGAGATTGACGTAAACTTTTGGTTGATCTCGATTTCAAGACCACTGGCCATCACCATCAAATGCAAAGGGCAAGATGTCGTGACACAAACCATATCGACAAATTCAGTGTTGCAAATCCAACCCGACTGCAATGCCTTTATCGACAACACAAGGGTCCATGCTACAAGAACTTCTAAAAATGTCCAAAACATCACATACAGAAACCACCCAGTGGACATTCCTTTCAACTGCTGCAACGGCATGCCAGCCGCCAATGAGATGCCAAACCTGACACCCCTACAGCTACAAGAATTAGATGTACAAGACCTAGATGTTGCCAACCATAAGCTCTCCCAATATTCTAAGGAACTGGAAAAGCTGATGGAACAACCACCCTTAGAAAAGCATACGTCCTGGCTCACAATCACAACGACCACCTTAGTAGTAATTGTGATTATCCTGCTCATAATGAAGTCAATCCAGAAGAGGTTCAAGGATACCACTACACCAAGCTCCGCTGTCCAGCACACGCCACCGACAGCACCACCAAACCCTAAGCCCAAAGGAAAGCTACACAGCCTCCTGAATCCAACCGACGATACAGAACTCCAGAACTTGACGTAAAAGTTGATGCTGTACCATCAACTTTTTTATATGGATGGGAGTTGTTATATAAGTTTATACCATGAACTTAGTACGAACTTATATCGCAACGATAGTTCAACACTCCCAGCTGACTCAGCGACACGTGTGGTGTCATATTACGGCGCCGCCAACATCCGTGGGAATCGCAGCGTCGACTTTGCTTATTCGGCATATTATAAGTTATAAATTGTAAAACTGCTCTAATGTTGTATTCACTATTACTCAGTAACTCTGTCACTTTATATCGTTATTTTTCATTTGTATTTAAAAGTTATTATTTTGTTTGTTATTAATAAAAATCTTTTTTAAAAAGTTAATATTGAGAAGTGTGATATAACATATATATATATATATATATATATATATATATATATATATATAATATCAAAATAAAAAGTTTTAATCACACCTGGTATGGCGAGTTTTGAATCCACACGATAGCTAGCTAAGAAGTAGATAGAACAAAATATTCACCTTAGTTTTGCGGACATTTGGATTCGAACAGTCCTACAAAACTTTTAAGTGGAATCCTAGAAAACTCTAGAAAGAAATTTGGTGGCCTATTTCATGTTGATATTGGACAACAGTATGAAAATGCCTGTTTATAATGCACTGCCCTAATGAGAACCTCACCAAACATAATATTGCTAATGAGCAACAAGTATACGAAAAATCCATCTGAAAATTCTTTTCAAATTATGGTCACAAGAACCGTCCAAGCGTAATGCAAAAATACAGCAATGAGCAAAGATCAGATGGTCAAAAGTTATATGTTCCCTACCACCTAGGGGTGCCAATGCTAAATCAGTATTTTATAATTTGTGTTATAGTAGAGGATCCGAACCTAAATCGACCTTCACCGAGCTGATAATAGAAAAAAACATATTTTATAATAAATTTAGTATATTAGAAATTATATTAAAAATGGGTTGGCTTAAAAAATATTTTTAATTATGTTTTAAAAAATGTTTTTTAATTAATTATCAAGATAATAAGAAAATGTTATCCTGAATAAAAGTATAAAACGTATAGAACGTACAGACGTTGGGTTGCCTATTATTTACCTGGACGAACTACTGGCTTGCCTGGTATCAGCAGGCATGTCGATGCCAGTTACTTCCACTAGATTGGATAATAGAAAAAAAATTATATCAATATAAGGGCAGTTTTTTTGCGAACACGTTGATATAGGGGTGTCTGTCCGGTCCGAATAGGGGTTTGCGAATTTTTAATATTTCAATTTTAAAGCGAGTGGAAATGTGTGACAGAGAGATCGGCGGTAACTATACCGTGTAATAATAAAGGAGCCAACATCGCAGTCACACGTAATTGGACATCGAATAAAAAAAGTGCGCATGCTTTTTTATTTATACGGCAGAGAATGCCAGCGACCGACTTCTAGGATTTTCGAGGAAACTAGTACATATTTACATATCGCGTCTTCAAATTTAACGATATGTATCAAATACATAAAGAAGTGTTAGAGAGGACAAACAATATATATTATGTATATTGTCTTACTTACAAAAGAGTGACACCTCGAAGAGAGTATTCAATATCTCTGACAGATGAAGGTAACCTGAAAATTTCATCGTGACATTCTAACCTAGGAATTACGGGTAACAGTAATTACATGGAACGGCTCCAGATTGGAAACTTCTATTTGCTAGTTTCCCCGAAAATCCTAGATGTCGGTCTTTACATCTCGCGTCTTCAAATTTAACGATATGTATCAAATACATAAAGAAGTGTTCGAGAGGACATTCAATTGTGGGAAGCGCAACTGATGAAGATTCCCTTACCAGAAACAATATATATTATGTATATTGTCTTGCTTACAAAAGACTGACACCTCGAAGAGAGTATTCAATATATCTGACAGGTGAAGTTAACCTGAAAATTTCATCGTGACATTCTAACCTAGGAATTACGGGTAACAGTAATTACATGGAACGGCTCCAGATTCGGAACCTCTATGTGCTAGTTTCCCCGAAAATCCTAGATGTCGGTCTTTACATCTCGCGTCTTCAAATTTAACGAAATGTATCAAATACATAAAGAAGTGTTCGAGAGGACATTCAATTGTGGGAAGCGCAACTGATGAAGGTTCCCTAACCAGAAACAATATATATTATGTATATTGTCTTGCGTACAAAAGAGTGACACCTCGAAGAGAGTAAACAGTAAACTGTTGAAACATTGCATCTTTATATTGATGTTTGTTGAATATATTACTTGTTCAACAAAATAAGTAAACAACACTGAAGTAATCTCACAATTAAGCTACCATAAACATTAGTTGAGTAAGATGCTTTGTCAAACTCAGTATGTTAAGTTTGTAGTTCATTCTCAACCTTCCTATTAAATAAATCATCCAAATTTAAGATGCACGAATACCGTATTTCAAAAAGTGTATAACTTTTAATTATGAAAAAAATTTCAACTATGCCATTACTTACCTTATTTTATCTTATAATTTTCCCTCGCAGCATTTTCCAATTAATATCCAAACGAAACAACATTATTCCAGAATTGTTTTAATAACATTCTGTACATTATTCCCATGTCGAATAAGGTAAGAGCTACCAGACATTTCAACCAACTTTAAAGCTTAGTTTATATTGCTATTATTAGTAAAGTTTACTACCATACTTTTTTGTACATGTACCCAATTTGATAGAGTAACACTCCTATTATTAATACCGAAGTAAAGTATGCTTGAGGCAAGCGCACGTCGAAACTTGGCAGAACTTGACCAGTGTACGGGAGAGCCGAACAGGACTTGACGCTATCTCACAGCGGCACCGCACCAAACCGGATCAAACTATCAAGCTTTCCCATTTCCTTTATTTCTATAAAAAAAATGTAGAAGCCAATTGAATACGGCGAATTTCATAGATGTTTTATGTATTTTTTTTTATATACCCATTACAATTTACCTTCAGGTAGGCCGAGAACAGAATATGAGAGGGGGGGAACCTGAGCCTGGTCGCCATCCGGCCAAATCAGACCCAGACTCAGGAATAAGGCTCAAGTGCGGTTCGTTTCGGTCCTAGAGACGCTGTTGCCATTATAAACACAGGCTGGATCCGATCGAGTACTCCAGTCAAATTTTGGTATGTGCTTGTCTTTACAGTTATCACTACAGATCTACTTACTAAACCTATAACCTGTCAGATGCTAGAACATCTGTTTTATAGCTGGTGCTGTAGGATCCCTTTCTAACCGAGTAGAATCATTATCATTTTTTTCTGACTTGGCATTATGTCTACTTTGAATAGGAGCTTGCCTTATTTTGATTGGGTAAGTGAATATCGTGTATTCTTTGAGTTTGAGAACGACTCACGGGACCAATTTTTCACTTCATTTTAGTAGAGAGTGAATAGTCTGCCTTGCTACTCTTACTTGTGAGTAGACTCCGAATCCAAGTTTGTAATGTAAATATCTAACTCAAGAGAAACGTACCTCCGGTTAAATTTTCACTTTTCCGGAAGGAAACGAAAGTGATTATCTCTTTATTGTAAGTATTCTTGTTCTTACCTTTGATTAGTCGTATTTTGTTTGTTTTGAATATGAATCTGTTTTATTCGGATTTATCTTTTCGAGAGTACTTCAGAGGTCTAAAAATACTTTGAAAATTCTTACAAAAGATGTCTATTTTTCTACATTAAACTCGGGGCTCAATCTCCCTACTCCCCAAGTGTCACTAGACTTAAAACTTAGGGGTAGGCAGTATTAAAAAATTGTATTTAGCCTTAATAATTGGTATACAGTCATTAAGATTATTCCTATGTAATTCATACACTTTTTTTCTGAATAGCCCTACAGCTGTAACCAATCCTTATGCTGATATGTTCTCTTATTTTATGTCCATATTTATTTAATAACATAATAAATGCCACACCTGTACTTGTTTTCTAAAGCTTATTTGTGCCTTGCAATGCCTTATTGGAAAATATCACTACACTTAAATTACTCAGATTAGCACAAAATTTATATGTGGCGCTCTTAGGAGTCACTCCCTTGTGAGATAATGCATTCACCAAAAATGCCATGAAAGATTTCCGTTGAATAGTGATCCCATCAAAGTCATAAGGAAAATTCAAGAAAAACCTTAAGTATTTTGTGGCCCAGGTGTCATGCTTGTTCACAATAAATTTCTCGAATTTTCGTTTCTTTATGCAATTTTTGTGTTCAACATTCGTACATTCATATAATTCTCTATTGAACTGTTATATTAATATTAAATGTTGCCTACTCTATTTAATTTTAGTGTACAATATAGTTGTTACGAAGTATTCGAGATTTTTCAATCTATTGAAGGCAAGACAATATATTGTTTGTAGTCAGGAACCTTCATCAGTTGCGCTCCCCTGAACTGATTGAATTCTTGAATAATTATTTATTTATATAGGAGATATAACTGAATTTAATATTTTATCGCGAGATGAATTCCGACATCCAGAATTTTCAGGAAAATCTAGCTTCCCTGTGATTCCTAGGATAGAAATCATACGAAAAAATTCGTAGGTTTAAAAAAAAACTGTCAAAGAAATTACGATACTAACTTTTCGAAATTTTTCAATCCATTGAACGCAAAACAATATATTGTTTCTAGTCGAGAACCTTCTTCAGTTGCGCTCCCCTCCACGGATTGAATTCACGAATAATTATTTAAGTATATAGTACTGAATTTAATAATTTATCGCGAAACTGAAACGCCTGGGTGTCGGAATTCATTTGCTGATAAAATATTAAATATATTTGTTACTGTAATGTTTTGAGTTACAGTAGTGCTTGAGGAATGTTGTATGTTAATTGTTTCTAGCAAAAACATTTTTTATGATTGATTTTGTTGTCATCAGAACAGTTAGTCTTTACTCTATCATATAATTATTTAATAATACCTACTAAATTTGAAATTGAAATTGAGGTACTTGTTATTATAAGGCTGTTTTCAATACACCTCTGTTGTTTTTTATTTTGCTGAATATCTAATGTAAATTATCATTTTTTCTTTCTTCTTAATGTAATTTATGATTTCTTGTATATTTAAATGAGTCACTCTATGCTATCCCAAAAATGCAACTGTCCTGATGTTAATAATTCAAATACATTTTCATATAATTTTGTATTTACATTCATTATCCCTAACCTTCCGTAGCGAAATTATTTTTTATTTTTTGCCATTCAGTGTATAATATAGCTACATAATCTCTACATATTTGTGCTGATAATTCATATATGGAGTACCAATTTTTTTATTTCCATTAATCCATTCGCTAACAGGAATTATTAAATTATACCCTAGTTTGTTACCAACATATATAAATACCAGATGAAACAAATATTGCACGCATCACATTATATAAAATATAGAATTGAGCTTTTATCACTGAAAGCTCACTTCATGAATATATTTTAAAATGATAATTAGGTATTGCTGTTTCAATAATTCTAGCATTACAGTCACGTGATGAAGGCTGTGAGTTTTTTTCAACAGTATTAATAATTGTTACAAATTTTAGAGAAAACATTTTTAAAATTCGGAAAAATGTACACAGAATTTTCTATTCAGTAAATTTTAAATTTTGTAATTTGTTCAGTTTTTATTGATTGTTAATTAAGAAAGGTGAGAATTTATTATCAAACCTGTCAGTATTATTAGTTTAAACCAAAGATATAAAGATTACACATTATGAAGATTGACGTATAGAGACTGAAAGATGCATTAGAAAATGAAGAAGAAGTAATGAAAATAAAATGACGATCAAATTCGAAAATCCATAGTAAACAGTAAACTGAAAAGAACATTAGATGAATACCTACAATTTCTTAAACGGAATGAAGAGTAACACCTTTCTGCATTAAAAGACAAAGAGAAGAGAGAGGAACCATGAAGAAAATTTTAAGAAAGAAAAATTCTATTCTGATAACTATGACACAAAAACTTAAACAGGGCGTATATGAACTATTCATGATGGATCACTGAATACCTAAGCAACCTGACAAGTCCATAGAAGTTCCATAGAACACAGAGGTTGGTATGTCTGCTCTATGCATTTGTAGGACTGATTCACTTTTATGTCATTGCTTGATTAATGTTTGTTTCGGAAAAATGTGGAGCGTCATCTCCTTGGTATATTTGTCAGATATCTTCTATTTCAATTGTTCTCTTAGCATTATAATTTTGTAATTAATTGTGTTCGCTATGTAATTGCAGCTGACAAAGTTGATTTTGTGATATGTTTGCAATTGGCTTCTGCTCTTCTAGTCTAGCAGAGACTATCTGGTTCCTTTGACCAACATATGTTTAAACACAGGTTTCAAATGTAATGCTATATACACTCTGGATTTCTAAGTTCATTTTGGGTTTATGATTTCTTATAGTCGTTCTTATGGTTTGGAGTAGTTTGTCGGCGATAGAAAGTTATTCTCATATTTTGTATGAATTCTTCAATAGATAACTGACTTTGATTGAATGAAATTCGATCGAGTTTTGGGATATTTTTAATTCCTCATAAGATGCAGTGGTCTGATATTAATGCAATTTTTGTGGATAGTTTTGGTTCACAATGCTAGATGTCGCCGCAATCGGTTCTAGGAATTTTCTTGTGTGGAAGTTGGTCCGTGGATGGTTTTAATTTTCGTTTGGCCCGCTAGGTGGTGGTATTATTGGTTTGTAGGAAATTTCCTCTCCTAAACCGCTGATTAAGTTTGATGAATTGTTTGTGGTGTTTGATTGATCATTTGTAATTTGCATGATAATCGATAGATTGATTCATTCCTTTAAACGGGTAGACTCAAACAGAGAAAAGACAATGAACTTCCTAAAATTTTTAGGAAAATTTCACACAAAATGATATAGGCGTAAAAATGTGTTTGAAACCTTTTCTGGTGAAATGAATACATAAATACAGGTTTACTGATTATGCAAAAACTCAATTATTGGTTGGAGGACAGAGGGGAGTTGTTAAAAAAATCACAATTTTACGAGCCGAATGTAATACAGGAATAGGAATTGATAAATATATTTCTTTCAGATGATACTACTATTGTTTACTTGAAATGTCGGCAGATTTAAGAAGTTCTGCATATTTAATGTGTAATAGGTACGATTTTGAAACTGGAATCGTTGTACTTGTTAAAGAAAATTACTGGTTTGTCTTAATGCCTCCATAGACACTCATGCATACCGCTGGATCCCATAGACATTCAGTTTTATATTCTTTTATTTTTTAATCTTATGGAGTTTAGGTATTCTAGTTTGCTAAATTTATTACATATATTCATATTATGCTAGAAATATAAATATATTTGTGCTTAAAATTAAAATGTGCTTTAAGATTATTTATTATAAGAATATAGTGTCTTCACAAGTCACACCCCTTAGCAATTTTTCGAATGGACTCGTCCAGAAAAAATGATACGGAAGGCCACACATTTTCAGTATCTATATGTACTTATACTTTAAATTTTAGAAAAGTGAGATGAAGGGTCTCTAGATAAACTCTTCTATTTTCTATTTTTCAACGGTGGTTTGTTCATAAAATATTCATCCGGTGAGGTAATATGGCCTTTCAAAAAAATATATATACCATAGGATTGACTGAAATTTTGCAAAATCTACTAGGGCTACAGTATTTATTTTGAGAACATCAACTGAGTATGAGGAGATCTATCGCTTCGGTTAACAAGAATGTTTTAGCCATAAAATAAAAAAATAAATAAGCTATTTTTTTTTAATTTCGGGTAAAGGTTCCATTATCTAAGAAACCAATTAAAGAAGTTGACCGTATAGTGGCTCATTTTGTAAGTATTTCATTTCTCTTCAACATTATCCATAGTAACAAACACGGTTTCAGGGCTGGATACTTGTGTAAAAGGTAAAAAACTGATTAATAAAGATTTATTGAGGTTTTTTTTATCTAAAACAAAAACGTTCGATAAATAAGGTTAAATTTTATATCAATTAGTCACATTTTAGTAGTAGAAGGCGTTGATGTTGTACTATTAGTTTGGCCACCAAAAGATCTTTTTCTCCGTAAATGACCTGAGTTATAACAACTCCTTAACTTCGGATTATTAAAATATATTCTAGATGTATGGTGTGATTTTTCTCATGAAATCGATAAATATAACGTAATGATGCTATGTCAATTAAATACAAAACAGCTAAGACAATAATTTTCACAAAATTAATATTATCATCCATTTGTGGCTTAATTGCAATTTAAGATATTAAAACTGATTTATTTTCAAAGCATATGAACAGCATTGCACGAAACGTATTATTACTCTAATTCACTATAGACAAAAATATCATCCAACAATTGCAAATATATTTTATTTCAAAAACTACGAATAATTTAAATTAATGGTTTTGTTAAATTTTGAAATGAGGAAATATGTGTCACTTGCTTCGTCGCATGACAGTTAATTTCAAGGATTCTAAATTAATTGTTGCACACTTTTAATTAATTTAAACCATTAATTATTCTGGAAGTGAAATACGGTTACGCTAATTGCAAGAAAATGTTGCAGAACAGCTCGAAAAATTGTTTCGCAGACTTAACAAATAATTTTAAGGAATATTATGGAAATGGTAATTAGTTCAGTTTCAGTTACTTTGTACGCTTCTGTACGATTCTTATTAAAAGAACTTTTAACTCGAACACAGAATTTGCTTTGGTTTTATTTGAGTTGCATACATTTTAAATTCGTAAAAGAACTGTGGGTTAAAGATTCTGCACGAACTTTTCTGCCAGTCACGTATTTCAAACTTTTAACAGAACTGCTTACATATGGTGGAGAATTTTACTGGGGAATTGGTATTTTTCTTATGTTACATGCAACCGTTAGAATTATACTTTTTGAAATTTATTTCCATGGAAAGTTCGTGATATTCACAATCGTCAATTCATTGTGGAACTTTGGGAACTTGTTTTCTGGTATTTCAGAACATTTTTCTCTTAAGGATTTTATTCGGCTCGTAAGAGCAAGTTGATACCAAATTATATTTCATGAGGGAACGTTTTTGTAAGAAATTTTTTTTTTTATGTGGACTACAGTATGATACAAATATATGGAATACCTTCAATATTCCCTAATTGTATGATATTGAAAAAAAACTCTAGACTTAACATCACATTGCGTAGAACTAACATAAGTTACGCTATGAGGGTTAGCATAATGTCCTATTCGACAACTATTAGTGTAGCATTATTTTAATATTATTTTTAACCGACTTCCAAAAAGGAGGAGGTTATCAATTCGTCGCGTATTTTTTCGCTTTTTTTCTGTATGTATGTTACCTGATTTCTTCTACTGTGGTGGACCGTTTTGAATGAATATGGTCTTATTTAATAGAGTATATATCCGGATTGGTGAAACTTCAAATTTTGGAAAAGAATTCTATTGGTAAAGTGATGAAATTTGTGAATGAACACATGCGTGCATGGAAATCGACCAATATCCCTAATATTTTAGTCGATTTTTCGATAACTCCTTATGGATGTGTATAGTTTTTTAACGTTTAATCTATTAAGGAAGATCCTTACGTGATCTCATATACTTTTCTGCGACGTGCAACTTGCAGTTTTGCAGAAAATCGCCGAATATTTCAAAATTCTTATAAAAAATTTCATCGAAATGACATAACGGACATTTCCTCATAAATATTTTAATTCCAACGTAATAGTGCGGTAATTTTAGGCACTGGAAGTTTTAATTGCGAACTTGAAAATTTTTTATGTACATCTCAAGCATATAGGTAGTAAAGCATAGTATTTTCGGCTCCCTAAATCAATGAGTACCAAGCTCGTTTTGTTTGTATACCAGGCAAAGACCTATATAAATGCAATTTTTTTCCATTTTGCAAAGAAGGTGCTTTTAGTTGTCACATTCTCCCGGCCTAATAGAAAATTCAGTGACAACACATGTCAAACTTTAAACTGCTATTTGGTACGTTTATAGACAGGGTGTTTAGTTATAGCAAACAAAATCACAAAGTAAAGTGATAGAAGGAATATATGAAGATTGAAATATAGGACGGACTAGAATGAAAGTGGCCCGGCCGTAGACAGCCGTATATACAGAATGGTTGGAATATAGGGTGGACTGGACGTTTGGTGGTATAAAAATGTTGGAAAAAATGTGATATTAAAATTAAATAGAGTGATTAAAAAACTGTTATATGATGTGGACATTAGCAAATCATATACAGGATGGTTGAAATATATGCTGCAGTTGAATTATATTTATACAGTGTGATTAAAAAATCATTTCTTTTATAGCCCATAAGAAGTTGCATAAAGTGTGGAGAGGAATTAATGTGACAACGGACGATAATGTAAAATGTAAAAAATGAACTAACGTATGGGCTAGCCCACAAGGAGTCATATACTATGGTTGAAATATAGGACCTTACAAATAAATATAACTCCGTAAATATGGGATGGATTCTACTCCGTCCTATAGAAGGCAGCTAACAAATTTATGCTTGTCCGTGGGCAGTCGTATGTACAGGTTGGTTGGTACATAGGTTGGAGTGAAATTATCTATAGTTATACAGGGTTGTCAAAAAAAGTTGAAAAAAGGTTACATGGCGTAGTCCATAAGGCATACTTATATTTTGGGCTTATTAAGTCAACGCGTACTAGTATTTTTTGTTCGTAAAGATTTACCTGTCAATTTAAATGAGAAAGTATCATTGTGTAATGATGAGGCTTTCGGTGTTACCTGGTTCTGTCTATTAAGGTTATACATACAAAATAAAAAATTAAGAATGAAAACTACCTGAGTTCAAAAATACTAAAAAGTTGAAAATAAAACATTTAAAAAAATATATAACTGACTTCTACCTATAACTAAAAAGCTAAAAATAATTATAACCAAATACAACTCTAGCAAGTAAATAACACATTCAATGTTGTTAGGAAGTAAAAAATGTAAACATTAAACGGTGCTCATTCTGTACAAATTAATTACCTACCCATCTAGTATATTTTTGAAGTCGGTGCCAAGCAACAATCAAGTTTGATGAATTAGTAGATAAGTACGCAATGAAGGATTTTAGATTTGCTTAGCAGCGGCTTCAAAATATACTAGATTGGTAGGTAATTAATTTGTACAGAATGAGCATCTAGCATAAATAAATGCACTTTATAATTCTTATTACCTCTGTTTGATAAGAATTTAATATATTATGAAAAATAAAGGTATTTTACTTTTAAGCAAAGTCATATTGCTGACAAACCTTGTATACAGTTGAAAAAGTGTCATGTAATGATTACAGTATACATTTCCGACCATGCAAATATTTTTTTGAAGAATAAGTTTTTTCACTTGAATTCAACTTATGAAGACACACTGTATATAGAAACCAACTGAGAACCTCAATCTTGAAGTTGATTAACTTTTAGATCATGCAAATTTGTTTTTTTTTTCTCTTAATATTAGTCATAGAAAATATTTCGTTTGATTTATGAAGACACACCGTATATACCAACTAATTAAAAATCTTCACCTTTAAATGGAGTAATTGACATTTATTTACATTAATACAATTTCTTTTAAATTTATTAAACTCCAAGTTTCGATCAGAAACATTTAAATATTTTATTATAAGATCAGCACCTCCACCAAAGCTTATAATATAAAAGTCTAAAAAAGGTTTTAAGCCAAATTCCTATTTGCTGACAAACCTCGTACACAGTTAAAAACCTGCTTGTAATGATTACAATATACGTTTTAGACCATGCAAATTTGTTTATGGTGATTAACTTTTTCTATTAATATTATCCATGAAAAAACTATACTCTCTTCGAGGTGTCATTCCTTTGTACGCAAGACAATATATATTATATATAAATATAATATATATTGTTTCTGGTCGGGAACCTTCATCAGTTGCGCTTCCCACAATTGAATGTTCTCTCGAACACTTCTTTATGCATTTGATGCATTTCGTTAAATTTGAAGACGCGAGATATAAGACCGACATCTAGGATTTTCAAGAGAATTCATCATAATGAGCCCTTTGATTTGATATATTACCTGATCCGTTAGAATCAATTATAATTTTTTATTTTCCATTTAATTCTATAATTTGCCTCCCAAAATGAATATTAGGGGTTTCTCCTTATTTTTCCAGTAAAGATCAGGTGAGGCGCTATACCTATATATTTTTTAAATTTTAGAGCTTATGGTTTCGGATATAAGGTGGGGGGAATTGGTGTTTTTTTTATTTTAGTTAATATCTTTTAATTAATTTATTTTAAACATATGGAAAAAATATAGTAAAAGTAGAGGTTTCTCCTTATTTTTCCAGTAAACTTCAGGTCAGACCCTATACCTCTAATTTTTTTTCAACACTTTACGTTTTATAGTTTCGGTGGTAGGGGGGGGGGGATTGGTAAATTTTGGGTATATTTTCGTTAATATCTTTTTAATTTGAAAAAAATGTATTTGTGTTCCTCAGAATGGGACCTTTCATTTTATATATTACATGATGCGTTTGAAAAAAATTTTATTTCTAAATTTTCATTTAATTCTACAATTTGCCCACCAAAATTAATATTAATGGTTTCTCCTTATTTTTCCTGTAAAGTTCGCCCAACGATCAATATTTATTTATTTATTTTTTTTTTAAATTTTACGCTCAGTTGTTTCGGAGATCAGGGGGGGAACGGTCAATTTTTTTAGTTTTTCGTCCCAAAAGTACCCCTAAAATCAAAATTTCTTCATTTACGATATGTACTCCTTATCGGGTCACCAAACTCCTTCCGTCCAGTAGTTTAGGAGAAAATTGCTGTGATGTGACAGAGGCAGAAATCCGGAGTGATATTATAAGGGTATCCATCCGTACATAGTATATACGGAACCCTAAAAATATATGGAAATCAGTGTGTGAAAATGTTAGAATCCTTGAAAAAGAAACTAATCTAGAATAAAATGCAAGTCAAATTTGTTCCATAATGATAAGAGATAATTTAATTATAGCAGTTTATTGACTGATGAAAAGAATTACTAATTACCTTTTATCCAGAGAGAGGTGAACAAAGAAGTAGAAACACCAACTTTGTAAAGGAACACTTTTCAAAATAAATATGTAATATGAACACAAGAATGAAAAAATAAATAATTTTTATTTACATCTAATTCACCAACATCTATTTGCATAAAACTATTACCAATATTCAAATTTTTCCCATTGTTTAACCATTTCAAAAAGTCTTATAACACAATAACAACTATAAAATCACTGAGTTTATAAAAAGCTAAAACTGGGGAACACGCTTATTAATTTATATGATAATTAACACACTATAAACTCATATCACTTACAGAGATTACAAAAAACGGAGGCAACCATTTACAAAGAGAAGTTCACAACAGATTTTCTATGTTATATTTACGATTTTTACGAATAATTACATCATTCTCACTTTTTCATCCACTTCACTTCTAATTGTAGGATTTGTGCATTTCACTCGGTTGATAATTGCTAACTTCCTAACATACCCTGTCGTCACACTTGCGCCATTCTGGGCATTTTTGGAACTTCTTATTTGAAAGCGTCCTCTGGACCCTTTTTCAGTTTTATTGCCACATAAGTTTTTCATCCTTTATTCAACGCTCCATACGCTAAACATATTAAAAACTTCAAAAACGTCTAAATATAAATAAAAATGGCGAGCGATTTCAATCCGACTATAAACTTTATAAAGATTTTTATAGGTACGAATACGGTTTAATAAACCTATCCAAGGATTCTTCTTAAATTGAATAGTGACTGTTATGATTTGCATTCCATGCAACTAAACATCCATTTTATACACACCCAAAAAGCATCAATTAGCATCAGAAAGAATCCCGCACACACCACAAACCTCATTGAAATGCGGTACATTTCAGTAATACCGCAGGACTGAACTCTCCAAAGTTTCCTGATTAAAAGTTGTTATGGGCACTTTGCTGTCTCTAAAGCAGTTTCGAATTATGCAAGCACGAATATTACAATTTACAGTTTGTGAGTATAGTTTATGTGTGTGTGTGTGTATGTATATGTGTGATTGTGTGTTAGTATGCATTAAGTGGTCGGTGTGTATACATATACGATGCGTTCATAATGTGTGGAAATGCCCCATTATCTTATGATTTAACTATGGTCAGATGTAAAGCCCGGGCAGGTCGATTTTGTATTGAAGCAAAAGTTTCTTAACGGATGCCCACACTTACACATACGAAAATAGATAAGTATGGGTGTGAATGAAAAAAATTGCATTTGTTTCCAGACTTTCCAACCAAGACCACAGTTCCTTGATCTTGAGATATCCATACAACTTATTAACCGACTTCAAAAAAGGAGGAGGTTATCAATTCGATTGTATTTTTTTTAATTAGTTACCTCAGAACTCCGGTCACAATGAACCGATTTCGATTATTTTTTTAATTGATAGAATATACTTCCATGTGGCCCATATTTTTTTTCTATTTTTTTCACTAACATGAAATGGTATATTGCAAAACAATTGGGAAAATCTTGTAACCGACTTCTTATATCATAATATATGGTGAATGCGCTGGTTTAAAACATTTTAGCTATTCTTATTCGAAATCTAGAATGAAATTAATTGAACATAGATTGGAATTTCATCATCAATGATATGGACTGGTCCATTTTGCAATAAATAGGAAAAATCTTGTACAGGGCATGTTTACATATACGTATCCACATTGTTTTCGTAACCTTGAATTTGCGAGTAGTCATATTAGCCAAATAGTAACATATTAATATATTATTTTAATTTTTTTGTGGACAATAACACCACAATCGAAATAAAACGACATTATAATATCTTTCGTTTTAAATACCCAATTGAATTATTTTTTACTTTTTAGTGTCATTAATGTACTATGAATTGAAGGTGATTTTTTTGTTAAAAGCTATTAATTTTCACACTCGGGTTCAGTTCAGTTCTTGGATTTATTTAAAAACACAGTCTAAGTCACTCTAATTTATTTCCACTACTTTTACACAGATTTATATTCACAGAAACTACTATTTACATTTTATCTTAACTGTACAAACGACCGACGAAAACTGAATGCCTCCTATCGCCAGCTGTTTCTTATTTATACATTTATCTTGAAATTGTCTGGTACGTCCACGAACCATCGGGAAATTCCATCATGTTCTGGAAGCTTTAAGGGAATTCCCAGTAACGGCAGCGGTCCGCCAGTTGAGAGACAAACATTTCGGGTTCCCAGAAGTTATCGGAATAATGTCCCTTCCATGAACTGGTTGATGGCCGATTGCACCAGCTGTCGGATGAATTCTCGTAACAATACAATGATCTAATTGGATGCAAGTTTCAATTGTTACTAACTTTGTTTTATTACAATTTTTTATAGACAAAACAGGGGTACTTTATTATTAGACAAACTTCAAATTTTTGACGAATCGAGTAAAAAACTGAAAAAACTCATATGTGAAGATTTTATTATAGGTTCCGGATTACGCAGATCATTCTAAGAAAACTGGTATGATATATATTAATATTGTCTTCTAAACGTTGTTTGTGGCATATTCTAGATTATTTTTATGTTTTTTGGGCAATAACACCACAATAGAAATAAAACGACGTATATTGATGAAAAACCAAACGTTTAAAAGTTTATTATGACTTCGTTGTCAATGGCTTTATATTTATTGATTTAAATTGCAAAATGAAAATTTACGAACAAAATGTACGCGTTGACTTAATAAGCCCAAAATATATTTATGCCTTATGGACTACGTCATGTAACCTTTTTTCAACTTTTGTTGACAACCCTGCATAACTAGATAATTCCACTCCAAACTATGTACAAACCAGCCTGTACATACGACTGCCCACGGACAAGCATAAATTTGTTAGCGGCCTTCTGTAAACTATATGACGGAGTAGAATCCATCCTACATTTACGGAGTCAAATCCGTCCTATATTTCAACCATAGTATATAACTCCTTGTGGGCTACCCCATAAATTATTTCATTTTTAACATTTTATATTATCGCCCCGTGTAACATTAATTCCTCTCCACACTTTATGCAACTTCTTATGGGCTATAAAAGAAATAATTTTTAATCACACTGTATAAATATAATACAACTCCAGCATATATTTCAACCATCCTGTATATGATTTGCTTATGTCCACATCATATAACAGTTTTTTAATTACCCTAATATAATTTTATTTCAAATTTTTTCCAACATTTTTATACGTCCAGTCCACCTATATTCCAACCATACTGTATATACGGCTGCCTACGGACCACTATCATTCAAGTCCGTCCTATATTTCAATTTTCATATAAATGCAACTCCTTCTACCACTTTACTTTGTGATTTTGTTTGCTATAACTAAACACCCTATCTATTAACCCACCAAATGGCAGTTTAAAGTTTGACATGTGTTGTCACTGAATTTTCTATTAGGTGGAGAGAATGTGACAACCAAATGCACCGTCTTCGCAAAATGAATAAATTTGCATTTAAATAGGTATTTGCCTGGTATACAAACAAAACGAGCTTGGTACTCATTGATTTAAGGAGCCGAAAATACTATGCTTTACTACCTATATGCTTGAGATGTACATAGAAAATTTTCAAATTCACAATTAAAACTTCCAGTGCCTAAAATTACCGCACTATTACGTTGGAATTAAAATATTTATGAGGAAATGACCGTTATGTCATTTCGATGAAATTTTTTATAAGAATTTTGGAATTTTCGGCGATTTTCTCCAAAACTGCAAGTTGCACGTCGCAGAAAAGTATATGAGATCACCTAAGGATCTTCCTTAATGGATTAAACGTTAAAAAACTATACACATCCATAAGGAGTTATCGAAAAATCGACTAAAATATTAGAGATATTGGTCGATTTCCATGTGTTCATTCACAAATTTCATCACTTTACCAATAGAATTCTTTTCCAAAATTTGAAGTTTCACCAAGCCGGATATATACTCTATTAAACAAGACCATATTCGTTCAAAACGGTGCACCACACGAGAAGAAATCAGGTAACATACATACAAAAAAAGCGAAAAAATACGCGACGAATTGATAACCTCCTCCTTTTTGGAAGTCGGTTAAAAATAAAGAATGAAAACTACCTGAGTTCAAGAGTTCAACAAAAAAAATGAAAAGCTGAAAATTAAACATTTTTTAAAAAAATATAACGGACTTCTACCTCTAACTAGAAAGCTAAAAATAATTATAACAAAATACAACTCTAGCAAATAAATAACACATTCAATCTTGTAAGGTACCTACCCAGCAAGTAAAAAATGTAAACATTAAAAGGTGCTCATTCTGTACAAATTAATTACCTACCAATCTAGCATATTTTTGATGTCGGTGCCAAGCAACAATCAAGTTTGATGAATTAGTAGATAAGTACGCAATGGAGGGTTTTAGATTTGCTTGGCACCGGCTTCAAAAATATACTAGATTGGTAAGCAATTAATTTGTACAGAATGAGCACCTTTTAATGTTTACATTTTTTACTTCCTGGGTAGGTACCTTACAACATTGAATGTGTTATTTATTTGCTATAGTTGTATTTTGTTATAACTATTTTTAGCTTTTTAGTTATAGGTAGAAGTCGGTTATATATATTTTTTTAAATGTTTTATTTCCATCTAAAAACTTCAAAATTATAAGTGAGGTAACAGTTAATTTTTGGCAACAAAAAATTATCATGGCTGAGGAAAGGTTTTAATTGAAATTTGTGAAATTTGAAGCAGGTTATATTATTGAAGTAGTAGTACTTAAATCTTAGAGCATGTACTTTCTGGAGATAGCTTGCAGTGTACAAATCTCGTGGTAAGGCTAAGGAGAGAGAGGGCAATAGAGGGGGCAAGAGGCTATTTCATTCGGTTGGGAGCTGCTTCCAATGAAATACGTTCAGCATGTTGTTCATTGGCTGCTTCCACCCAGTAAGTGAAATAGCCTCTTACTGTCTCTATTGTCCTCTCTTTCTAGCGTTGCCAGGATTTTATGCTTGACAGGCTATATCTAGATGCTAAATGATCTAATAATTAAATACTTAAATGAATTTTAATTCCATGTCAATATAAAAACTATAAATAAGTCCGTGGGTTTGTCATTGGAAGTCAGGGTGTATTAATATTAAAACACTCTGAGGTATTCAGATTTTATCAGTTGTAAAGTAAGGATTGTTCGGGTTTCAAAATTGAAATTTGGTAACATTCAGAAAAAATTGCCAGAATTTTTTTTGAAAATTCAAATTTTGAAATTGTTACAAAAAATCAAGTTAAAGCAACCATCAACCAGTGTGTGTGAGTTCAATTGATAACATATGCCTTAGAAATAATAATTAATTGAAATTGGGAAGTAAATTCAAAAAGAGCAGTATTAAGGAGGAGCAATCCAACATCAGTCACTATAGCCGAAAGTTTATAAAGAGACCCGACGGATTAAGTAGCGGATAGTAAGCAGGAATTGGAGTGAGATTACAGAAAAGTTTAAAAAGAGAGCAGGCAGATTAAGGAGCAGGTAGTAGCAGGAATGGGAGTGAGGTTATTGAAAGAGCAGGTGTGCACATGAGCTGTTGAAAAGAAAAGGACACAGAAGAGGATAAAATACTTTAATACGAACTTAAAGTAACCAGGTAGTACAAAGTTCTTTGTGAAATAATTACTAATTAATAGGTTTAAAATTTCTAGACACCCAAGAAAGAATGTATCAAAGAAAAGATTTACGAGTAAACTTAAGCTAAAATAGAGAAAATTGTCAGTTTGTAGACATCTGTTTCACTCAGAATATCTTACTTACTGCACTTCATTCTGAAAAAAACGAATGAGAAAATATCCTAATATACAGGCTAAATAATCAAAGATCTACTCAATAATCATTTAAAAACTACCAATCAACAGAACTTGACCAACTTGGTCCCAACTCTAAAATTAGTAAAAAAAGAATCATCTTTTTTGAAGATCGTTAAACATATTAAAGAGATAATAAAAATCATGTCAAATAAGATCAATGAAATGAAATAGAACATACAGTGTAGTGAGTCTTCAAATGTGGCAAAGCTCTATATAATTCAAATTGGCAATAATTCAAAGAGCTGCGTTCTAATAAATTTATATAATTATCCGAAAAAATACAAACATCAGACCACTATATATAGAAGACTAAAGGCCACCGTTATCTCTTACAGATAACAATACAAACTACAGTTTAAACAACTGTTTCAAGATGATGCAGAAGAAATTATATCAACACTGGCTTTGTAATCAATATCAACAAATAACAAACAAATTTATATATTTATTTGAAGTTTATCACATTTTAATCCCAGATGTAATTATTTAATTATTTCACAAATGATTGCCAAAATAAATCCAAATTTCGTAATAAATATTAAATGAGTTTCAATTAGCAATGCTATCAATGGAAAAATAACCAGAGTTCCCATAAATGATTTGGTAATTTAAGTACATCCCTACCAGAGATTTCTTAAAGTTTATATATGTATATGAAAAAAAAGAACGAAAGAAAATTTAGTCAATTAACTTCCAAGGAAAGCTATTATCAGTCTCGATATATGGCAACGTTCAACATATATAAAAGTAAAATTCAATAAAAGAGCTGCAGTATAAGACGAAGAATATCTGGAGATAAGCGACAAATCAGGCTGTAGAAAATTAAGTAAGTGAATTTGGAAAGTGTTAAGAGAACTATTCTATAAATTACAAAGTTTGAGAAATAAAAAAACTTTGGGTATCAAAAATATACCTGCAGTTGTTCTAATAAAAATATAAATCCCCAAATTCCCAGACAAGAACAACAAACCCTGTCTTTCCGGATAATCTGTTTATATTGAATGTTCATTCAACTTTACTATTAACACGTTCATAGAAAAATTTAAAAAAAATTAAAGCGAAATATATAGTTAAAAAATGTTAATTCTTACCGCACTATTTCAAAACAATGAAAATTCATATCCACATACAAGAATAAGATCCATTCGATCAGCTTATAAGAAAATATCTGCTCGAATGTGTGAGTTTGTACATAAGGTAAAGGCTGGTTAAACGAAATATTTTTGTTGACAATATAGAGTGTGTATATATACAGATATATATATCCACATATTTAGAACTATATCATTCAACGTATGACAGCCGTTTCGAAGCAGGAGTTCCCGTCAGATACGCTTCCTTGAATGACAAGTTCTAAAGTGAAATACTTGGATGTTATACACATCAGTAAGACAACAGTCACTCTATTTAACCTAATAGATGTCGGTGACATCTTCCGTCTATTGAGTAATTTAAGTATATGAAGGCATACTATGCTATAACATATACCATACTCTTGACAGATGTTTCGAGTGTTTTATATAAAAACACATAAGTAAATATATATACAGATATATATCCACATATTTAGAACTATATCATTCAACGTATGACAGCCGTTTCGAAGCAGGAGTTCCCGTCAGATACGCTTCCTTGAATGACAAGTTCTAAAGTGAAATACTTGGATGATATACACATCAGTAAGACAACAGTCAGTGTATTGAACCTAATAGATGTCGGTGACATCTACCGTCTATTGAGCCATACGTTGAATGATATAGTTCTAAATATGTGGATATATATCTGTATATATATTTACTTATGTGTTTTTATATAAAACACTCGAACCATCTGTCAAGAGTATGGTATATGTTATAGCATAGTATGCCTTCACATACTTAAATTACTCAATAGACGGTAGCGGTGGTGTAGTAGCGTGACCAGCTCGCTCGCCCGATTTGAACCCTTGGACTATTTTTTGTGGGGTCATATGAAGCAAAAACACCAAAGAAGACCGCGTCGCTAAAATTACGGCAGTCGCCGGAGAAATAAGATCAGACTTAGAACTAATTAAGCGCTCAACTGCCCAGACAGCACACAGAGCATTAACTTGTCTACAAGCTGGAGGTGGGCACTTTGAACAACTGCTGTAGGATGAAATTTAAGGTTGTAAAAGTATCAAATAATAAGTAATAAGAATTTTATGTGGTTTTAATGTTTACCTGTTTAAGGTCCCGACAAAGGTATTTTGTGCTTGTGCATACGTTCAAACAACAATAACTCCTAAAGTAATAAACCTACAGTTGTGAATTTAATGTTATATTGTAGCTTAACTCAAAAGCTGTCGAGTTAGTGAAAAAAAATTAAAGGTTATCGGGACTGCTTTTGCATTGTTTTGCAATAATTTGTTGATTTGCATAATTTTTTGACCCTTTTTTTGCATTTCATCTTTTTTTCAAAAGTTGAGAAATCGTTAACACTTTGTTTTGAAATGTTGTTGATAGACAGTATTATTGTTCGTCGAATAAGCCTATTTTTATCTCAGTAAGACAAAAACTTTAAGAGATATGAACGTTTTTGTTCACACGTAGAGAATAGGTCATTAAAAAAAACAAAATGGCTGCCATATGGCGGGGTGGGGTATTGAGCCCTAGTATATGGTGTATTTGTGTATTAAAATAGTTGCTTTACATATATTTAGATTATCGCTAGTCCATAACCGGACACACTGTATACTCTTGTGTCTGGTTGTTAATTTCGAAAGGACCAGGATCATTAACACTGAGCTAAAAAGGCCGTAAGGCTGCTTGGAGAAGAAGAAGAAGAAGTAAGTTTTCGATGAGATTCTAACTTGTGAAGACACATTGTATATACATACCAATTGGCTAATTGCCATTTATTTTGATTTAAATCCAATATATTTTCAATTTGTTATACCCCAGCTTTCGAACAGAGACATTTTCTTTTTTTAATATTATCGCCTTCGTCAAAGGTTACTAAATGCAAAGAAGCTTTTGCAGATTTTCTAAAATCCGGTACAAGTTATGTCATTCAGAAAATTGGACCACTTCGGGATCCCCCGTAACAGAATCGAGTTAAAACGCTTCCTTGAGCCAGTTTCAAGTAATTGCTGAACAAACATAAAACACATATGCTGACATATACACACTGAAAACCTCCTTCTGTTTTGAAGTCGCTAAAAAGCAAAGCTTTTTATTTCAGCTATTTTCACTGCAATGAATTAATAATATGTCTGAATTATTATTCAGCGTAAGCAGAAAAATCTAAGAGACGAAAATAGAGGAAACATGTTTTTTGTTCAAGACAAAGCAAAGCTCCAGCAGGCCAAAGCACACGTGCCATGCAAAAACCTCGTTAAAATAAAGGTTTGCTTCAAGAGAATAAAACGTTATGTTTGCTTGTTTATATATTCCCTCAAAGAGAAAACTGTAGACTAAGAAAAACAGGGACAACATGCGAGTAGAATGACCATTGAAATATATCCTAAAAAAATACTTGAGACGACGACCTACCAATTAAATTCGTAAATCCTAAAATCGAACAATGTTTGCGCAATTTGACTAGGTCACTTTCTTTTGTAGTATAATTTGATGTGAAATCTATGATTATTTGCTCTTTATGACAAAGTATTTTTAACCGACTTCCAAAAAGGAGGAGGTTATCAATTCGTCGCATATTTTTTTGTATGTATGTTACCTGATTTCTTCTCCGGTTGTAAACCGTTTTGAATGAATATGGTCTTGTTTCATAGAGTATATATTCGGATTGGTGAAATTTCAAATTTGGGAAAAGAATTCTGTAGGTAAAGTGATGAAAATTATGAATGAACACATGCGTGCATGGAAATCGACCAATATCGCTAACATATTGGTCCATTTTTCAAAAATCTCTTATGGATGTGTAAAGCTTTTTAACATGTAATCTAGTGAGGAAGATCCCTAGGTGGTCTCATATACTTTTCTGCGACGTGCAACTTGCAGTTTTGCAGAAAATCGCCGAAAATTCCAATGTTATTATAAAAAATTTCATCAAAGTGACGTAACGGACATTTCCTCATAAATATTTTAATTCCAACGTAATAGTGCGGGAATTGTAGGGACTGGAAGTTTTGATTACGAATTTGAAAATTTTCTATGTACATCTCAAGCATATAGGTAGTAAAGCATAGTATTTTCGACTCCTTAAATCAATGAGCACCAAGCTGGTTTTGTTTCTATACCAGGCAAATTCCTATTTAAATGAAAATTTTTCTATTTTGCGAAGACGGTGCTTTTGGTGTCACATTCTCCAGGCCTACTAGAAAATTCAGGGACAACACATGTCAAGCTCTAAACTGCTATTTAGTGCCATTATAGTCTTTAGTTATATCAAACAAAATCACAAAGTAAAGTGATATAAGGAGTGGCATATATATGATGATTGAAATATAGGACGGAGTAGAAAGATAGTTACAGAAGGCAGTTAAAAACATTATGGTAGTCCATAAGCAGCCGTTTATACAGGATGGTTGGAATATAGGGTGCAGTGAACTAAAAATGTTGGACAAAATGTGGAATAAAAATTATATAAAAAACAGTTATATGATGTGGCCATAACCTCATCATATACAGACAGGATGGTTGAAATATATGCTGCAGTTGAATTATATTTATATAGTGTGATTAAAAAATTATTTATTTCATAGCCCATAAGAAACTGCATTTAGTGTGGAGAGGAATTAATGTTATACAGGGCGATAATATACAATGTTAAAAATGAAATAATTTATAGGGTAGCCCACAAGAACTTATATACTCCGTAAATATCGGATGGATTCTACTCCGTCCTATAATTTACAGAAGGCAGCTAACAAATTTATGGTTGTCCGTAGGCAGTCGTATGTACAGGATAGTTGGTACAAAGGGTGAAACAGAACTCTCTATAGTTATACAGGGTTGTCAAAAAAAGTTGAAAAAAGGTTACAACGCATACTAACTAGTATATATTGCTCGTAAACTTTTACCTGTGAATTTAAATTAAAATGTATCATTGTGTAATGTCTATTAAGGTTATACATACAAAATAAAAAATAAAGAATCAAAACTGCCAGAGTTCAAAAACACTAAAAAGTTGAAAATAAAACATGTTTAAAAAAATATAACCGACTTCCACCTATAACTAAAAAGCTGAAAATAATTATAACAAAAACAACTCTAGCAAATAAATAACACATTCAATGTTGTTAGGTACCTACCCAGAAAATAAAAAATGTAAACTTTAAAAGGTGCTCATTTTGTACAAATTAATTACCTACCAATTTAGTACATTTTTGATGTCGGTGCCAAGCAAATCTAAAATCCTTCATTGCGTACTTATCTACTACTTTATCAAACTTGATTTTTGGTTAGCACCGACTTCAAAAATATACTAAATTGGTAGGTAATTAATTTGTACAGAATGAGCACCTTTTAATGTTTACATTTTTGACTTTCTGGGTAGGTACCTAATAACACTGAATATTATTTATTTGTTAGAGTTATTTTTGTTATAATTATTTTCAGCTGTTTAGTTATAGGTAGAAGTCTCATATGGTTTTTTTAAATGTTTTATTTTCTAATTTATTTACAATGAAATTGATGATGTTGAAAATGAAATGTGTCAGTATCACAAGAATTCATTTAAAAGTACCAATCAGACAAAAATAAAAATACCGTTAAATAAACGAACCTTGCCTCATGATGTTATTTCTTATAAAACAATTTATTAAAATGTTGCCTAAGGTGTTAAAATCCCAAATTATTTCGGAAAGGGTACTAATTAGATAAAATTCCTTGCTTTAATGCAAAAATAAACATTGCAGTACAGTTATGCAATGATTTCAATTACTAATTGCTCTAATTGGGCAAATTAACAGCAGACATTTATCGTGACATACTGTCCTAGGAGTTAAGGGAGAACAGCAATTACACGGAACGGCTCCAGATTCGGAATCTCTGTGTGCTGATTCTCTCGAAAATCCTAGATGTCGGTCTTACATCTCGCGTCTTCAAATTTAACGGAATGCATCAAATGCATTCAATTGTAGGAAGTGCAACTGATGAAGGTTCCCTAACCAGAAACAATATATATTATATTTATATATAACATATATTGTCTTGCGTACAAAGGAATGACACCTCGAAGAGAGTATTCAATATCTCTGACAGGTCAAGTAACCTGAAAATTTTATCGTGACATTCTGTTCTAGGAGTTAAGGGAGAACAGCAATTACACGGAACGGCTCCAGATTCGGAATCTCTGTGTGCTGATTCTCTGGAAAATCCTAGATGTCGGTCTTACATCTCGCGTCTTCAAAGCAGACACATATGTTTTAATTTTGTTTTCAGCATGAAACAATTTAATACATACTTTGGAGAGAAATAATTTCAAAGCTCATTAAAATTATATTACGGTAAGGTAATAAAGTTAAAAAGAATTTTATTAATTGACATTGTTTATAAGCAGTGTGATTAATGCTTCTAAACAACATTTCATGTCTTTGTTGCTGATCCAGGAATATATGTACATCGGGACAACTTTCTTCAAACACTCTCAAATTGGGCTTTAAATTATGTTATAATTAATTGATTATCCTTCGGTTTGTCTCGAAAAAGTCGTATACTAATAGTGGTATAAAAGCAAACTATACTTCAATTATTTAATATTTAAACATATGCTTCGGATGAATGTAATATTGTAGATTATAACAACTGGAGGACGCAAAATATCTGCTAGTTTGCTTCTCAGTACTTGGTTTAAAGCCATTAATGATCAACAATTAACTGATATATTTATAAAAATATGACAAGGTTAATCTATCTGACAACTGTTTATATTAATCTTGGGTAAATTTATTATTGAAGACGCGAGATGTAAAACCGACATCTAGGATTTTCAAGAGAATCAGTACACAGAGGTTCCGAATCTGGAGCCGTTCCGTGTAATTACTGTTCACCCTTAACTCCTAGGACAGAGTGTCACGATAAAATTTTCAGGTTACTTCACCTGTCAGAGATATTGAATATTCTCTTCGAGGTGTCATTCCTTTGTACGCAAGACAATATATATTATATTTATATATAATATATTTATATTTATATATATAATATATTTATATTTATATATATATATATATATATATATATATATATATATATTGTCTTGCGTATAAAGAAATGACACCTCGAAGAGAATATTCAATATCTCTGACAGGTGAAGTAACCTGAGAATTTTACCGTGACATTCTGTCCTAGGAGTTAAGGGAGAACAGTAATAACACGGAATGGCTCCAGATTTGGAACCTATGTGTACTGATTCTCTTGAAAATCCTAGATGTCGGTCTTACATCTCCCGTCTTCAAATTTAACGAAATGCATCAAATGCATAAAGAAGTGTTCGAGAGGACATTCAATTGTGGGAAGCGCAACTGATGAAAGTTCCCGACCAGAAATAATATATATTATATTTATATATAATATATATTGTCTTGCGTACAAAGGAATGACACCTCGAAGAGAATAAATTTATTATTGTTGTTGAAAATAATTAATTAATGACGATAGACTAAGAGCAATTTATATATTTTAATACATAATTGTATTTTAATATCGAAAAATTGGAGTATTACTGCAGCATATAAGATGCGCAATTGCCGCTTAAGGCCTCAATAATGTTGCCCTAGTAGAACAGACGGAAAGATACCAAAAGCACTTAAATAAGATAATATCCCAAATAGGTCATAATAGACAAATAATAATACTAGGGGATCTGAATGCCAGAATTTATAAAGAAACTAAACACGGGGTAGTAGGTCTTTATCGCTAATTGATCAGAGTCAGAGTTTACAGATTTGTTAGAAGCTAAACTAATAATACCCAGTACTATACAAACACATGGTAGATCAACTACTTCCAAAAGAATATAGAAGTGAAGCAACTGAATAAAAGTTAGAACATAAAAAGCTTATAAGAAAACTCGAAATTTTTGGTAAAACAATAATCTACAAGAAATGTAGAAACAGAAACAACAGCTATATCGCAGGTGATTAAATACTAAAGAGAATGACTATAAGAAAAAATATAGGGGAGTTCTAGCCCAGTATAAACCTGCTTTGGTAGAAACGAAGAACCTTAACTTGGATAGTAAATTCATGGACACCTCTAAAAAAACAATATATCGGGAACAGAAGGAAGGTAACAAAAAATCATATGCCACCAAAAGTGACAGGGTTATTAAAAATCTCTGCTGGTAGAACAAATAACCGAATACAGTATGCGCATGCCAAAATACAGATTTATGGATAACCCACAACAACTAACATTCATAAAGCAAAAAAAAAAAGAAATAGAACAGCCAAAAATTGAACGTGCCCCTAGCCCGGAAGGAGTTCCTGTAGAGATTGCAAACAACGAAACAGACAAAATATTTAATAATTAATATCCTACTAGAAATCTAAAAAAAACACCTAAAAATATCTAAAAAGAGAAACAGGACAGATGACGGATGCATTAAAACTATTTATAAAAAAGGAAATTCGAAAGTCTGTTATAATTTTAGAGGCTTAACGATAAATCAATACAATTAGTAGGTTATAGGAAAGAATAATAAAAGAGATTATTTGTCAGGAATATCACCTATATGAGTCTGAGGAACAAACAAGCTTTAGGATAGGCCAACCAACAATTGATAGCATATTTTGTTTGTCCCAATTCATAGAGAAGAAAATGGTTATATCAAAAGAAGTGTACCTACCTACTAACTTTTTTAGAACATTTATGACACAGTCACTCACAAAAGTTATTAAAGAATTATATAGACACGACAGCTAGAATTGGAATCGGAAATAAAGTAGCAGGTGAATTCATGACAACTAAGACTATGCACATTATTATGTTCCAATTTTATTTGATATATCTGTGGATAAAGTTTTAAGGTTATGGAAAAAAAGATATAAGAATCGAGGCTACAACTAATGTGTATATCTAGGATATCTGGGTATAAAATGGGACGAAGTGGGGAAGCAATTAAAGACAGATCAACTAGAGAAACAAATTTGATAGGATCACTGACCTCAGTGGTAGGGCAGCAAAACATCAGAAGATAAACAAAATAAGATATGTTACGACCGGTAAATATATATGGTTCAGAAGTCTAGGAAGTGTGGCAGTAACAAATAAAACTTTTTTTTAGAAAAGAAGATTTAGACTTGAACATATTTCAAATGAAAACGACACATGAACATAGAAAAAACGTTAATAGAATACAGATAAGCAACAACTGATATGGACCCCAGACGACTAAGTGAAGAACGACTCCCTAAAATATAATCTACGGAAATACAATCCCGGGAAGACAACCTATAACATGGCTACAGGGAATTATCAAAGCAATGTCAGAAAGAAATCTAGTCGACAACGGCTGGCAGAACAGACACATGGTAACTAGGAACTTAGAGACGTAGATGAACGCAATTAAAACAAGATTCGATTATTTGATAAATCAATATGTCTGCTGTCATTAAAGTTAGAGTAAGCTTCCTTTAGATATCATGAATTTTCAATAATGATTGTCACTCTATAAATTCAAATATTTTAGTTTATACAGAAATGTTATTCTTATTATACTGATTAGTTTAACATGAAATAAACGATGTTCCCATTTGAGGTTAATTTTTAAATTTGCCGCCATTTACATTGATGTTATTTGACAGATGACAAGTAGAAATATTCCGGTTATTAAAAATGGGGAGATATAGGATTGAGCAACGCGTATTTATTATGAAAAATTATTTTAATTTGGTGAAAGTTGTGCAGAAGTTGGAAAAAACAATCCTACCGAATATGGAAGAGAAAATTGCCCGTCAAATGTTACCATTGGAAATATTGTTCAAAAATTTGTGGAAACTGATTCAGTAAAAGATGAGAAAAAAAATTTTGCAGCTGTTACTGATAGTGTTGTTGAACAACCTAAAACATCAATTCGTCATCGTGCACAGGAATTGAGCATTCCAAAAACCACTTTAATCAGTATTTTGCACAAAGATCTACATTTAAAGGCTTACAAGATTCAGATAACGCAAAAAATAAAGCCAACAGACTTTGGTTTACATCGTCAATCCGTTAATTGGTCCATACAACAGAAACTTGAAAATGCGAATTTTTTCAACAACAAAATCATCTTCAGCGATAAAGCACATTTTGAATTGGATGTATTTGTTAACAAGCAAAACTGTCGAATCTGTAGTGAAGCAAATTCAGAAATAACGGAAAGACCGATGCGTCCACAAAAACTAACTGTTTGGTGTGGTTTTTGGACTGGTGGAGTGATTGGTCATACTTTTTTGAAGATGACAATGGAAATGCTGTCACTGTGACTGGTGATCGATATCGAACGATGATTACTACATTTTGTGGGATGAAATAGAGCATATTGATAAGCAGAATATGTGGTTCCAACAGGACGTTGCAGCATGTCATTCAGCGGCAGAAACAATCATTCTTCTGGAACAGAAATTTGGAAATCGAATAATTGCTCGAAGAGGAAACAATAATTGGCTCTCTAGATCTTCCGATCTAACACGTCTAGATTTTTTCCTATGGAACTATTTGAAAGAAAAGGTCTATGCCAACGATCCACAAACAATTGATGACCTAAAGGAGAACATTATTGACTGTTTTCAAGTAATTGAACCCCAGTTATGCCAGAAAATTATCGAAAATTTTGGCAAAAGATTAGAAGCTTGTCGTATAGCAGCAGGGCGTCACTTACAAGATATTGTTTTCCATTACTAAACCGAAACAATTGTACTATCATTTGAAATAAAAGATTTGATCATTCTCAAATAATTTTTATTTTATTAAAATTAACCTCAAATTGGAACACCCTTTAGATAAATCCTCTGGTGTACTAAGCTAGAAATAATTTAGTTATTATTCCCACTTTTAAAACTTATGCAGAAATAAGTTGCAAAGGACAAAACTATATGAAATTGTATCTAAATATTTATCGATAATAGACATAATATTATTTTTAAAAAGATATTGGTTTAGATAAGCAAAATATTTTTTTCTATGTTCTGAAACTACAAGTTTACAACTTAATAATTTGTTAGCAAAGATTAGTTGTAATTAGGAGCTTTGCAGCTTAATATTTTTTTAAATTTGACTATCAGTAACATTCGCCAATAACAACAAAAGTTATCACCAACAAAGTAGTATAGAAAGTGCAGATTATTGAGCTAAGGTAATAGTGAAAAATATGGAAGTGGATTCGAAGCTGAGGCATAAACTTTTTTATTTATTTTTTTTTAATGGAAAAAAAGAAAAGAATTTATATGTGAAGAGAAATTTGGAGTAAAGGAAACCTAATTTTTTTATAACCTTGTAAAAATAATAAATATGCCTGTTAAAATTCAGGAAAAACAAATATTTATGGACGAAATGACAAATGTTCATGTTCAGTACAATTAAAAAGCTGGAGTGCCTTGAATTTAATACAATTAAAATTAAAATATCAGTTCAATATTATAACAGTTCTGCACACATTACCCCCAAAGACAAGTTTAATAACTGAAATTGTTTAAGTTTGATGTTATTTTACTTAATAAATATTGAAACTCATATCTATAGCTATGGTTTACATTCATGATTAAAATTTTATTCTTTATTTCTTCTAAAGGATAAATTGAAGGTCAGAGAAAAAATACAAAGAACGCCAACTTAGGACAAAAATGGAAGTTATGCTATAAGCAACATACTGTATTATAATTTTACACCTTTTCATGTTCAGCTCTAATATATCACAATAACTTTAGAGGATTGTTATTTATGTGTTTTCAAAATGCGTGACATAAGAGAAACTTTAATACAAAGAACTTGGTTGTGTATCTACATACGATCAACCGACGCTGACTGTCTAAATTATTCATCTCCTGTAAAATGGGTTTTGCTCTGCTAAAATTGATGAAATGGTTGAGTGGGATTTAAGTATAAAAAGAAAAACACCATTTCAAAAGAAGACTTCTTTATATATACTTATACTTTTAAAATATAAAACATTTATACAATAACATGAACTAACATTCTAAGGAAAGTGGTGATCCAAGATGAAAATGAAATTTGGGAGAACTAGATCAAAGTTTAATAAAAACACCACAAATTTTATTTGTTCATTTCTTGATTTCGTTTTCTGATTTTTTTTGATAGTTTCATTAGTCTGTCAATTGTCAGTCATTTTAAGGTATTAAGCGTTAATCAGAAAAGTAAAAATAAAACAGTTCATTTTAGTCTAATTTACCTTTATGCACTTGTCCATGTTGATAAATGCAGACATAAATTAATATACTGATGTGAGCAAAGGCACTAATTGAAGATTAACCACAGGGAGGTTAGAGAGAGACAAACTCTGACGTAAGCTTGAGGCAAGGAGGAGGAGGGGGTGGCGGTAGCTCCGTCAACATAGGGCCTGTAGCATCTGGTAGAGACAAAGTTGAGCTACCTCCTGCAGTCACTCTAGGACCCATGTTATCGTACTGAGGAGGAGTAGTGAACTGGCGTCTTGGCAACGTTGCCATTCCATGGTACACTGGTTTAGATCTTTGTGGTAAGTCCAGCAAATCTGGACACCTAGAGACGTCAATCGAGGGATCCCGATTAACTGATACTGAAATGAAGATATTCCCGTAAGCTCCAGCGGGTAGAGTGCTGCTGGAAAACTCAGGTGGCGGGGGAAATACCGCCAACGGCAACGGTTCTCTTTCGATAGTAATGTGTACAGGTGGATCCAAAAGCTCAGCTTCAGGACCCAACGCTTCACAACTCCCCATTCCCCGTTCCGTCGTAGTGGCTATGCTAACGTCTAACAGTTTCTTTTCTTGATCCGTGAAACTGACGCTAGCTTTTAAGTTCCTCCTTTGATTCGTATTTTTGGCTTTTAAACAGCACACTACTATCACGGTTATCACAGCAGAAAATCCCACTGCAACACTAACCAACACTAATCCCCACCAAACAATTTTAGTGTCTGATTTACTGAGTGTCGTTGCAGTGACAACTTCCGGAAGCACTAAACTCACGTTCACAGACGTTGCGGCTAGAATATTTTTGGCAATGCACGTATACAAACCCACGTCTGCTTCACTGACATTATAAATACTAATATTAGTCCATTTATCTAACAGTCCTTCCTCGGCCTCGACAACCAACCACGTATGATTGATGGGATGTCCTTCGTAGAGCCACGAAACTTGAGGCTCTGGATCACCAAGAACGTGACAACCGAAACTAATGTTTCCGCCAGCTTCAGCTTGAACTTGTTGTTGTGGAGAAGCGAATACTTGAGGCGGACAAGCGAATTCTTCAGACGACACGTCCTCCCAGACTCTGTTACTTACGGTCCCCGGTTCAGCGCAAGTTAGCGATACGGAATGCAGTTTACTAGCCAGAAACCAGTCACGAAAACCTCGCAAATCACAATCGCAACGCCAAGGATTCCCGTCGAGTGCGAGTGTCTTTAGATGAGCCACGTTCATGAATGCAGCCTCCGAAAGGTTTTTTAACAAATTGTATTTGAGATTGAGCGATTCTAATGACATCAGATGAACGAACGCACGTTTATTTACATATTCCAGTCGACAGTCTTCCAGATCTAAAGTTCTTAGGTGAGGTAAAGGTGGAAATTGGGCCCGAACTAATCGACTTAAAGGATTTCCGTTCAAATAAAGCACTCGCAAACGTTCATTCCCACGGAAGGTTTCCGGATCCAAACGTGTGATTTCATTATGCGATAGATCAACTTCTACGAGAATAATTAGATCTTTAAATGCTTCCGGATGGATTTCACTTACACCAGAATTCGTTAAGTAGATACGCTGAAGATTTATTAGGCCTACGGATTTGAAAGCGGCTCTGGGTATAACGGGGATGGAGTTCGCTGACAGATCCAGCACTTGCATGTCACCGTCGAGGGTGCCTGGAATTCCGGTGAAACCGGCTTCCTTGCAGATGGCTGTTTTTTTACCCGACGTCCATTTACAGCGACACGGAGTCGGGCAGTCTGTCCAGTCTGGTGCCGCAAGGGCTAACACTGCAGTAAATAAAAGCAAGAAAAATGCAGCCATAACTTGTCATCTTGCAAAATAAAGTTCATCACACAAAACCATCACTTCGACCCAGTTCAAGTCACTTAACATCACCGGATTACTACACTTTTTTCGGAATTTTTACAAGTTTCTGTAATAAACTTTGTTTTCAGCTTGCAACAATCAACCCATTCATTAAATACGGATGTGCATTTGGGCCACCAGTTCGTTGAGCCGCCTTCTATTTATAATTTAATTAGGTTAAGTTTAGATGCGGAACTGCGTTTCGCTGATGTTCCAGCGGAATTCGTAAACGTCGGGTCGGTCGAGAGAGAGTGTAAACGCGCAGAGAGGCGAAGACCCGCGTCCTCGCTCTGGATTTCTGTTCACCGCACTATGATGTTGGTCCGCAGCTTTATGGGTCGAGGCGCCTTCCAGTTGTTGCGTCGGCGTCGTTATAGTCAGGATGCGCCGCCCTGCCCTATGCAGCAAAGAACCTGCTGCTTCTATCGCCTGCCGGCTGCCGATTAATGTTTTGATTTTCGTCGCGTTACTATTTCATCATTAATGCGAACCTTAGAGAAGGAAAAAAACAACGTATAGCAAAGAGATCTTTCTGCTGCAACAAAATAAATCACCAATTTTTACGGGAAATTTTTCAGGAAGGGAAAACTGTATCTGGAAACGTTTCAATCTATTACTAGACTGGACTGGTAATAAATGTTTATAATGATGGCCAACAAAAAGTAGTTGTAGTATTTTTCACAGCGAAAGATCTAAAATAATTTTATTTTATAAAAGATTTTCGGAGTAAATTGTCAAGTCACAATTAAAAATTGTTTGTTAAATATTTTATTTGTTATTCAACGATGGTAAAAGTAATCGTTATATTTTAAAAAAACCGACTTCAACTGGCTTAAAATAAAAACCGTTTAGAAATCGTCTGCAAACAATAACTATTTGTCTTGTAAACGTTGTTTGTGGCATATTCTTGATTACTTTAATGTTTTTTTTTTGGGCAATAACACCACAATCGAAATCAAACGACGTATATTCAAGGAAAACCAAACGTTTCAAAGTCTATTCTGACTTCGTTGTCAATGGCTTTATATTTATTGATGTAAATTGCAAATTGAAAATTTTTAAGACCAATATTCCTTTAAGACCAATTGTCAGTTCTACAAATTCTCCGTGTAGTGAACTTTCAAATTTTATTTTAAACATTATTCTTCCTCTTACAGGTTCTGTTTCTCATCTAAAAAACAGTGCACATTTCTTGAAAAAACTGTCTCATATAGAATACAAAAGTACCTTTATAATAGCAAGTTTTAATAGTAAATCTTTATAACAATGTTCCTGTTTCCAAAACACTTCCAATAGTGAAACAACTACTAGAACGGGACTCTTCATTAAATCACCGAACTCAGTTATCAATTGAAACAATAATGGTACTACTAACATATTGTACCAAAACTACATACTTTCAATTAAACGATAACTTTTACCAACAGGATTTTGGCATGGCCATGGGTTCGTGTCTCTCATCAGCATTAAGTAACATATTTATGGAAAACTTTGCACAACACGTAATTTTATCAAAAGAAAATAAACCTTTAGTTTGGTGGCGTTACGTTGACGACATTTTCGTAATTTGGGAACACAATCTTGGAGAACTAGATAAATTATTAAATGACATAAATAACAAAGAGCCAACTATCAAATTTACCCTAGAAATTAAAGAAAATAACAAACTATCTTTCCTAGACATATTGATAACAAAAACAGAATCTTCATTCGAAACAGAAGTTTATAGAAAATCAACTCATACAAACAGATACCTAAATTTCAATTCAAATCATCCGAATACAGTAAAGAAAGGTGTCATTAAGTCATTATATGATAGAGCAAAGACCAACTGTTCTGATGATAATAAATTCAACAAAGAAAAATAATTATAAAAACTGTTCTCACTGGAAACAATTACCCCACAAAATTTATCAACAAAGAATTAAACAGACTTGAACAGAAAACAAACCTTCCGAATCAACTCAGAACTTCTCTTATTAACACTACTACTACTCAGGATAACTTCATTACAGTTACAACTATATAATATATACAGGATGTGTCAGAAAGACTGAAAAGAGTGGGCAACAGATTTAATGTTAAAACAATATTCCAAACAAGAAATACACTAAAATCTCTAATATCGAAAACAAAACCAACCAAGAAAACCCAGAACTCAAAAAACTGCATATACAAGATTCCTTGCGAATGCAATAAATTTTATATTGGAGAAACATTAAACGTAGGAATAAATGAACACAAGAATTACATAAAGAAACGACAATTTGAAAAATCAAAAATTTGCGAACATGCTTGGGACCTAAGCCATAAAATACAATTTGAAAATTCAACTATACTTCACAAAGAACAACATAAAACAAAACAAAAAATAAAAGAGTCTGCCTTAATTCTTTTGAATGAAGACCATTGTATCGCTTCTACTTTTGTTGAATTTAATCGTATCTGGTTACCGACAATTAAGGAAGAAATTATTAATGGTAACCTCCTTTTGAACAACCCAATATCGGGATAGTTCATAAGGTTTTTCCTAGGTTTTCCCTTATGACGTTAATGGGATCACTGAAACGCCACTTCTAAAGACAAGTCTTTCAAATCTTCTAATTTGAAAGCTGTTTAACTATAATACATGATCTTTAGAATTTTACCTGTATATCTAAAAACAACAAATTTTCCAATGTCAATTTAATTTTTGAATGTTCATCTAGGATTTTCTCTCAGGCAATGGTTTTTAAAAAATACAGATAAGTTAAGTACTTGAATATCAAGGTGTAGTATCTAAGGGCAGTTTGTGGAAACTGCCCGGAACACTAGTTGCCCTCTTATAGAAAAACACTCTCCCGCAGGATTAACTGTGAGAAAGTAGGTCTACAGATTTGTATTCCAGTATAATATGTTTTGTATTTTGTGTTGTACTTATCTGTTTTTTTGTGACGTTTCGATTCCTTATCAGGAATCGTTGTCGAACAATGTTTGTTTGAATGTTTTGCACTATATTCGCTTGACTTTTTTTGGTAATGTCAATTGACTGATTAATTGACTTTGAAGTTTCCTTTTTGATGTTCACTCGTCAGAAGTTGTTGCCATGCAACCGGTATCTCTACAGAGGGTGTCCCGATTTCTCCATTATTCAATAACATGTAGACAACTTCTTTAATTTTTCTTTTTTTTTGGTATGTTCTTCTTTAAGTAGTATTTTTGTCTTATTTCAGTCCATTTTGACCCGTGAGTACATGATTTTCCAATCGTGATTTGTCTATATGTATTCTTGAGACGTTGTATTGGTGCTCTTTTGTTCTAATTTGGAGTGGTCTTAATGTTTCACCGGTATACGTTTTTCCGCAGGCACAAGGTACACTGTACACACAATATTAGTCGTTTTATTTCGATTGTGGTGTGATTGCCCAAAAAAACATAAAAGTAAACAATCACTATTTTCGGACACATATTTTGTTTATGTGATTTAAGGTACAATTCTATTATATTGTGTTCTTATCTCCCCCTCTCTCTAATTTGTATTTTTTAACTTTTTTATTTGTTTTATTATTTGGACCACTTTCTAAGTGTAACTCTAATTCACCCTATATTGCAATCACACTATATTTGTTTATATGTATTCGTCACATAATATAAATAATTTGTCTATCATTTTCTGAATCTTCTTGTAGAACTATAATTCAACTCTACACGACGTTGCAACCGCCCTGCATAAATATTGACTCTATTGAGTGTTTCTATTTTTCTATGGTATAAATCACCATATATACCTATAATTTTACTTCGCCCCATATGTAAAGTATAAGCAACTACTTATGTCCCACACTATATAACATTTTTTAACGACCCTGTATAACTCCACCTTATATTTCAATCATCCTGTATGCGCAACTGTTTCTAACATATTGTGAACCTTCCACACTATAACCAAAATTTCCTTACTGCATATGCTTATTTAACATTTTTTAACGTTTTTTGATCGATTCTATATAACTATGGTTTTGCTTCACTCTTATTTCAACCACCTAGTATACGCAACTACTTATGTGCCACCCAATGTAATACTTTTTAATCACCCTGTATAACTTTCATTTTGTTCCACCTTATGTTTCAACCATCCTATATAAGCAACTGCTTTTGTACCACCCAATATCACATTTACTTGTAAGATTTTCTGAACCCACATGTATAACTGTAATTTTACATCGCCCTATATTTCAACTGCGCACATTGCTTGAATTGCCATGCACGCAGACACACACACCTACCACCGTATACCGTAAAGAAAAGATTGCTTACATAACAAATTTTCTTGTCAATACATTTCACTTTAAGCCCCGTAAAATGAAAACCGTTACAAACACCCTGTACTTTTATTGCATATCTTGATATTTATGATGAAAATTTGACATTTACATTAATTTTTACAGTTTTTTTGCGCATAATTTTTCGATTTTCAGAAAAACGGTATATTTTAAGTTATAGAAAATTGTACGGAATGAAGCAAGTGAAAATTCATTGAAATTCACTGAAGAGTAATCCCTTAATTACTGTTTTTTCTAATTTTCTGGAAAACCGTAAATGTCACGTTATAGAAAATTATATGGTACCTTTCTGTAACATTCCTTAAGGCAATGCCGTTTAATTCATGAAAATTGCCCCAACCGGTTTTGAAAAATCACTGAGCATACATAAAATATTTTGGTCAAGTGCGAGTTGGACTCGCATACTTAGGGTTCCGTACCACCTTCAAGATTCGAATATTCCAGTTTCAGACAAGCAGGGAATGAGAGAATTTTCTTAAATTTACCCTAATATCTTTTAAAGGAAGCGTTTTAAATTTCTAAAGAAAATACACTTTCATTATCCACACATAAACTTTTCATTTTATCTGCTTTAGGATTCGCTTGATTTTTATCACAATACATATGTATTTAATTTTGTAATTTGGCCCCCAAAAAGTAACATTAGAGTTTTATTTTACTAATAAACTTTCAGAAATGCCTTTTATAATCTACTGTCTGAGTTTTGAGGCTCTGTAGATTGGAAGAAAAACGGCAAAATAGGTCAAAGTTTAAATTATAAATTATTAAATCTGTTATTCAAATTATTTAAAAATATAAATAAAATATATTTTTCAAATTTTAAATAGTGTAGTTTCTAAAGTGGGAATTAAGTCGATGTTTAATATTTTTAATATCTTTTATACAAATAATTTAAAAATATGATGATATATTTTTAATTCACATAATGAGCCTTTTATCTGATATATTAAATGATGCGTTTGAAAACTGAATCTTTATTTTCCATTTAATTGTATAATTTGTCCCTAAAATTACTATGCGGGTTTTCTAGTAATTTATTTTCCGTTTAATTCTATTATTTGGAGGCCAAATAATAGAATTAGGTATTTTTTTATTTTTTTCCTATAAACAAAAAAAAATGAGGTCTTAGAGTTTGGGGAATAACGGGGAGAATGGGTAATTTTAAAAAAAAAAAAATTTAATATATTTTAAAATATTGATTTTAAAAAAATATATTTGTATCTATTCGTCATAATGAGCCCTGGGATTTGATATATTACATGACCCGTTAGAAACAATTATAATTTTTTATTTTCCATTTAATTCTATAATTTGCCCCCCAAAATGAATATTAGGGGTTTCTTCTTATTTTTCCAGTAAAGTTCAGGTGAGGGGTTATACTTGCAGTTTTTCAAAATTTTTCAGCTTATGGTTTCGGAGATAAGGGGGGAATGGGTACAATTTTTTATATTTTTGTTAATATCTTTTAATTAATTTATTTTATAAATATGGAAAAAATATATTTCTTTTCTTCATCATGAGCCCTTTTATTTGATATATAACATGCTGGGTTAGAAACAATTTTAATTTTATATTTTCCATTTAATTCTATAATTTGCTCCCCAAAAAAATATTAGGGCTTTTTCCTTATTTTTCCAGTAAAGTTCAGGTGAGGGGCTATACCTCCATTGTTTTTTCAAAATTTTCCAGCCTATGGTTTCGGAGATAGGGGGGGAATGGGTAAATTTTTGTTAATATCTTTTAATTAATTTATTTTAAAAATATGAAAAAAAATATATTTGTTTTCGTCATAATGAGCCCTTACATTTGATATATAACATGATGGGTTAGAAACAATTTTAATTTTAATTTTCCATTTAATTCTATAATTTGCCCCCCCCCCAAAATAAATATTAGGGGTTTCTCCTTAATTTTCCAGTATAGTTCAGGTGAGGGGCTATACCTCCATTTTTTTTTTCAAAATTATCCAGCTAATGGGAATGGGTAAATTTTTTTATATTTTTGTTAATATCTTTTAATTAATGTATTTTAAAAATATGACATATATATATATATATATATATATATATATATATATATATATATATATATATATTTGTTTTCGTCGTAATGAGCCCTTTCATTTGATATATAACATGATGGGTTAGAAACAATTTTAATTTTATATTTGCCATTTAATTCTGTAATTGGCCCCCCAAAATTATAAGTAGAGGTTTCTCCTTATTTTTCCAGTAAACTTCAGGTCAGAATCTATAAATCTATTTTTTTTTCAAAACTTTACGTTTTATAGTTTTGGAGATAAGGGGGGGGGTAAATTTTTTGTATATTTTCGTTAATATATTTTTAAATATATTTTTTTTAATATAAAAAAAAATATATATTTGTGTACCTCAGAATGAGACCTTTCATTTGATATATTACATGATGCGTTTGAAATGTTTTTTATTTTTAAATGTTTATTTTATTCTATAATTTGCTCCCCAAAATTAACATTAATGATTTCTCCTTAATTTTGCTGTAAAGTACGGGCAACGCTTTATATTTCCTATTTTTTTCAAAATTTTAGGCTCAGTAGTTTCGGGGATCAGGGGGGGGAAACGGTCGATTTTTTTAGTTTTTCCCCCCAGAAGTACCCCTAAAATCAATTTTTTTTTCTTTTACGATATGTTCTCCTGATCGGGTCCCCAAACTATACATTGATACCAAATTTCAACCTCTTCCGTCCAGTAGTTTAGGAGAAAATGGCTGTGATGTGACAGAGGCAGAAATCCTGAGTGATATTATAGGGTATCCGTATATTGTATATACGGAACCCTAAAAACGTGCCGACGAACTGATAACCTCCTCGTTTTTGGAAGTCGGTTAAAAACTAACCTATATTTTTTAATTCTCCCTATAATATTGAATATTTAATGACAAACGGAGCTACTGTACTAATTTACAGAGAAAAAATAGGCAAAATAGCTTACTCAAAATATTTTGAAAATCCTGGCACAGAATTTTATGTGAAACATAACTTATTTCTCAGTTTTGCTAATAAAAGTATTCTTTATGATTTCATCTCAAATAGATATTCTCTATACAACCGGTTTCGAATAAATTCCCCAAATCTCTATTCAATTTTTTAACCGAATTTCTCTAAAAAGAATTATTAGCTAAGAAACGTCTAAAGTCATTAATTTCGTTGATTTCGTACTAAAGAAAACTAATTAATAAATCTCAAGTAGTTCATTTATTAGCTCTTTGAGTTGTAACTCAAAACTCCCAGCTAAAACCCTCCTTTGATAAACAAGAATCTAATATTTAATGAATTCTTTTTGCTAGAATACAATAACTTTTCCAGAGAGGAGGATTCGGACCGAATTACAACAAAAAGGAACAAACACTGAAAATGGAATAAGTACGATAATATATTTTTTTATCGCACTGTGAAACAATTTTCTTATTTGAGCAAAAAGGAAATACGAGCCGTAAAAAGTATAATAGTGACTTTAAATATTAAATAAGCATTTCTCTTAGAAATATATGTACATAACATATACAGAGTGTTTTCAGTAACCGTGAATACATGCAAAAAAAAATTGTAATTTAATGCAAAATCGACTACTAATATCATATATTCTTGATCTACCGCTTTAACTGGATATTTTAAAACTAAGAAAACTAATTTACAGCAATAATGAAGTAATATTAGAGTGTGTTAAACTAGATATTATTCTTGGAATTTTTGTGTAAAAATTCCGGTAGTCGATTGCACTATGTTAGTACCCAATCATATCACTATTTATTGAATGCACTAAAACGGTGTAAACCTATTAGTTAAATCTACCACACTAGTACCGCATTGTATTTTTTTCATTTATACCTAAACGGTATATTCATCCGGGAATACATCCGCAGATTCTTACATAAAAAACTCGGAACATTTCAGGCGCATTCTCAACAGTATTTCTACAGAACCAGCAGACATCATAGCTAGTTTCGATGTTAAGAGCTTATACCCAAGCATACCAGTAGAAGAAGCACTTCAACAAATATCTGAGAATGAAGACCTCCCACAATTCATAATAGATTTGTCACGACACTGCCTCAAAAACTGCCTATTTTATGTTTGACAACCGCATATACAAAGAAGTCGACGGAACAGCAATGGGGTCCCCACTATCACCAGCGGTGGCAAACCTCTTCATGACATATTTTGAGAAAACCTAAAGCCAAAGCTATAGCTAAGATATGTTGATGATGTATTTGTCATATGGTCTTTCGGCAAACAAGAACTCCTGGAGCACCTAAACTCCATACACCCAAGGATTCAATTTACAGTAGAACTTGAAGAAAACAAACAGCTGCCTTTCCTTGACGTCCTCGTAAGAAAAAAACCCCAGAATGAACACTTCGACCCACCGCATATAGAAAGCCGCCACACACGAACAGATACTTAAACTACAAATCCCATCACCACCCTTCTCAAATACAGGGAGTGCCAACACGCAAGTTTCCAGATCCATACGACTGACCGACGACAATAACAAAACACACGAATTAAAACAGATAACTACCGCTCTACGACAAAACGGATACACAAACCACACAATCAAAAAGGCAATAGCACAACAAAACCATGAGCCAAAACCAAACGATGACCTCACCGAAAAAACAAAAGCAGTCTTACCATACATCAAAGGGACAACAGACAGAATTGGCCGAATTTTTCGAAGGCATGACATAGCGATGGCATACAAACCGCACCAGAGTATAGGCACAAGCTTAGGAAAACCAAAACCAAAAGTTAAACTTGAAAACCGAGGGGTATATTATATAACTTGCGGAATGTGCGACAAGGTATACGTTGGACAAACGAACAGGAGAATTTCAGCCCGTTTAGATTAGCACAGATTAGCTGTCAAAAATAAACAGACAACATCGGCCCTTTTCCAACACCAATAATAATCGGGCCATAAAATCAATTTCGATAGTTGCAAACAGATCGCACAATCAACTCATTACAAAACCAGACTAATACGAGAAGCAATCGAAATCGAGAAAAGTGAACATCTAAACAAATGACAGATGACGCCCTGCACCTAACACATGGAAGACAATTATTGATAGTGCCAAGTGAGACTTTGACGAAACGTCTGCAGGATTCAAACATGAATCAATATAACGAACGGATGTATTCCCGGATAAATATTCCTCCATATTGTTCCATCTGTGAAAGCCTACGACTAGACATATATATATATATATGTTATATCACACTTTCAAAATTTCTCTTTTTAAAAAAAGATTTTATTTATAGTTACACAATACTTTTAATAAAAATAATAACTTGAAAATAACAATGAAAATAATAAAACTTTATATAACAATTAAAAAGACAAAATGAGTGTTAAACTAAACTAGACAGAACTGTAAGTAATAATGAATGATGTTACAATGAAAAAGTATAATTTATAAACTAAGAACGCTGACTAAGGTGTCGCAGCGCTTGCAGTTCTCACGGATGTTCGTCTGCGGGTAACTGGAGACGACACGTGTTATGCTGACTCCGCTTGGGAACTGTTGCTAGGTTCTTTCATATAAGTCGATGGAATAACTTATATAACATATATATATATATATATATATATATATATATATATATATATATATATTATGTTTATTGACAAATTCATCTTAATAAAATCCTGCTTCGCGTCAGAAAAACAAATATTTTTAATATAATTAAGGTCTGCATTCGCCCTTTGAGTCATTAATTCACAGAATTCTAACCTTATGCCATAATCATCCTCAGAAAACAGTTGTAAAAGCTGTATTTTCTAGGAAAAAATTTGTTTCTGTATTGTATTTATACTCATGCCGTTTCAAATTTTACAATTCAAAATTTTTAATTTCTAGGTCACTACTCTGTAAAAAATAATTTTATTTTAAAAAATGATGTGCCAAAAAATTGGCAAAAAGGAGACCTTAAAAAATAGGTACTTGTAGAAGTGATATTTATCCCCGCCAAGGGGTTGAAATTGCAGGGAGATCCATACGTGTAAAATGTAAAATATAAATTAACGTGTTTTTTTTTGTCTATTTCGTTTACAGATATTTTCAAAATTATTTAAGGTAACTATCATAGAATATTAGTGTTTTAATTTGTAGTTGTGTTAAAATTGTTTAAGTATTATTTATAATGAGAGCCAACTAATGTATATTAAATGTGGGTTGTTGTAAGCACCAATACTGATAGCTGACGGCGTATTGGCACAAAGGAAATTGTATATATTTTAACATTCAATCAGTTAATAATTACATATAGGCGACAACTACTTTGTGATAATCAATATGATTTAAACAACTAAAAATGATCTGTTGATATTTAGAGAACTGCTGGGTCATCCCAGAAGACTTCTCCGACGTCCTAGGTGTGTTCAAAAAAGACTTTCTTGGGACACACGAATTAGTAACATTCGACGTCCCATGTCAGTACTGATGAAGTCCGAGACCATAAACGGACGTTCAGAGAAGGTCGAATATCCGAGTTCTTTAAGACGTAATTGGTTTGTGCATGTGCTATTAGGGCACATGACGGCATATATCTTAAGGTGCAACCAATTCACCTTTCATGAACCTTTCATAGTATCACCTTCCTTATTTCAATCAATTCTCGCTTCTCGCGTTCATTTTCCTTAACCACTTGGCAAGGAAGCCCGTAACCACTCTCCAGTTTCTACCATGACCCATCATTCTGCTACATTTACCCCGGTTATGGTGCACGTAATCGAATCTTCCATACTCGCTTGATACCCCGTACCTCTTGCAGCGAAAAGAAGGTGTATCCACTCCTCCATAGTACACAAATACATCATCATCAACCAAACGAACCCTGCTACTACCGAAAACACCTGAGGAACATAGTAGTTTGATTGTCTGTAATTAATAACTTTATCCAATGGATAGTACTTTAGTTTGCACCCACCTATGTTGCCATACCTCCCTCGATCTTATCCGTTTCTCCTTCCTTACCACCTTCCAGTCATCCCCCGTCTCAGTCGTTTGAATTATTATTCTCCTCTCTTCCGCTTCAAGCTCAACAGGTAGCAGTTCCGTGATGACGTACAACCTATTCGGTAGAAATAACTTGCTTAAAGTCAAAAACACCGCCTTTCTTTTCGCAACTACCCAGCTGACATGCTGGTTGAAGATACCTTTATAGCCAGGTTCCCAGGACTCTCTTATATTTACCTGGCCTAATCTCTGTTCCATCTATTTGGAATAATATATCTTTACATCTCCCAAAAGGTCCCCTCAAGCTAACACACTCAGCCTTCTTCGGCTCTAACATGAGCTTGACCGTAAGCCAGGCTATGTTGTCCTTTTCTACTAGTTGTCAACAAAGGGCAGTTTTATGCATCAGTCTGGCAAAGGAAGTCCCATTTTGGCCTGGTTAACCAATATCCGAAGACGAATTCTCAAAACTACAATGTTGTGTTTGTAATGTGATTACTTTAAAATCTATCTTTTTATTTAGTAATATAATAGCAACTAAATAACACTGTAATAAATGAAAAAGCTATATTGTTTGTACCTCCTGCAACGGCTCTCTTCCATGAGAAATTGACAATACGACTTCCGGAAAAAAGGCTCATAGGATAAAAGACCCCGCACAATCTTTATGGGAAATGGCTTTCGGTCATTTTTTTCAAATTAAAATATGTTATCACTCTTGAAGAGTAGATCAAAAATGCTTATGGGCACAAAGCTCCAGAGCCAATAGTTTAAGATCTACAGTCCCATAATTTGAAGCCATTACCTATAAGGACTCTATACTACTTCCAAATCATCCAAATGACTAATACAAATAGAACCACGGCCCTCAGTCCGGGGCACCCCTTAGGTGGGGAGAGGGTGCTAAGAATCCCCCCGTTAAACATAATCAAACACCACATATATAACAAAACAACACGAATTGCCACATGGAATGTGCGCAGTTTATACATGGCTGGAAAACTCGCCAACGACGATGCAGAGAGGAATAGACTACAAATCGAAATATTGGGCCTTAGCGAAGTTCGATGGCCCGGCTCAGGAAAACAAAAAACCAATCATGGTGTCATATATTATTCTGGAGGTAATGATCCTAAACACCGTTATAGGGTGGCCATCATGATCACGCCCGAATTAGAAAAATCTGTTGTGGATTTCATCCCATTAGGAGAGCGAGTCATGCTACTAAAGCTAAAAACCTCACACCGTGTTCTGAACATTATACAGGCATATGCACCAACCAATGATAAAACGGATGCCATGGTTGAAGACTTTTATGCCGAGCTCGAAGAAGCCTTGAAACTAACAAAAATGGCGAGATTACAATAATTCTTGGAGATTTTAACGCAACGATTGGATCAGGAAATGATGATGGAGATTATGTCGGAAAATATGGTCTGGGAGAACGGAATGAAAAAGGCGATCGACTTGCACAGTTTTGCTCAGAACAACGACTAAGCATTGCCAACACTTTTTTCAAGCTCGACAAACGACGTTTATACACTTGGCGTTCACCTGCTGATCGAGATGGACACATCATAAGAAATCAAATAGGTTACATTCTCGTAAGACACGAATATAAAAAGTGTATTAAATCAGTCAAAACATACCCTGGAACGGACATCAACAGCGATCATAACCCAGTTGTGATGGACATTAAAATACGCCGCATTGTCAAATCGAAACCGGTCCCACGACAGAAACGTATTGATATAAGGAAACTCGAGAATCCTGCAGAAAGAACACAAATTAGTCAAAAACTCGAGAACAGGTTGAAAGAAGCTGAGAGATCTATAAACAACGAATCAGATGAAGACATTGAGTCCTCATGGGAAGTTCTGAAAAAAGCGTTGACTACGACCCAGGAGACCGAGATTGGATTTGCAAACAACATAAAAAAAACAGGAGTGGATGACCGATGAAATCCTCACACTTATAAACGAACGAAGAGAGCAGAAACACAAAAATACAGATAAATATGACGAAATTAACAGGCTCATTCGTGCAATATGCAGGCAAGCCAAAGAATCTTGGCTAGCGAACAAATGCACGGAAATAGAAATACTTCAGGCGAAGCACGACCTCTTTAACTTACACAAGAATATCAAAGAGCTTACAGGCAGGCAGCAAAAAGGTCACAGTGGAATATTAAGGGGTTCCAATAATGAAATTCTTATAGGAGTAGACGAGAAACTAAAAAGATGTCAAACATGCAATTAAACTGCAAAAGAACAGAAGGGCAGTTAGGCCTGACAATGTGCATGCGGAAATCTTTAAACTCGCAGCTGCCGAAGACTAAATCTCATTATTTAACCGAATGTACAAAGTCGGAAAAATACCCACAGACTGGCTGACATCCACTTTGCCAAAGAAGAACAGGGCATCACAATGTGACGAATACCGCATGATCAGTTTGATGTCCCACGCCTTGAAGATATTCTTGCGGATCATTCATACCCATATATACAGAAAATGTGAGTCCGTAATTGATCGTTCGCAATTTGGCTTTAGGAACGGAACGGGTACCCGAGAAGCCCTTTTCTCTCTGAATGTGCTAACCCAGAGATGTAGGGACATGAATGTCGATGTATTCACATGCTTTATTGACTATAAAAAAGCATTTGACTGTGTGTCTCATCAAAAAATGATCAACATCCTAAAATCAACCGGGATCGATGCTCAAGATCTAAAGATCATTACCGAACTCTACTGGCACCAAACAGCAACAGTCAAAATCGAAGGGTCCACATCAGAAGAAATAGCAATAAGAAGAGGCGTGCGACAAGGATGTGTAATATCCCCACTGCTGTTTAACCTCTACTCAGAGGCAATATTCATCGAAGCCCTCGAAAATTCAACTGCAGGCATAAAGATCAATGGAATCAATATAAGTAACCTTCGATACGCAGATGACACCGTCGTGTTAGCCAGCAGCATAACAGAACTTCAATCCCTTATGGACCTTATCGTGGAGCATAGCGAGAACTTCGGGCTTTATATGAATATATCCAAGACCAAACTAATGGTATTCTCAAAATCACCAAGACCCGCTACTATAGTGATCAACGGAGAGAACATTGCACAAGTGCCATCTATAAAATACTTGGGTATACTAGTTAACCAGCAATGCGACCCAAAGGCCGCAATTAGATCAAGAATCGCGCAAGCACGGAAAATTCTGAATAACATGAAGACACTTCTGGCAAATCGAAACCTCAGCCTAGAACTCCGGATCAGATTACTTCGTTGCTACATCTTCCCTGTTCTTCTATACGGATGTGAGAGCTGGACCATCGATGCAACCACAGGCCTACAGGCGAATGCTGCGAATATCTTGGACAGCACATCAGACAAACATAGAGGTTATGCAGCAAATGGGTAAACATAAAGAACTCCTAACGACAATCAAAGAGAGAAAACTGCAGTACCTAGGACATATAATAATAGGTGAACGATATGAGATTCTCTCCCTGATAATTGAAGGAAAGATCGAAGGAAAACGGTCAGTCGGACGTAGACAAAATTCATGGATGAGAGGCTTACGCAAATGGTTCGAACAGACATCTAACAGAGATTTTTCGGGCTGCGGTTTCCCGCACAACCTTAGCCATTTGGATCGCCAACCTTCGTAGGGAGATGGCGTCCTAAGAAGAAGACCTATAAGGAATCTAGACCACGTCAACTTTAGAGGGCTGTAGACCCAAAACTATTGTCTCTGGAGTTTTGTGCCCATAAACACTTTGAATCTACTTTTGAAGAGCTATCAGATACTTTAATTTGGGAAAATTTGACAGAAAGCCATTTCCCATAAGAATTCTGGACCACGTCAACTTTGGAGGGCTGTAGATCTTAAACTATTGGCTGTGGAATTTTGTGCCCATGAGTTCTTCTGATCTACTCTTCAAGAGCTATCGCATACTTTAATTTGAAGAAAAAATGTCCGAAAGCCATTTCCCAGAAGGATTCTGAACCACGTCAACTTTAGAGGGCTGTAGATCCTCAACTATTGGCTCCGGAGCTTTGTACCCCTGAGCGCTTTTGAATTACTCTTGAAGAGCTATCAAATACTTAATTTTGAAAAAAATTGGCCGAAAGTCACTTCCCAAAAGAATTCCGGACCACGTCAACTTTAGAGGGCTGTAGATCCTAAACTATTGGCTCTGGAGCCTTGTGTCCCTGAGCACTTTTGATCTACTCTTCAAGAGCTATCACATAATTTAATTTGAAAAAATTTGGCCGAAAGCCATTTCCCATAAGGATTCTGCGGGGTCCTTTGGATTATTTAAACCCAGTATATGTCAATCCATTAAAATTCTCTGTATGAATCCAACTTTATTGGAAAAATTGTACATTAAATTGATTTACAAACCCCTACTATAATTTAAAGAAACAGATCCTCGTATAGGGATTGTTCGAAATAGAAAGTTAACACAGAATTGAACAAGCTGAAATGATAATAAAACCCGGAAAAGACCCATCGGAAAGGTACAGAGTATTTGGGTGGAATCGATAAGCATTCCCAAGTCGGAATTAGGAAACCCTCATAAATTCAACCAAGAACTGTCTGATTCGAGAAACAGAAATAATTTGTGATTTTAGGAGAAGCACATAAAATAAACTGTGGAGATTTAAAGGCATAACTGCTACGATAAACAATGACCGGCGGAACGTCTGTAATGTACGATATGGGAATCTTGCATGTCCTCGACAAGAGATTTTAAATATAAAGCAATTTATCTTCGTTTTTAGCTGTGCCGGTGTTTAAATTTATACTGGTCAGAGATATGAAATGTAGGTCATCAAACATAAAGCCTGTATTTTTTAGGGTTCCGTAAATACAATATACGGATACCCTTATAATATCACTCCGGATATCTGCCTGTGTCACATCACAACCATTTTCTGCTAAACTACTGGACGGAAGAGGTTGAAATTTGGTATCAATGTATAGTTTGGTGACCCGATCAGGAGTACACATCGTAAAAGAAAAAATTTTAGAGGTACTTCTGGGGGGAAAAACTAAAAAAATCGAGCGTTCCCCCCCTGATCTCCGAAACTACTGAGCCTAAAATTTTGAAAAAAATAGGAAATATAGAACGTTGCCCGAACTTTACAGGAAAAATAAGGAGAAACCATTAATATTAATTTTGGGGAGCAAATTATAGAATTAAATAAAAATTTAAAAATTAAAAAAAATTCATACGCATCATGTAATATATCAAAGGAAAGGTCTTATTCTGAGGAACACAAATATATTTTTTTCATATTTAAAAAGATATTAACGACAATATACCAAAATTTACCCATTCCCCCCCCCACTTATCTCCGAAACTATAAAACGTAAAGTTTTGAAAAAAAAAATAGATTTATAGGTTCTGACCTGAAGTTTACTGGAAAAGGAAAAATAAGGAGAAACCTCTACTTTTAATTTTGGGGGTCAAATTAATGAATTAAATGGAAAATATAAAATTAAAATTGTTTCTAACCCATCATGTTATATATCATATGAGAGGCCTCATTACGACGAAAACAAATATATTTTTTTCATATTTTTAAAATAAAATTAATTAAAAGATATTAACAAAAATATTAAAAAATTTACCCATTCCCCCCCTTATCTCCGAAACCATAAGCTGGAAAATTTTGAAAAAAAATGGAGGTATAGCCCCTCACTTAAACTTTACTGGAAAATTAAGGAGAAACCCGTAATATTTATTTTGGGGGGCAAATTACAGAATTAAATGGAAAATTAAAATTAAAATTGTTTCTAACCCATCATGTTATATATCAAATGAAAGGGCTCATTATGACGAATACAATTATATTTTTTTAATTGTTTTAAAATGAATATTTTAAAATATATTTAAAAAATATTTTAAAAAAATTACCCATTCTCCCGGTTATTTCCCAAACTCTAAGACCTCATTTTTTTTTGTTTATAGGAAAAATATGAAAAAATCCCTAATTCTATTATTTGGCCCCCAAATAATAGAATTAAACCGAAAATAAATTATTAGAAAACCCCCATAGTAATTTTAGAGACAAATTATACAATTAAATGGAAAATAAAGATTCCATTTTCAAACGCATCATGTAATATATCAGATAAAAGGCTCATTATGTGAATTACAAATATATCATATGTTTAAATCATTTGTATAAAAGATATTAAAAAAAATATCAAACATCGACTTAATTCCCACTTTAGAAACTACACTATTTAAATTTTGAAAAATATATTTTATTTATATTTTTAAATAATTTGAATAACAGATTTAATAATTTACAATTTAAACTTTGACCTATTTTGCCCTTTTTCTTCCAATCTACAGAGCCTCAAAACTCAGACAGTAGATTATAAAAGGCATCTCTGAAAGTTTATTAGCAAAATAAAACTCTAATGTTACTCTAAATTAGAAAATTAAATACGTGATAAAAATCAAGCAAATCCTAAAGCAGATAAAATAAAAAGTCTATGTGTGGAAAATCAAAGTGTATATTTTTTATAAATTTAAAATAATTCCTTTTAAAGATATTGGAGTAAATATAAGAAAATGCACTCATTCCCTGCTTGTCTGAAACTGGAATATTCGAATCTTGAAGGTGGTACGGAACCCTAAGTATGCGAGTCCAACCCGCACTTGACCAAATTATTTTTTATTTACGTTAGTTGAGAATAATGCATTGGGCATACAGATCTTGTTATGACCTAATAAGTTTTGTCACATGATATGACAAATAATATTTAATAGAGCTCTGTTGAGGCCAGTTTGTTGGGGGTACCCATACGCATACCAAATTGTCTTTGAAAACAGTTTTAGGGTTCTGAATAGCTGATGAACGGAAACGCTTGTGTTCTTCCGAAGTATTTGGGAAATTTGCGAGTAATAGAAAGTTTTTTCAGAAACAGATTCTGATTTGAGAACAGTACTTTTATGTTGAAGATTTACAAAATCCAACTTTTATCGCCCATTTATATTAACAGAAAATACTGATACTCTAGGGAAGTTAGTATTTTCAATCGCAAAAAAGTTTTGATTGGCTTTCCTTGAAGAATGTATATAGCATAACACATAAAAACTGTTGTTAACAAATTTTTATTTTTAAGTAATTTCGAAAAGATTGTTGAGGAGGTCTTGAATTATTTTGTCTGTTCATTGGGTTTTCTCTCCTCCAAATTTTTTCTTATCTGTGTATGGAGACATTTCAACTCCGAGTCTGGAGTCGTTGTGAATCGTTTCGTCAATTTGGCAGTGTCAAATTTTTTGACAAACAACAAATTCAAGATCAAAGCGAAATTTTTTTTAGAAAAAACCTCGAAAACAACACTAAACGATTGACAACGACTCCAGACTCGGAGTTGAAACGTCTCCATACACAGATAAGAAAAAATTTGGAGGCGAGAAAACCCAATGAACAGACAAAAAAAATTTATTTCTTAATCAATTATAAGGAGTGTTTAAAGTTGGAAAACTCGCAATTTTAGCAGTTTTTGTAACTTTTCAGTAATTGAATGAAAAGTTCTAGTGTCTAAAGTACGTTTGTTTGATACGTAATTTCAATAGCGACTAAATTATAGGTTCATATAGTCGACCAAGTAATTAGTTATTGAGTTATTTGGAAAAAACTGTAAAAAATACGCAATTTTCAATCATCCATATTTATTGTATAAGATACGTTGAAATTTTGAAACTCGGCAGAATCTTTCATTTCTACGAGGTAAATAACTGGTAACAATCTCGAAGTTACAGCTCAGCAGATTTTCTTGCAAATCTGATTTTTTTCCAGGGCTTTCGATTTTAGGTGAAGTTTACAATGCTCCCATTTTGAGCTACATTAATATTTTAACCATCTGAACGGAACATATTAATTATTAGATCTTTCCGTATAATCCCTGATAAATTAATTTTCTTTTGGTTTTGTTTTATTGTATGTGAAATCAGTTTGAAAGCCTGCATTTTCATATTTGAATTTAAATAAAATGTATTGGAAGGCTCCTCATTTTACTACTGAGTTCGAAGTGACATTCATTTCAAATCGCTTTAATTCTATCCCTAATACAAATGCCATGCCAACTGTCAAACTGTCTGCTGATAACCCAGGGACAAGAAACGGTGGCATATCATAAATAGTCCATAAAATGCAGAATTTGAAGTTAAATTTCTAGACAATAGAACGAACTCAAAAGAATATTAATATATGAGGAGTTTTACCGAAAGATTTGATAATTACCATTCAGATTTATAAAAAAGTAATTTGATGCAGAATAGGAGCGTTGTAAACATGACCAAAAATAAAGAGCTCTCGCTAAAAAATTACATTTGTGAAAAAACCTTCAAAGCCATAACGTAATTTTGAACAGTTATTTTCGATAGGCAAATGAAACATTTTGCCAAGTTTTATCGTTCTAAATTGTTTTATATAAGAGTTACGAGTGATTGAGAAATTCGACTTTTTGCACATTTTTCGCGAATAGCACATTTATTAATTAACCAATCCTATCGGTCAACATCTCAGTAAGTAGGCTCTAAAAATGCGCATACAACACACTTACCTTTGATAATGTAATGTTTTTATTTTCACTCTCGGGTTCAGTTCTTGGATTTATTTAAATACACAGTCCAGCTGACTCTAATTTATTTTCACTACTTTAACACAATTTATATTCACCGAACTATTTACAATTTATCTCTACTTAAATATACGGCTGTCGCATACTGAATGAATCCCATAGCCGTATTGATATATTTCTCTCGGAATTGTCTAGTAAGTCAAGGAACCATCGGGGAACTTCTTTCATGTGTTCTGGAAGCTTCAAGGGAATTCGACGAATTCCTATTACCGGCAACAGCCAGCCTCGGTATGAGAGACAAAATATTTCGTATTCCCACAAGCATCGGAAGAATGTCGCTTCCACGAGTTGGTTGATGGCCAATTGCACCAGCTATCGGATGAACTATCGTAACAATAATTTATTCTGTTGCTGAGAAGTCACCAAAACTGCCAATAGTAGTTTTTTGCTACTTTAACCACCTAGTATACTTAACTAAGGAGTAAAAATGTGTTAGCAAAACTTTTTTGTGTTATGCGGTGTACCTTCTTCAATAAAAACAATTCAAACACCTGCACAATTCTTTTTCAAAAATGGTACTAAAATAATGCTAAGTTCCCTACACTAAAATGATAGTTTGTATCCGAGTTATAGAGCTTTGAAAATGGTAATTTTTGGGTTTTTTCCAACAAATTAAACCGCTTATTCTCAAAAACAATCCACTTTGCCAAAAATTAGAAGAGCCCTTTGATATTCCGAATGACCTAAAAACCCAAGAAAACCGGAAAAAGTTGATTTTTTTGTGTTCAATAAACGTTTAAACTGTTTCTCGACCAGGTTACCATCTGGCAACCTTCGTCTTTGTTTTTAGGAGACCTTTTTGCATACGAATCAACAGAAAAACGAATCTGAATAATTTTTATATCGAGAGCGAAGCTCCTGCCTAGCCTACTAGGTCCTAAAGCTGAACTGACGTTACTGACTGACATTGAGTCATGATGTGCATTATGCTGTACGAAAAGTACTCGATACCTTTGTTTCGATACTTTTACGAGTACGATACTTTTTTCGATACTACTCATGAGTACAGAATCGATACTTTCTATTCGATTTCATGTCCCTACGTATGGCATGTAAAATTATTTAAATATACTTACATGAAATCGATGTCACCTGATGTTGAAATTAAATACCAGAATACTCAAGGTTTTTAACACAAAACTAATGTCTCTGCTTCTTCTTCTTTCAAGGTTGGCCTATCGGCCGGTTTTGGTCTTGATCTTTCGATCTTATGACCATAAACAAGTGTCTTTAAGCACTAGTGAATCCAGGGGGTGGGCTAAGCGGCAGAGCCCCCCCCCCCCCTAAATCATCTGAGTGGTACGCTTTGTTAGAGTTTGTTGTGCTAAAATCAACCTTCAGTGTCGTCAAGCCCCCCTTCCCCAAACGAGATCAAGCCCCTCCCAAATGACAATCCTGAATTAGCCCCTGTCTTTAAGTAAATAACTGTATAATGTATGTTAATTTCTTTAAATGTCTGTCGATTAGTAAAATAAATATTTCGGGTTACTATGTGCTATCTTCTGTACATGTTTTTCAGGATGCTGCTTACTGCTTAATATAGTGATATCTAGCCACTATATAAAACTGATTAATTCTGATTACTTAATGTTCATTTAGGATTTGATCCAGAATGAATATATTGTGAAAAACTAATTCTTGAAATAAAAATATGTTATTTTTCACCATTCACCCCCGGCTATTTCACTAAACTACACAAATAAATCACTACCTGAGCGTTTTTATCACTTTTAAAGCATCACTGGGGACTGACTATAATGGGGTTGAGGTCTTGAGAATAGAAACTAGACAAAATTCACGGTAACTATTTCGAAGAAGCGAGATGTAAAGACCGACATCTAGGACATTCAATTATGGGAAGTGCAACTGATGAAGGTTCCCTAACCAGAAACAATGTATATTATATAAATAGTTTTTTTATGATCAGTACGGGGAACTCGGAAACTAGCAGAGATAGTGCAATGGTTAAATTGGGAAAGATTTGCAGTTTTACTGCCCCAATTTAATAATGACACTTTCGGATTTTTGTAAAAAGTCATGACTTACTAGATATTTTGAAAAAACGAAATTCTGGCGATTTAGTCAAATCCCTCTAGCTCCTTTGTTTTTGATTTTATAAAAAAGGTGTAAATATCAAAATTAAAGGGAATTGTATCCCGAATATGATTTTCATATCCTCGTTTGCGTGACAGCTCTCGTTTTCTAGATATGACACAAACTTATCTTTATTTGAATGGAAACCATAGTTGGCTATGAACTCAAAAAATAGGACATTTCTAGAGATTTTCAACGATATAATACTCGATATAGTTATTCATAAAAATAAAGGAGTTATGGATGCTTTTCTCTCTTATTTTCACTTTAACGGGTAGCCATGAAAAAGATTGTTTTCACTTTGACGTTTCCTCATTTGAGAGTAATTCCATTAGTAGTGCTGTACTAAAAGTCGATAATGACAAGTTTTCGTGATAAATGAATATAAATATTATATCATATGCCATAAAAATTCAGTGCGTGCAGCTGAGGAATACTTTCATAAATATTTTAATCGTCGTCAGCCTGCTTACATTTAAGAGGCTTTACGATAGTATACGCAGATATGGATCTTTTACTAAACCACCAAAGGAACGTAATCAAATTCAAGTTTCCATTATAGGTGTTATGGTCAGATGAAACTAGATTAACTGTGGTATGTTCAATAGACACAATGAGCATATCTGGGCTAAAGAAAACCCTTTCCACGTAGAACAAAGACGACCCCAGATAAAATTTGGTTTTAATGTTTGGTGTGGTATCATAGGGTCTACTATTCTGGGACCTTTTATCTATGACGAATCACTTACTGGGGAGTGCTACTTGCATTTCTTGCAATACACTTTTCAAGACATGTTGCATAATTTGAATTTGAGAACTCGTTTAGAAATTGAGTGGTTCCAACATGATGGAGCACCTGCTCATAACTCGTTATTAGTAAGACAACACTTAGATAATATCTATCCAAACTCTTGGATAGGAAGAAATAGCCCACGCCAATGGGCACCCCGGTCTCCCGATTTGGCAGTTATAGACTTCTATTTATGGGGTGCGCTAAAAAACAAAGTATACAAAAGAAAGTATGAGACAGTTGGTGACCTAAGGGTGGCGGTATTACAAGCAATTGAAGAAATTGATAGGCGGTCTGTGAGAAAAGCGGTAATGTCAATCTTAAAAAGATGCAATTTTTGTCTAAATAACAATGGTGGACTTTTCGAACATAAATTGTAACCATTATTAAGTACTTTAATTTCTTAAGTTTTCGTAAGTACCTACTGATTTAGTTTTTACGTTATATCTGAGAAATGTTTTTTGGAATAGTTATTAATAAATAAATCTATTTCATGGCTAACTAGGTTTAAAGTGAAAATAACCGCTAAAAATGTCCGATTTTTTGAGTTCATAGCCAACTATGGTTTCTATTCAAAAAAAGATAAGTTTCCCTTCAATTTTGATATTTATACTTTTTTTATAAAATCAAAAACAAAGGAGCTAGGGATATTTGACTAAATCGACAGAATTTCGTTTTTTCAAAATATCTAGTAAGCCATGACTTTTTACAAAAATCTGAAAGTGTCATTAAATTGGGCCAGTAAAACTACAAATCTTTCCCAATTTGACCATTTCTCTATCTCCGCTAGTTTCCGAGATCTCCATACTGATTATCAAAAAAAACTTACCCTATATTGTCTTGTATATAAAAAAATGACACCTCGAAGAGAGTATACTGTTTTCCTTAACTCAACACGCACACACACATATGTGGTCGCCTCGCCAGTGTCTATTTAATTTTAAATTATTACACTAAAGATGTTCTCTCAAACATTCCAACAAAATATACTTTCAATTCTTTGCATTTCAAAATTATCAGTGAAGCGGAAGAAACGCTAATATAAAAATGCTAGATTGACAAACAATAATTGTGTACTCTTTTGAAGTCAGTTTCAATTATTTTGCTGTATATATCATTACACAACAAATCCTTCCATTATTTATTTGTTCCGTTAAACATTTGTTTATTATCGGATGCGCTGCTACCTAAACCGCTTTGGTACACCTATAAATGAGCTTATCTTGCATTTTCCCTAATGTGAATGTAAAAACTCACGCTACCGTGCCAGCTACGAATTTTAATCGAGTTTATGTTGTGTATGTGATAAAAGTTTTCTTTCTGTTGCATAATTTTATAATATATAAAGTAAAGAACTTTAGTGTTGTTAAAACTTTGTTCATTTTGTTTCAGTGGATATTTTTGAATGCCAAATTATGTGAGGTGCAAATATTAAATTAAATTTATTAACCCAGGGGTAAACAACTTTTGTTATTTGGTTATACATGTCCAGTGGTTGAATGTGCAATAAAAGTAACTCGAGTCAGTCACCGTTTTCCAATTTAGACGCACAGAGAGGCACGGTACGTACCTTAGAACATAAAAATTGAAGGTGCCTCTGTGCCTGCAGAGCAAAACACACTGTGCTTGTGTAAATCGCGATAAATAGAACGTGCTTTATTTAGTTCTTCAAATACGAGGGCTGCCATTTATATATCGGGATTGGACAACCCTAGTGTTGCAATCTGACAACTGACAGCTCTATCGTAAAGTTTGACGTTTTTGAGGTTATACGTACTCAGAACGTTTTGACATAAGAGCGCTCTGTGTTGTTTACAGTAACTTAAATGATTCATCTCGGCCAAAAAATGGAATTAAATCGTGAAGATTTTCGTGCGATTATTTTTTACAACTTTCGACGTGGATTAAGTCAGCAAGAGTGCATGGATGAACTTAATTTAATTTTTGGCGATGAAACTTCATCAAGAACCACTGTTTATCGATGGTATGGTGAATTGAATCGAGGTCCTAGTTCACTCCAAGACGAATTTCGTGAAGGTCGTCCAAAAACAGTTGTTGTTCCGGAAACCATTGATGCTGTGCGCGAACTGATATTGCAAGATCGTCATGTGACCTATCGCGAGATTGAGTCAACCTACACATTAGTGGGGCCAGCATACATTCAAAATTGCATAAACATTTGAATGCCAAAAAAAATTGTTCGCGTTGAATCTCACACAATTTGTCAATCGTTCAGAAAAAGGCTCGTGTCGATTGGTCGAAAGAAAAGCTCAAAAAATACGATCGCGGTGCTTCAAAACACGTTTATGACAGTGACAGATGATGAATCGTGGATTTACACGTATGAGCCCGAAAGTAAACAGCAGTCGACTGTATGGGTGTTTCAAGATGAGCCGAATCTAACAAAAGTTGTTCGTGCACGAAGCACTTCCAAGCAAATGATCGCCTGTTTTTTCGAAAAAACTGGACATGTCGCAACCGTACCACTAGAACAACGCAGAACAGTCAATTCTGAGTGGTACACAACCATTTGTTTGCCAGTTGTCTTCCAAGAAATGGGGAAAACCAACCAAGACGGATCACTCTTCACCAAGACAATGCGAGCTCTCACACATCGGCTCAAACAACTGCATTTTTGACCACTTAAAACATCGATTTGATGAGTCATCCGCCGTATAGTCCTGACTTGTCACCAAATGCCTTCTTTTTATTCCCGTACGTAAAAAACAAACTGAGAGGTCAACGTTTTTCGACACCTGAAGAAGCGGTTGCTGCGTTCAGAATGCGTTTTAGAGATACCTCTATTAGAGTGGAGAAAAAGTGCTTCGACAATTGGTTCAAACGCATGCAAAAGTGTAAAGATTTTCATGGGGAATATTTTGAAAAACAATAAAGCGATTTTCGATGATTAATATTTGTTTTTGTTCTCTAATCCCGAAATATAAAAGGCAGCCCTCGTACTTCAGCTGTTAGAAATATTGAATATTCTCTTCGAGGTGTCATTCCTTTGTACGCAAGACAATATATATTGTTTCTGGTTAGGGAATCTCCATCAGTTGCGGTTCCCACAATTGAATGTCCTCTCGAACACTTCTTTATGTATTTGGGACCAGGCCAGGGTAATTCACAAGGAGGAGCATTGGTATAAAAGAAAATTTATAGAGACAGCATATATAATCTCGAACGAGAATATAATTAGCGAGCCCAACGTCCAAATTAAAAACATTTGGAAACCCCTTCGGCCACTGTCGCTACGCATCACCGACAACCAACACGACGACACTGATTGGACCGGATGACCGATTAAAGGTATAAATACCAGGGATAAACTGAATTTCCCATCATTCACCTGTTGACGATAGCAGATAACAAAGCTATTGAAACGTTGAGATCAACCTTTTCAAGGAAACTTGGAGGAACGGCAATCTTGTTTTGGGCCCATTCACCGAATATACGCCTTGCTAGGTGATCGTGTGGCTTTAATTCTTGCACGAGTTGAATTTTGTAAGCACGCAAACCAAGATCTTTCCGCAAAATCTTCGATAAAGTGGATGGACACATATCCAATTCCTGTGCACGATGGCGGATAGACTGATTCGGGTTTTCCTCTACGCTACGCTCTACAGCAGCAATGGTTTCTTCTGTACGCACTGTACGACATCTCTGTGGATGCGTATTATCAGAGTAAATGTGGTGCGAAAACGTTGCATAGTTACTCGAATTAATTGCTCTCATGGACCATTACGTTGACTGTAAAATGGACGTAGTGCGCGGTACGTATTTCGAACAGAACCATGATTTTCAAAATAAATTTGCTCAACTTGGAAGCGATATGGGTCCGACGGACACGGGTCTTGGATGTACATCTTTGGAACTGGATGCATATCCGGATCCAACACCGAATTATAAGAGGACCTAACCCAAAACGGTTAAGCCATGCATAAAAACAAACATATGCGCAGAATGTAGGGAGAGTAAACAAACAAAACCAATGAGAGCACGTAATTATTCTTTTATTATACAATAAATAAATTTTCAAATGTAATACAATTTTATTCTGCATTTTACCTGACTACTAATTAATTATGCACAATTTGTTTTGATGCACTTCATACATTAAATGTTTTCAGTAAATAAATCACAATGTTTTGAATAATAAAACCTACAACAAATTCCATTGAGTAGATATAATCTGACCGCTGGTTTCTATCGATCGGGCTATCTCCTCGTGGATACCGTGATTCAACCACAACGTCTGCAATTTCTTATAACGTTCAGGGCACAACCGCAAGGGATTACCTCTGCGCAACCCTTGATCCGTCTCCCCGTAGTCGTCCAGATACGGTGGCGACAGGTAGCACCCTCTGTGGGGAGCAGCGAGAAACAGTATCTCGCATTCTCGTACCCGGAGGAAAATACCCACTCCGGCCCCGCATTTGCTCGCGTGGTAATTACAAGCACCTACTTGCATTTTATTCAACTCCTTTTGGCAGCAATAGCTTTGTGAGCAAAGGATCTCCCCACAAACGAGGCACATGCACGGGCTCTTCAAATCTTCATCGCTATTTGGACAAGTAAAGGTTGAAACAGTGTTGATGAGCTCGCTGTAGTCAGTCGGCAATTCGACGAGGTGAGGTACAGGTAAAGGTTCGTGACTAACTTCAAGCGAAGCTCCGCCCAAATAATGTACCACCTCTTCGTGATTACACCACTTGTTCATTAATTGCGTTACCTCGTTACAGTTGAACAAATCTTTCGGATTTTGCGGTAGATCCAGATAAGCGCACATATTTGAGAACGTATCTCCACCGTGTTCGGTTAAAACTTGAGGGGCAGGTACTTCAGTGAGATAATGATAAAACAACACGCAACACCTTAAAAACGGCAAACAAGCGTTCTTAACGTGTTCCCAAACTGTATGAGTGCTCAATCCTTCTCGATATTTCCCCAAAAGTTTCAAAATGTCACTCAATCCATTGTCATCAACGGTATCAGTATCCATAGAACTATCTAAATTATCTTTCATTAAAATGAGTATTTTTACTATGTGAGAAATAAATATGATCCTAAGAGTATACAAGTCTGAAGTGCCACCTGTCGGTAGAGGAGTAGGTTTATATTTACAAGAAAGAGTAGGGAGTGAAAACGTAAGGCTGACCAAGAATCCGAACGAATCCCACTGGAGTATAGAGGGCCCTTCGTTTTCGTGTTCGAAAAATATCGACAACAAATTTATAGCGTGGCTATTGGTGAATACGCTACTCGACCACGTACTACCCATCACTCCGACTACCCGAACGAAATTTTCAATGCAATCCCTCTGCCTACTAGATAAGTGCCCTAGAAGTGGTTTATTGGTGCTTCTTAGAGATACCTCTATAGAATGAATGGTATACGCTAACGATTTCCAATTCATCGGCATTAATCGTTTATCCGAAGGATGCGGGTTAAGGTTCAATCCCCTGGTGTAAGACATCTGAGCGAAAACGTGAATCATATCTTTGTGATAATATTGTAGACTGGGAGCTTGTTTGGGAAACAATGCCAGGAAGTCTTCCGGCAGATCGGAAGTGGGTTCGTAAGAGTAGAAAATCTGATGAGGCAATTGCATGCAATTCACTTCGCACTCCACGTTCGTGTCTTGCTGTTCGATGCTGGTGCCATTGGAATACACGCAGGCGTTGCAATGCATGTTTCTACATTCGTCAGAAGAATCGCATTTGAATATACCGTGGCAAACTTTCTGTTTTCTCTTCAAAACGGTGTTGATACCGTCGAGCCATTGTTTGAACGTTAAATCGTTCTTCGGTACGTGCGGTTCTAACGTGCTCAGTAATGGTACGATGGGCAATGCGGTGTTGCTGAGGCATTCGCATAATGGACACAGAAATTCCTGTTTGTCAACGTCAAAACTGGCGGGGTGTCTTAATCTGTAAGGTCTTCTGTGTTCTCTGACCATAACATTGTCAAAGTACTTTCGCCAACAATCACTGTGCATGACATGACCGCATGAACTGGTGTGAGGAGCAGGTCCTAAGTTAGAGCTTAAATAGAGCGGGTCTTGTTTAAGAATGTCCATTAATTTGTCGTTCTTTTTGTGTTGGCACAGAACTGTAGCTTGTTGGACAAATGCTGCAAGAACCATTGACGGATCATCTGTTGTGACCTGAAAACAATACATTTTTCTTAAAATTTAATAACTACCTTGGGAAGTATTGGTGAGGGAAAAATTCTGATAGAATCAGCTTTGATCTTTTAAGAACGGAAGTGATTCAAAAAAATAGCACGTGATTAAAAAATAACAAAATAAAATCTACTTGTATAAGCTTATCATTTTAACAGTAAATATTGTGGGGTATTGCTGACTAAGTAAGCCAAAAGAATTGTGTTATGATCAAACAGGGTACCCACTGCAACTGCTAAAATTATTCCCATTTATGGGAATTTCTCTAACCACCCACAATCATTTCAAAGCGAGTTTTTCTTAAAACGTTCATATTTTGTTTGTTTTGGTTGCAATAAATTGTTGTTTGTATCCCTACTTCAATTGTTTCATAAAGCAACCAGATTGTTTAGTATAACAACATGGTATTCCTATTTGTAGTGGATCAATTTTCCAAGATTTCCGCCGTATTAACCTCTACCACGTCAGATTCAAAGACAAATTGATTGTAATCATTAGCGAATTCTAAAGAAACAGGTATTTGGGTTGCTGAACCGAAATACAGGATTCTTTTGACCCTTCGAGGTCACCTGAGAATAAATTCAAGGTCAAAATTGAGAGTATGCATCTGAAAAACATATCTAGGTTCTAAGTGTGCCCACGACATATTTAATTATTGAATCCAAGAAATATAAGAAACAATCAAATATATTCGTTTATTCAAACATATGTTTCGCACTCACAAGATACGCATCTTCAGTGTTAATAAGAGCTAAAATAGCGGCAGTCCGTCTAGATTGGAAGTTTTTTAAGAAATAATATACTACCCGTCTTTCGTGTTACCTCCCTGTCTGTTTATCCCTGTGTCATTCTTAATAATGGACATATATTTTACGAAAATTAAAATAATTGTCAGTATTTTGTTACGTTTGAAATATTAATCGTAAGGTGTAATCTAGTTTTTAATTAACCGACTTCCAAAAAGGAGGAGGTTATCAATTCGTCTGCAACTTTTTGTTTATGTATGACGATTATTCAAAAACGGCTTGGGCAATTTTGATGATTTAAACTTCATTATATTAAGGAACATTACAGGAAGGTTTTCTAGGAAATCAGAATAAAAAGTAAATAAGGGACTAGATTTCAGTGATTTTCAATGAATCTTCACTGTTTTCTCTAAAACTGCTCAGGCAATTTGAATATTATAAATTGTATTATACAAATATATGTTCCAGCTTGATTCCGTACATTTTTCTATAACGTAAAACATACCATTTTGATGATTTAAACTTCATTATATTAAGGAACATTACAGGAATGTTTTCTAGGAAATCAGAATAAAAAGTAAATAAGGGACTAGATTTCAGTGATTTTCAGTGAATCTTCACTGTTTTCTCTAAAACTGCTCACGCAATTTGAATATTATAAATTGTATTATACAAATATATGTTCCAGCTTGATTCCGTACATTTTTCTATAACGTAAAACATACAATTTTTCTGAAAATCGGAAAAATATATGCACAAAATCTGTAAACATTATGGTAAATGTCAAATTTTCATCGTAAATATTTAGTTTAAATGTCAAGGTATGCCAAGAAAGTATGTCGTACAAGGTGTTTGTACTGATTTTCATTTTGATGCTTTTTAAGTTAGTTTATTTTTTTTAGAAACGAAGTTAAGTTACAGTCGCGCGAAATTGCAGAAAATATTCCATTAGCTTATTAAAACGAAAATTTGTTACTCCGGCGATCTCTTCTGAGTGGAATACGGTTGAAGATGTATGCGTGCGTGCATGTAATATTAGGTGGTATATAAGCAGTTTGGGTAACACATATGTAGTTTCGTCTACAAGGTGGTTGAAATAAGAGTGGAGCAAAACTATAGTTATACAGAGTGGATATTTGCGTTATAGAACGGAGAATAATTACAAATATACAAAAGACTTTAAAAATTGTCAGAAGCAGTTGAGTATACAGAATGGTTCAAATATAAGGTGGAGTATAATCACAGTTATACCAGGTGGTTTAAAAAGTTATATAGTTTGGAACATAAGTAGTTGCTTATACAAGGTGTTTGAAGTAAGGGTGGGGTAAAAGTATTGTTATTGAGGGTGTATCAAAAAAAATTTATATAAGCATAAGCAGTTAGGATATTTGAATTATAGGACGTAGGACGAGGTTAAAAAAATTTAGAAGCAGTTGCATATACCGGGTGAATGAAATAAATGTTAGAGTAAATTTATACTAAAAAATGTAGTTCTTATATATAGGGTAGACCATGAGCAGTTGCATAAATGCAATACTAGACATATGGGGCGAAGTAAAATCATTGGTATACAGGAATAATTTAAACAATAGAAAAATACAAAGAGATAGAGCTTAAATTTTCAATTGAATTGTACCTTAATTAAATCAAAAAATAAAAAAGGATATGTCTGAAAATAGTGTTCGATTGCACACGGTTTGTAAACTGTTTTTTATTTTAAGTCCGCTGAAGTCGGTTCTTTTTTTTAAATATAAATTATACTAATTTATTTCTGACATTATTTTAATAGATATAGAGTGTGAAACAGCTAAATGGAATAAATTCGACAACGAATAAAGGAGGGCATGTTGGGAAAAACGCTTAAGACACCTCGATTTGTATTTTTAAATGTGCATTTTTTCTACAAAAAAATATATAGTGTATGTCACGTGACAGTGGCCAATACCAACTTTCTTATTTTAAATGCAAGCCCCTGTAGTTTTTTTTTGGATTCTCCACAAAATTCTAGACATAATTCATGTACAATATCCTACACCTATCTTCAACTGTTTCGGAAATATAAAGGGTTTTCAGATTTATTACAAAAATTAACATTAAGGAAAGACAATTATTTTATTTCACAAATTCGCTACATTACAGTCAATACTTAATTTCCATTTAGCTCCTGATATTGAGATAGTAAGCAAAAACCATTCCTGCGTTACTTTTTACTGATATGAAAAAAAAACATTTTGTTTATTTTCGTCAAAACTCATCTTGTTGTCTGCCTGCATGACAGTGGTGACCAGTGTCAGTGCTATTCTCGTTTGAATTTTGTTAACTGTAAGTAATAATATCAGAAAAATGGTTCATTTAACAGAAATGCACAAAATAGTCATTCTACAAATGATTGGTTATGGAGACAACACACTTATTTCACGAAAATTTGCCAAATTTGCCGCCTGTATCCCAAGGAACAATTAGCAAAATAGAAAAGCAGTTTCGCGAGCTTGGCAACGTATGAGAGATAGTAAAGTAGCTGCCAATGCTCTAAGTGATAATAAGCAATTGGATATTATGCTTGAGTTTCAAGAAAACCCACATAATTCTGGTCGAAAAGCAGCCTCGTTGTTCAACGTTAGCCACACATCATTTTTTTGAGTATTAAAGGAAAGTAAAATGCATCCCTATAAGAAGATGCCGACTCAGGAGCTCATGGAAGACGATTTCGATAGGAGAACGCATTTCTGTGAAAAAAATGATGGTAAGGTTTAGAGATGGGCAGGTCCGGATGGACACGCATCTCCGGACCTGCATCCCTAGTGTTAATGATGGATGTACATCCGACGGCAATTCGGACACAGATGTTTTGTTTTTTGACTTGAGCACATTTACATTCACGGTCATGCTATTAGTCTAATCCTCACTGGATGACAGATAAACATATGCAATATCCTGAAAAAGTTAGTGTTTGGGTAAGAATTGTTGGAAATCATATCGTAGGTCCCCTTTTCATTGATAGCAACTTGAATGGAGATAAATATTTAGAACTGCTCCAAAATAATGTGCCAACTTTGACAAACTTATATACTGATCCAGTAAACCCACAAGTTCCTGCCAATCCAATATGGTTTTAGCAAGATGGAGCACCGCCCCATTACGAAATCAATGTCCGGCAGTACCTGAACCAAATTTTTCCAAATCGGTGGTTTGGGAGGCGCGGATCGATAGAATGGCCAGCAGGATCTCCTGATTTGCAGACATTGGATTACTTTTTGTGGAGATATGTCAAAAGTACTGTATACAAAACTAAACCCCTCAACTTAGATGACCCAAAAAAAAAAAACGAATCACGCTTGCGATTAAATCAGTCACGCCTGAGATGTTGAGAAACGTTAGAAGACATTTCTATACCAGATTAGCATGTTGCCAAGACATTTCCTACATTGACTTTATTGGCTTTTTGTTTTTTTATATTATTAAAAAATAATCAGTATGACTTATTAGGTTTTTAGTGTAATGTAGTGAATTTGTGAAATAACATTTTTTTAATGTTCATTCTTGTAATAAATCTGAAAACACTTAATATTTCTGAAACAGTTAAAGATAGGTGTAGGACATTGTACATGAATTATCTTTTCTGGAGAATCCAAAATCGCTATGTTTCCATTACAAATTGCAAATAAACATCTATTACAAAAAAAATTCATATATAAACTCCAATGAACATGCAAAATATGTAAAACATGTTTAAATTGTGCAACTTTTTTCTAATTAACCACTACTCCTACTGATTCCTAAATTCCAATATTATCTCAAGTTACCTTGGACACACTGCAAATATATACTATTATAAAATTGTAAGTTTGTATGTTTGTTTGTTCGGGCATCACGTAAGAACTACTTAACTTTTTTTGCTGATTCTTTTTTTGTTGCGAAGCCTATAGTTTGACTTAAAATCTGGTAGACATTTTACCTCTCTAAATTGACAGAAACGGTAGATATAGCGAAAACACTTCTACCATGTTGGGTATTTCAATTTCTCAATTGGTTCCACCGCACGCACAAAATATTAGCTTAGCTTTTATTCAAAATTCGGAATGGCAAATGTAACATGTTTCGATTTAACAACAATCAAAATATATCAAGCGTAATTTTACAGGGTGTTCTGTATATAGGAAACTTAGAGCGGAGTAGAATTACATGGATTTAAAAAATCTAAAAAAGTTATATTTGGTGTCCTATAATCAGCTGGATATATACGATGTGGTGGCAATAAGGGGGAGTGGAATTAGTTATACAGGGTTGTCAAAAAAGTTATATGAGTGGGCCATAAACATTTCCATATACCAAGTGGTTGAAAAGGGTAGGATATTTATACAATGAATAAAAAAACTTAAAAAAATGTCTTAGGTAAGCAGTTAGGATCTTTGAATTATGTTCATAAGATACTATAGTTATATAAAGGGGTTAAAGAAATGTTAGAAGCAGTTGTTTATACAGGGTGTTTGAAATATAAGATGGAGAAGAATTATAGTTTATGTTGTGGTTAAAAATTTGTTTTATATTCACAACTAGTTACATATATAGGATGTTAAAATATGTAGCGTATTATAATTACAGCTATGCAGGTGGGTTTAAAAATATTTTAAAGTAATGGTATGATGTACAAGCTGTTCCATTTACCGGATGGTTGAAATATAGGGTGGAGTAGGATTCTAAGGATATAGGGTCGTACAAAAATGTTACATTTGGTGGCAAATATGTAGATGCATAAAAAAGGTTGTTGAAATATAGGGTGGGTAAAAAAAGCCAGAAAAATTTTGTTTATAGCACTTGCATATATAGAGTACCTGAAGTATGGTGCGCAGTAAAGTTATAGTTATACAGTGTCATTCAAACAAGTTTAGAAAAAGTTGGTGGTTTAAATGAAGTGCGAAGAGAAATTATACTTTAAAATATCTTCAAAAAATATAAGGAAAAATGTGAAATAGCGTAGTTCATAATATGTTGCAAAGATAGGATAGTTGAAACATAGGGTGAAGAAGTGTTAAGATAATTATTTAAAAAATGTTATATTGGTTGACCAATAAGCAGTAGCGTATACAGGGTAATTGTAATACATACAAGGTGATTCACAAACATGTTGAACAAAATTGTTATTTTCGGTGTCCCATAAGCAGTTGCGGTTTTGGTGAAATATATTTGGCATTGATGGATTTATAGTTATACAGGGTGGTAGAAAAAATGTTAATACTGGGTGGCCGATAAGTAGTTGCAAATATAAGGTTAATAAAATAGCGGGTGGAGTAGGATAGAACATGAACTGTTGCATATCTGCAATATCTGAAACATGGATCGAAGTAATATTATAGTTCATACAGTGTGATTAGAAGTATTTAAAAATTTTATATTTGGTTGCCCCTAAGCAGATGCACATACAGAGTGGTTGAAATATTTTGTAGAGCAAAATTATGGTTATACAGGGTGGTTCAAAAATAAGTTGTAATGGTTGACAAATTGGCAGCATTGTATGCAGGACGGTTTTAATATAGATGGAAGTAGAGTTAGTTATACAAAGCGGTTAAACATTTTTTAAATAAAATTGTTATATAGGGTGGCCAATAAGCTGCAGTTTGGGTGAGGGTTTAAATAAAAGTTTGGGGTTAAGGTGCAAAACTGTGTTTTTATAATTGTGATTCACGAAGGATTCCACATCATTTCCATTAGGATGAATCAAAAAAGTTTAAAAAAAAAAGTTATATATGGTAGACCATAAACAGTTGCATTCTACTATATGGAATATCCGAAATATGGGAAGAAGGAAGATTAAAGTTTTAGAGTGTGTAACACAATGTTAGAAAAAGCTAATATAAAGGTTGATTAATATATAGAGTAAAGAGAAATTTTACTTTAAAAGGTGGTTAAAAAAATATCAGAAATAATTGTTATACAAGGTACACCATAAGCAGTTGCCTAGCTGAAATATAGGGTAGAGAAAAGTTATAGTCAGGTATTCAAAAAATTATAAAACAGAAGCATATACAGGATGGTTGCAATATAGGGTGAACTAGAATTACAAGGTGATTCAAATAATGTCGAATAAAATAGTTATATAGGGTGGCCCATAAATACTTGCAGTTTGGGTGAAATATTATGGTTAAGTAGGGTGGTTCAAACAAGTTAGAAATTTTTTTATATAGGATAACCCATATGTTTCATAAGTTATTTCTTTTTGCGAAGGCTTGAACATTCAGTACGCGGGTGAAACCGCGGGTAACGGCTAGTATTATATAAAAATGTAACTTACATGTTCTTCTTCCTGACAAAGAATGCAAACGTAAGTTTTCTGTTCGGTCATACGCGTTGATTGCCTCGGTCCCAAAGCAATCGTTTGTTCCTCTACACTTTCAATGACCTCCATATCTTCGATGCTGGTCGAAATCCTCGGTTTTCTGTATGTGACCGTTTCTTCGAACAACGTGGCGTTTTCTTTAATGAACGACTTCTGCATAGCCTGCATTTGCGCCATAATCTTCGCTTTTCTATCTGCCGCCATGCGGGCTCTCTTCTCTTTCTCTTCATCTACTTTTTGGGCGCTGGTACTTTCCTCACAAGGTACGTGATCGCTGGTGCTACAGGCTTCGTCGTCTTTCTTGTTAGACACTTGCCTGTATTTCCTCAACACCCACCGAAGGAGATCTTTGTGGGATTCGATTCTCGGACTCTTAATAAGTTCTTCTAGTAAGGAAAATATTTTGAACTTTGAGGAGTTTTCGATAAATTTAAAGAAAGGATAATTTTTGGATTCTTCTTCAAGCAGCGCGTAACCGATGAGATAAGCAACTTTTTGCAATTGCGTTTCGGAGAAACTCCTCGCTCGAAGATTAATGGACCTTTCCAAAATGGTTTGCATGATGTGAAGCATCACATCGCATTGAAGCAAATTTACTATTATCGCAAAGGATTCCACGAGTTTCTTCAATTTAGGAGGCGGACAACACTCTAGCTCGCCTTTGGATTTGTTCCTCGTCCTTTGAGACTCCTCAGCTTTTGAGAGTTCCTCGCGAGTGTAGTGATAAAAGAAAACGTTGAACTCATCATAATACTGCTCTTTCAAAACGTACGCTCCTTTTCCGGTTCCGTAATTGGGCTTTTTGAATATCGCCAGTTCTTGAATGATTTCATCGACTGTTACTTCTCTGGTGGTCAAATCTTCCGGTATAGTTTTCGTCAGCTCAGAGTGAGGTAACGGCTTGATGCTCAAATGCTGCACAATCTCTTTCTTTATTCTATCTTCCACCGTACAATTGCTGATTCCGGGCATGTAGCGCTCTCCTATGATCACAATTAACAAGTGAAGGAACTCCTCCACCAAACTGATGGTTTGTCTCATGCAATCCTCTTCTGGGGATTTTAAGCTGTTTACTTCGAAATCCTGCATGGCCCAGTTTATCAAATTGAATTTGTTCAGCACGTGAATGAGGAATTCGTTACTTTCGATTAACGAGGCTGCTATTTGCAGCAAAGTGATGTCTCGATCCAACATTTCGGAACGACATTTCACGTTATGGTAAAAATAGAGGCTGTTCAGAAGAGCGTATCCGTTTCTTCGCCACATGCCCGCGTGTACTTGAGCTATCATGACTTGGGCTCTCAACACGGGCTCCATGATTTGCACAGGTGTCGGTTTTACGACGTGAAATTCGGTGCCGTCAAAGTGAAGATTGAACTTGTCTAAATGCAAATGCAAAGCAGCTAAAAATCTCGTTAGTGGTAAATGTATAGATACTGGTTTAGAAGCGACGTCGTATTGTAGACAAGCAGTGCTGTGGTCGGCTAGTTCTCTCGGTTCTCCAGCTTCGTTCTTTTCGTAACAAGGATTCTCTTCGAGTTTCTTGAGTATCGAACGATATGCTTTTATTAAAACTACTTTGTCAGTGCCACACCATTCGACTGCTAATGATATGCAATAAGCTAGTTTTATGTGGAGATTGAAACCAGATTCCCATTCCGGTTCGTATTCCATGTGTTGTCCAACTTGGCGCATGACTGCGTCCATGCCTAAAATTGAAATAAAATGGAAGTAGTATAACATATTTTGGTCAAGTGGGAGTTGGACTCACATACAAAGAGTTACGTACCACCTTCTAGATTCTAATATTCAAGTTTCAGATAAGCAAGGAATGAACGCATTTTCTTATATTTACCCAATTATCTTTTGAAGGAAGTGTTTTAAATTTATAAAAAATACACACTTTTATTTACCACTCATAGTCTTTTTATTTTATCTGCAAAACTTGACCTATTTTTCCCTTTACGAGGGCTGCCTTTTATATTTCGGGATTAGAGAACAAAAACAAATATTAATAATCGAAAATCTCTTTATTGTTTTTCAAAATATTCCCCATGAAAATCTTTACACTTTTGCATGCGTTTGAACCAATTGTCGAAGCACTTTTTCCACTCTAATAGAGGTATCTCTAAAACGCATTCTGAACGCAGCAACCGCTTCTTCAGGTGTCGAAAAACGTTAACCTCTCAGTTTGTTTTTTACGTACGGGAATAAAAAGAAGGCATTTGGTGACAAGTCAGGACTATACGTCGGATGACTCATCAAATCGATGTTTTGAGTGGTCAAAAATGCAGTTGTTAGAGCTGATGTGTGAGAGCTCGCATTGTCGTGATGAAGAGTGATCCGTCTTCAGTGGTTGGTTTTCCTCATTTCTTGGAAGACAACTGGTAAACAAATGGTTGTGTACCACTCAGAATTGACTGTTTTGCGTTGTTCTAGTGGTACGGTTGCAACATGTCCATTTTTGCCGAAAAACAGGCGATCATTTGCTTGGAAGTACTTCGTGCGAGAACAACTTTTGTTAGATTCGGCTCATCTTGAAACACCCATACAGTCGACTGCTGTTTACTTTCGGGCTCATACGCGTAAATCCACGATTCATCACCTGTCACTATGTCATAAACGTGTTTTGAAGCACCGCGATCGTATTTTTTGAGCTTTTCTTTCGACAAATCGACACGAGCCTTTTTTGGAAGATTGACAAATTGTGAGGGATCCAACGCGAACAAATTTTTTTGACATTCAAATGTTTATGCAATATTGAATGTATGCTGGTCCCACTAATGTGTAAGGTTGACTGAATCTCACGATAAGTCACATGACGATCTTGCAATATCAGTTCGCGCACAGCATCAATGGTTTCCGGAACAACAACTGTTTTTGGACGACCTTCACGAAATTCGTCTTGGAGTTAACTACGACCTCGATTGAATTCAACATACCATCGATAAACAGTGGTCCTTGATGGAGTTTCATCGCCAAAAATTAAATTAAGTTCATCCATGCACTCTTGCTGACTTAATACACGTCGAAAGTTGTAAAAAATAATCGCACGAATATGTTCACGATTTAATTCCATTTTTTGGCCGAGATGAATTCTTTAAGTTACTGTAAACAACACATAGCGCTCGTATGTCAAAACGTTCTGAGTACGTATAACCTCAAAAAAGTCAAACTTTACGATAAGTTGTCAGATTGCAACACTAGGGTTGTCCAATCCCGAAATATAAAAGGCAGCCCTCGTATCTTCCAATCTACAGAGATCTACAGATAGTAGATTATAAAAAGATTTCCCTGGCAGTTTATTAGTAAAATAAAACCCTAACGTGAATTTTGGGGGCCAAATTAGAAAATTAAATACATATTTTTATAAAAATCAAGCGAATGATGGATTTTAATTATAATATGTATTTAATTTACTAATTTGGCCCCCAAATTTTTTTATTTTACTAATAAATTTTTAGAGAAGCCTTTCATAATCTACTGTCTGAATTTTAGGCTCTGTAGATTGGAAGATAAGGGGAAAATAGGTCGTTTTAAATAAAAAATTATTAAATCTGTTAAACCAATTTTTTAAAAATACAAATAAAATGTATTTTTCAAAATTTTAGATAGTGTAGTTTCTAAAGTAGGAACTAAGTCAATGTTTAATATTTTTGTTAATATCTTTTAAACAAATGATTTACAAATATGTTATATTTGTAATTCACATAATGAGCCTTTTATTTGATAGATTATATGATGCGTTTGAAAATATAATTTTTATTTTCCATTTAACTCTATAATTTGTCCCCAAAATAAATATTGGGGTTTTCTACTAATTTTTCTTATAAATTTCAAGTGAGCCCTAGTACCCCTAATTATTTTCAAAATTTTAGGTAGTATGGTTTCGAAAATAAAGCGGGAAATGACAATTGTGTATATCTTTTGTAAAATCTTGTAAACAATTAATTTTAAAAATATTGTTACGAGAATTCATCCGACAGCTGGTACAATCGGCCATCAACCAATTCGTGGAAGGGATGTTATTCCGATACTTCTGGGAATCCGAAATGTTTTGTCTCTCAACAGGCCGACCGCTGCCGTTACTGGGAATTCCCTTAAAGTTTCCAGAACACATAAAAGAAGTTTCCCGATGGTTCGTGGACTTACCAGACAATTCGGAGAGAAATACATAAATATGGACAGCTGGCAATAGGAGGCATTCTGTTTTCGACGGTCATATTGTATAGTTAAGATAACATGTAGTTTTTGTGAATATAAATTGTGCTAAAGTAGTGGAAATAAATTAGAGCGAGTTGGACTGTGTTTTTAAATAAATCCAAGAGCTGAACTAAACCCGAGTGTGAAAATAAAAACATTACAGTGGTGTCAGGTGTGTGGGGTGTATTTGTGAACATAGTGGAAAATAAATAGACTAACGATGTTCAAAGCAGTGAATTTGGACTAATTGAAAGTGACTGATTTAAAAAAAGAACTGGAGGAATGGGATTTAGAAATTAGTGGAAAGAAAAGTGAATTAATACAACGGCTACGAGATGCCCTAATAAATGAAGGTAACGATCCCGATACTTATTTATTTGAAGTTTCTGGGAACGGGGACATGAGTATGCTATTGACAAAAACGGAAGAACTAAAGCAAACAATAGTCGAAAATGAAGCCCGAATTGAAGATTTGAAGCAGACGACGGTCAAATATGAACCCGAGTGTGAAACTAAAAACATTACAATATGAAAAATATATATTTGTATTCCTCATAAAGAGCCCTTTCATTTGATGTATTGCATGATGCGTTAAATAAATATTATTTTATTTTCCGTTTAATTGTATCATTTGACCTCCAAAATTACTATTAGAGATATCTTCGTATTTTTCTTGTAAACAAAAAATTGAGGTCTTATAGTTTGGGGAATAAAGGGAAATGGGTACTCTTTTAAATATTTTTGTTAATATATTTTAAAATATTCTTTAAAATGAATACACGCACTTGTCAGATTTAGTATTTTTTATTCTATTAAATATTAAATTTAAATGTTTAAAATTTTCAAGTGTTTCAAAAATTTCTCAAGAATAAAATATCACTGTGTTAATAATTGAGGGCCCCACGACCTTTCAGCCATGTTTTCAAAACAAGAACTATAAAAATTTTCACCGTCTCAATTACCTAACCTAAATGTTTTAACAGTTCTCTTCATATTAAAATTAACCAACCGACCAACTCAGAGGAGAATTAACATATTTACGCAAAATTTTTGGGGACCTTACCTTTGATTTGATATGTAACATGATGCGTTAGAAATAATTTTAATTTTATGTTTGCCACTTAATGCCCCCTACAATTAATATTAGGGGTTTCTCCTTATTTTTCAAATAAAGTTCTGGTGAGGTCCTATATCCCTAATGTTTTTTTTTTCAAATTTCTACGTCTTATAGTTTCGGAGATAAGCTAGGGAGAATGGGTAAATTTTTTATATTTTTGTTAAAATATTTTTAAAATAAATTATTTTAAAAACATAAACAAAATATTTTTGTTTTCACCATAATGAGCCCTTGATATATTACATGATGTATTAGAAACAATTTTAATTTTATATTTTTCATTTAATTCTGAAATTTGCCCCCCACAATCTTTTTTCCGGTAATATTCAGGTGAAGCCGTTTGGACTTTGAAGTTTATGTGGTGTTATTCCCAAATAAAAACCCAAAGAACTCAGAAAAAATAAAATAGATGCTACAATTACCATTCAGAAAACAAGTAGGGGGAACGCCTAAAAAATTTTTATATTTTTGTTAATATCTTTAATACAATTAATTTAAAAATTTGAAAAAATATACTATTTTTCGCCATAATGAGCCCTTTAATTTGATATACGAGGTATGACTATTAAATAAAGGGACTGACATAACATTGACTAATAGCTGTTTAGTTTGAGCAGTGCTGCCGTTTCTACCGATTTTTCGGTAGTCTACCGATTTCTGACCATTTTCAAATTGTTCTACCGATTTTCGAAATATGAAATTCGGTAGATTTCATATGAAATTTTACAATTTTTTAGAGTAACCACCAAACTGTCAATTAAATACCTATTTTGTCAATAAATTCTTTCATACTATTTATTTTCCTAGCAAATATGTATCTTGATTTTCTATATAACACAGTTAAACCAACATGTAATTATACTAACTTTCCGATGGCTGCCGAAATCTACCGAAATTTATCCTTGAAAGCTACCGATTTCTGTATTCTGGGTTGTGGCAGCACTTCAAAATGCAGTTAGTCTCGTTTCTGTAAACAACATCGTTGAGGCATAAGCTTCATTTACGTTAGTGTTGTTATTTTATTTTGCCGGAAAAATGGTTAGCGCAATAATAGAGCAACGAATTGTTATTAAATTCCACTTTAAACTTGGAAAAACCGCTACCGAAACTTATAATATACTAAAAGAAGTGTATGGCAGTGAATGTTTATCGCGGACTCGTGTTTTTGAATGGTTTAAGCGTTTTTAAGATGGTCGACAAGACGTTGAAGATGATTCGAGGTCAGGTCGTCCTTCAACATCAAAATGTGGAAAAAGTTGCTAATTTGATTCGGTCTGACCGTCGATTAAGTATTCGGGCAGTTGCTGAATCTGTAGGCATTGATAAAGAATGTGTACGGCAAATTTTACGTGACAATTTGAACATGCGAAAAGTGTGCAAAAATGGTACCAAAAATTCTCACGATCGAACAACAAGCAACTCGCAAAAATGTTTGTACTGACACTTTGAATGCTATTGAAAATGACCCAAATTTATTGGAAAGGATAATAACATGTGATGAATCGTGGTTTTTTATATATGATCCGGAAACGAAGGGCCAATCCATGCATTGGAAGACCCCAAATTCACCGAGAGTCAAAAAAGCAAGGATGAGCAATGATGATTGTTTTTTTTTTTGATATTCATGGGATTGTGAACTTTCACTGGGTTCCTGAAGGTCAAATAATTAATCAACATTACTACCTTGAGGTACTTGATAAACTACGTGAAAAAGTAAGAAAAAAACCACCCAAAATGTGGAAGAACAAATCGTGTGTTTTGCAAGACAATGCGCCAGCTGATTCCGCGTTATCTGTTAAGCGGTTCTTAGCCAAGTTCAGCATCCCAGTGTTAGAACATCCACCTTACTCACCAGCCCTAGCACCATGTGACTTTTATCTTTTCCCTAAGGTAAAATCTGCATTGAAAGGTACGAGATTTGAATCCGTAGAAGCTGTTCAAAAGAAAGCGGCAAGAGTCCTGAAAGAGTTGACAGAAGATGACTTCCAGCACTGTTTCCAACAATGGCATGAAGCATTGTAGGGATAGAGAAGGGGTGTATATTGAAGGCGATAATAAGTAATTATGTATAAAATAAAAATATTTTTTTTACAATATTTGTCCCTTTATTTAATAGCCATACCTCGTATTGCATGATGTGTTAGAAACAATTTTAATTTCATATTTTCCATTTAATTCTGTAATTTGCCCCCCAAAATTAATAGTAGAAATTTCTCCTTATTTTTCCGGTAAAATTTTTCAAAATGATGCTTCTTATAGATTCAGGGATAAGGGGAGGGGGGGAACGGTCGATTTTTTTTCTCCCCAGAAGTATCCCTAGAATCAAAATTTTTTTATTTACGATATATACTCCTGACGGGTCACCAAACTATACACTGATACCAAATTTCAACTTCTCCGTTCAATAGTTTAGGAAAAAATTGCTGTGATGTGAAAGAGGGACAAATCCGGAGTGATATTATAAATAGACGTAAAAAAATGAAAAAAAAAAAAATTAAACAAACGCTTACCTTGCATCATATTCAACAAATTCAACATCATCGATAAACCGTGCAGAAAACTCTTCCGTAAATCATCTGTCCATTTCTCGGGCACGGCACTCAGCAGATACCTCAAATCGAACAACATGTAGAGCGCCCTTTTGAACGACTGACTAGACGGATTCCTTTCGAATTCCAACTTCACTTCTTTGTTGCATTTCTTGTAGCACTCGGATATGAAGGTGTTCAACAAAATGTACAAGACGTCATCGTGAGTGATCAGCTCGTGAGCCAAAGTCGGAACTGTGTATAACTGAACGGAGAGTGATGAAACGGAATACGTGTGATCGTGATCATCTTTAATGAAATCTTTCATCACCTGGCCGTAATTCTTGGTGAAGATCTTTGCTAGCGCTTTCTTGTTCTCATATTCCAATAACATTCCAGATATCAGCAATCGATGCCATTGAGTCCTTGCGTTTTTCCATAAAGACGAATCAGTTAGGAGAATACCTTTGATGATTGAAGGATCTTTACCGTGAGATTTCAGAGCGACCTCTGCGAAGATTTTTCGAAACCCTGCACCGTGACTTAAAAGTTTCTCGAGCCAAGTGAGCAATTTGAGTGCGTAAATTTGATGAGCTATGACGTGAGCATGATTCACGATCACCTTCAAGGGTTTGTTTCCGTGGCGTGATGTGTACTTTTCGATTTCGGATTTCAAATCTGCGCAGTGTTGAAAGCTGGCGCATTTTACTATAGCTCTTCCTTCGCGATCTATGCTAGTCACGTACTCAGTCGAGTTCCTCTGGTTGCACTTGAGAACTCTTGTTAAAGTGTTGATTACATGATCGAATGTATGCACTTCGTCGTTGTAGAGGATCGTGCAGTAGGTGTCTATATGGAAAAAATTGTTGGAAATTTGTCCTAAATTCGTATCGTTCATTTGTTCAGTACTTAACAAACGATATGCGTACCATAGAACAGCCTCGAACACGATTCGTGTTCGTTGCGTCAAATCTTCGGGAAGACTTTTGGTTTGTTCGCGCTCGTCCAGACCGAGTTGATGGATGGTGCAGAAAGGGGATTTCTTCCAAGCTTCTACGTCTCCGCAGTCACAACATCCCCCACCACCGGACGTGCCCATTTTGTACTTGTGGTGGCGATGTTCGGAGTTTTTAAAACATTCCACGCACAAAACGCAAGTTTTATCTACACCGCACTCTCGACAAGAGTACGTCGGTTCTCCAAACTTGAACACTCTTCCGCAAACCTGAAAATTAAATGAAAGTATTTAATTTTGTTTTATCCCTGGAAACACCCTGTATATATTATAAATCATACAAATTATAAGCTTTATCAAAAATCTATAGTACATAACGCACTTAAATGGGATGAATAGAACGAGAATCTCTCGTTAAGAGAAAAAAAGGGTTTAATTACAAATAATCTGGTCAATACTAACTTTTCGATATTTTTTAATCAATTGAACGCAAGACAATGTATTGTTTCTAGTCGAGAACCTTCATCAGTTGCGCTCCCCTCAACTGATTGAATTCTAGAATAATTATTTATGTATATAGTATATATAACTGAAATTAATAATTTATCGCGAAATGAATTCCGACATCCAGGGGTTTCAGAAAAATTTAGCTGACGGAGATTCCAAATCGCTAGTCGTAATGTGTGTAACGCCGTTTTCCTGTGATTCCTACGATAGAAATCACAGGAATTAATTCGTAGGTTTACTAAAACCTGTTAAGGAAATTGCGATACTAACTTTTCAAGAATTTTCAATTCATTGAACGCAAGACAATATATTGTTTCTAGTCGAGAACCTTCATCAGTTGCGCTCCCCTCAACTGATTGAATTTTCGAATAATTATTGATGTATATAGGATGCGTTTTTCTTGATGATCAGTATGGGGATCTCGGAAACTAGCAGAAATAGAGCAATAGTTAAACTGGGAAAGATTTGCAGTAGATTTAGTCAAATCCCTCTAGCTCCTTTGTTTTTGATTTCATAAAAAAGGGTAAATATCAAAATTGAAGGGAATTGTATCCCGAATATGATTGTCATGTCCTCGTTTGCGTGACAGCTCTCGTTTTTGAAATATGACACAAACTTATCTTTTTTTGAATGGAAACCATAGTTGGTTATGACCTCAAAAAATCGGACATTTTTAGAGCTTTTCAACGATATAATACTCGATGTAGTTATTCATAAAAATAACGGAATTATGGATGCTTTTCTATCTTATTTTCACTTTTAATGTAGTTAGCCATGAAATAGATTGATTTATTAATAACTATTCCAAAAAACATTGAACGATTTTTTTATTAGGTATTTCAGATATAACGAAAAAACTAAATAAGTAGGTACTTACTAAAAACTTAAGAAATTAAAGTACATAATAATGGTTACAATTTGTTCGAAAAGTCCACCATTGTTATTTAGAAAAAAATACATCTTTTTAAGATTAACATTACCGCTTTCCTCACAGGCCGCCTATCAATTTCTTCAATTGCTTGTAATACCGCCTCCCTTAGGTCACCAACTCTCTCATACTTTGTTCTTTAGTGCACCCCATAAATGCAAGTCTATAACTGCCAAATAAGGAGACCGGGGTGGCCTTTCGCGTGGGCCATTTCTTCCTATCCAAGTGTTGGATAGATATTATCTAAGTGTTGTCTTACTAATAACGAGTTATGAGCAGGTGCTCCATCATGTTGGAACCACTTAATGTTCGTCACCAGCATGCAAAGTTTAAGAAACTAAAAGTTTGTACGGTTGGAACTTGTACCTTAACTACAATTAGTTGAGATGTGGCAGCTTCTGCCGCAATCTCCCGAGTTGATGTAGATGGTTTTTGATTTACCATTGCCAGAACATTTATTTGTGCTGCTTCGTTAATTTGATTACGTTCCTTTGGTGGTTTAGTAAAAGATCCATATCTGCGTATACTATCGTAAAGCCTCTTAAATGTACATAGAGCAGGTTGACGACGATTAAAATATCTATGTAAGTATTCCTCAGCTGTACATTCCACCATATTCAGTTTTTCTTCGTTAGAATATTCTATTTTATCACGAAAACTTGTCAATATCGACTGTCAGTTCAGCACTACTAATAGAATTACTCTCAAATGAGGAAACGTCAAAGTGAAAACAATCTTTTTCATGGCTACCTACGTTAAAAGTGAAAATAAAACAGAAAAGCATCCATAACTCCGTTATTTTTATGCATAACTATATCGAGTATTATATCGTTGAAAAGCTCTAAAAATGTCCGATTATTTGAGGTCATAGCCAACTATGGTTTCCATTAAAAAAAATAAGTTTGTGTCATATCTCGAAAACGAGAGCTGTCACGCAAACGAGGATATGACAATCATAAAAAAAACACCCTGTATAGTACATATAACTGAATTTAATATTTTATCGACAAATGAATTCCGACACCCTGGAGTTTCAGGTAAATCTAGCTCACAGAGATTCCAAATCGCTAGTCGTGTAACGCCGTTTCTATCCTAGAAATCACAGGGAAACTGCGTTACACGATTTGGAAGTATTTTCCAATTTCTGATGAAGCCAGACTTGGCGAAACATATGTCAAATTTAAAGAAATAAAAAGTGAAAATTTAAACAAGTGTTTTTTGTTTTTAAGTTCTTGAGTTATTTAATTTCAATTAACCATATCCAGTTTAACATGAACTTGAAATCTCGTAATAAAGTAATAAACTGTTCAAAAGTTCAAGTCAGCAAGATCAATGATGTTTCATGATTTGATATCTTAATCTTAACTAATTCAATTATTCACCACCATTCGACATAATCATAGCAAATAACAGCTTTCACCATTTTATGGTTTGATAGATAGGTTATTAACTTTTCTGTTAAATTAAATAAATGAGAAAATTAACTGTGAATTATTAAACCTACAAAATTGTGATAAAGTTTCCTATTTAAGAAAAAACAAGGCAAAATATTAAGTTGGGAGTTCTGTAATAATAACAGTGTTAAGATTAATAATTTTAAATTTGCTAATTATATTTCGAAGAATTATTTAGGTACTTTAGATATGTAGTCGAAATATTAAACACAGACTGAAAGAACATAAAAATGATGTTTTAACAATAAAAAAAGTACTGGCATGTCAACTCGTTTAAAATATAATAATCATTTTATTCATATCGACAATAAAGATCAAATTCATTAAGAAAATAGAACAACTTACTTATTAAACGCTTATAAAAAACTAATGACCAACTCAAAATAAGAAAAGTAATTTCTTCTTTGAATTAGGGATTTCGGAAATACCCATTATTTTCATCCAATTAATTTCATTGCTACTTATTTTCTTTACTAATTTTAGACTTTTCAACTTGATTTTTGATACAGAAAAATCCCTGTTAAACGTTAAACTACTCTTCCTGACTCGTACCGTACCAAAATACGGATACTCACAGTGCCAACAGGAATATACAGGTATATTAGGGTGGTCGTTAATTTTTTTTGCGACGCCCCCTCAAAAGCTTCCTTTTCAAGAAAAAACACTGGGGATTTTTTTTGTTGCTTTTAATTCAAAACAACACGTGCCTCTAGATGATCCAAGTCAATTTTTGGGTATAATCATTAATCACCTTTTTTGGAAATATTTCATGAAAAATACAATTTTATTCGAAATATCAATATTTATAAAACAGAAATTAATAAAAAACAATATTTGATCAAAATAACAATAAATAAGATTTTAAATTCAAAAAAAATCCAGTTAGTCTATTTGGTCTATACAAAGAAATGAAAAATATTCAAATTGATATTTTTATTTTGAATTAAAATTTTTATTTATTTATTTGTTACTTCGATCAAATATTATTATTACATAAATATTATTATTATATTTCGAATGAAATTGTATTTTTCACGAAATATTCCCAAAAACGATAACTAATGATTATACCCAATAATTTGGTGATGTGCGAGTTGGACTCGCATACTAAGGGTTCTGTACCACCTTCAAGATTCGAATATTCCAGTTTCAGACAAGCAGGGAATAAGTGCATTTTCTTATATTTACCCTAATATCTGTTAAAGGAAGCATTTTAAATTTATAAAGAATACACACTTTCATTTTCCACACATAGACTTTTTATTTTATCTGCTTCAGGATTCCCTTGATTTTTATAAGAATACATATGTATTCAATTTTCTAATTTGGCCCCCAAAAATTAACATTAGGGTTTTATTTTACTAATAAACTTTCAGGGAAAATTTTTATAATCTACTGTCTGAATTTTGAGGCTCTGTAAATTGGAAGATATAGGTCAAAATAGGTCAAGTTTTAAATTATAAATTATTAAATCTATTATTCAAATTATTCAAAAATACAAATAAAATATATATTTCAAAATGTAAATAGTGTAGTTTGTAAAGTGGGAATTAAGTCGATGTTTAATATATTTGTTAATATATTTTAAACAAATGATTTAAAAATATGATATATTTGTAATTCATATAATGAGCCTTTTAACTGATATGATGCGTTTTGAAAATTGAATTTTTATTTTTCACTTAATTGTATAATTTGTCCCTAAAATTACTATGGGGGTTTTCTAATAATTTTTCTTATCAATTTTTAGTGAGCACCAGTACCCGTAATAATTTTCAAAATTTTAGGTAGTATGGTTTCGGAAATAAAGCGAGAAATGAGAATTTTTTATATCTTTATATTTGTAAACAATTAATTTTAAAAATATTTGATGTATTGCATGATACGTTAAAAAATATTTTTTTATTTTCCGTTTAATTCTATAATTTGCCTCCCAATATTAATATTAGAGATTTTTTCGTATTTTTTCTGTAAACAAAAAAAATTAGGTCTTATAGTTTAAGGAATAAAGGGGGGAATGGGTAATTTTTTAAATATTTTTTTAATATATTTTAAAATATTTATTAAAAAAAAAATAAAAAAAATATATTAGTATTCGTCATAATGAGCCCTTTGATTTGATATATTACTTGATCCGTTAGAAACAATTACAATTTTATATTTTCCATTTAATTCTATAATTTGCCCCCCAAAATGATTATTAGGGGTTTCTCGTTATTTTTCCAGTAAAGTTCAGGTGAGGCGCTATACCTGTATTTTTGTAAATTTTACAGCTTATGGTTTCGGAGATAAGGGGGTGGGGAATGGGTAATTTTTTTTATATTTTTGATAATATCTTTTAATTAATTTATTTTAAAATTATGGAAAAAATATATTTGCTTTCATTTGATATACAACATGATGGGTTAGAAACAATTTTAATTTTATATTTTACATTTAATTCTGTAATTTGCCCCCCAAAATGAATATTAGGGGTTTCTCTTTATTTTTCCAGTAAACTTCATCTCTTATTTTGTTCAAAACTTTACGTTTTATAGTTTCGGTGATAAGGGGGGGGGATGGGTAAATTTTGGTATATTTTCGTTAATATCTTTTCAATTAATTTTTTTTTAATTTGAAAAAAATATATTTGTGTTCCTCAGAATGGATCCTTTCATTTAATATATTACATGTTGCGTTTGAAAAAAAAATTATTTTCAAATTTTCATTTAATTCTATAATTTGCCCCCCTAAAATTAATATTAATGGTTTCTCCTTATTTTTCCTGTAAAGTTCGCACAATGATCTATATTTCCTATTTTATCGAAATTTTAGGCTCAGTAGTTTCGGAGATCAGCGGGGGAACGGTCGATTTTTTTAGCCCCCCCCCCCCAAAAAGTACCCCTAAAATCAAAATTTCTTCATTTACGATATGTACTCTTGATCGGGTCACCAAACTATACATTGATGCCAAATTTCAACCTCTTCCGTCCAGTAGTTTAGGAGAAAATTGCTGTGATGTGACAGAGGCAGAAATCCTGAGTGATATTATAAGGGTATCCGTATATTGTATATACGGAACCCTAAAAATTGACTTAGATCGTCTAGAGGCACGTGTTGTTTTGAATTAAATGAAATTTCAAAAATTTCGCAGTGTTTTTTCATCAAAAGGAAGCTTTTGAAGGGGCGTCGTAAAAAATATTTTTTAACGACCACTTTAAGATATATATGTACAATATGTACAGAGAAGTTTTTGAAGGATACTATTGGCAAAATCAGCAACATGCATTCACCAGCAAAAAACTACTTTGTATGATAACTTACAGAGGGCGCTTTATCCAACGCACTAAGTTGTTTCAAAACTTTAGCTGAATCTCCATTACAGATGAAGTCATCAAGAGTGCTTAACAATACATCCTGTGCTAGATCCTCATTGAAATTCCAGTTTAAACAGCTTTCGTTAATTGGTGGAGTATAAATTTTGGGAACCCACACTTTCCAGTGCTCTTCAAAGTGACTACAGGATAAATAACCCGTGGCCCATTTTTCTGTCCAGTAATTTACAACTTTTTTAGCAAATTCTTTGATATTAGCGGGAGCGTCTACGGTTATTTCCTCAGCGAATAGTTCATCATAAACAGTGTCCATGTTGTCGTCCATATTTTACCTGCAAATTTAAAAGCAATTTTATTACACATAAATAAGACACTAACAAAACATTTTTTTTTGTTTTCAATCATTAACTCTTTATTGACAAATTACGTTACCAGTTTCGACGTCTAACGCGCCATTATCAAACGTGTATAAACCATGAATAATTTGGCTAAGGGTTCCGTACCACATTTGAGATTTATGATAATGTATGTAAATCATAATATATTGTTTCTAATTTCCTGTTTCGAACATGCAGGGAATTTAAAGGCGCGAGATGTAAACACCGACATCTAGGATTTAGAATGGTTAGAATGTCACGATGAAATTTTCAGGTTAACTTCACCTGTCAGATATTGAATACTCTCTTCGAGGTGTCATTCTTTTGTACGTACAAAATTTTTAGTGAGATATTCTCTTTTTTTGAAAAATTAGGCTCAGTAGTTCGGTGATAAAGGAGGGAATGGGTTGAATTTTGTATATTTTACTGTCCAAATTTAATATAAGGATTTTTACTTTACTTTTCCTGTACAGTTTCAGTAAGAAATTCCTGTTTTTTTTTTCCTCAAAATTTTGGGCTTTGAAGTTTAGGTTATTTTAAAAATATGAAAAATTATATATTTGTATTCCTCATAATTAACCTTTAACACGATATATTACACATCATGAGTTTGAAAAAATTTAATTTCTTATTTTTCATTTAATTCTATATTTGCCCCCCAAAATTAATATTAATGTTTTATTCTTATTTTTCCTGTAAAGTTCAAGTGGATCTCTATATTTAATTTTTTTTTCAAAATTTTAGGTCTTATAGTTTCGGAGATAAGGGGGAATGCCTCATTTTTTTTATTTCATCTTTTAAACAATTTGTTTAAAAATATGAACAAAATATATTTTAATTACACATAATATATATTATATGTGCGTTTGAAAAAAATCTATTTTTCATTTATTTGTTAAAATATATCAAATAAAATTATTGTTTTCTCCATATTTCTCCTGTAAAGTCCATATTTCTATTTTTTTAATGTTACGTCTTCTATTTTCCAAGATGGGGATGGGTCGATATTTGTATATTTTTATTAATATCTTTAAAACAAGTGATTTTTAAAATATGAAAAAAATATTTGGATTCCAAAAAATTGAGCTCTTTCATTTGAAAAACAATTTTTATTTTCAGTTTAAATCTCCTAAAATTCATATTAGACTTTCCCCTTATTTTTTTCTGTAAAGTTCAAGTGAGACCTTATATTTCCAATTTAATTTAAAATGTTAGGTCTTATAGTTTCGGAGATAAGTGTGGAAGAAATGAGTCGATTTTTATATTTCGATACCTATTAAACAAATTATTTTTAAATTATGAAAAAATATATTTGTATTCCTCATACCGAGCGCTTCCATTTGATATATAACAAAAGGCGTTTTTCATTTAATTCTTTGATCGAATTTTTGGCAAATGATCTACGATCTTTAAAATTTTATTGTATACGTCAAATAGCAGTAAATTATCTTAGTTACATCACTTAATATTGTCAAGTTTTAAATTTTTCCAAATTTTATAATTTCTCAAATTTTCATTACACATTTCATCACACCCGGTAGTGTTTGGCAGCTTTGAAATATGCCGATTTTCTGAGGACTGTCATTCTATTTCAAATAAACCTATAAATATTAAGAGAGTAATTTCGCTATGAAATAGCCATGAAAAAGATTGTTTTCACTTTGACGTTTCCTCATTTGGGAGCAATTCCATTAGTAGTGCTGAACTGACAGTCAATATTGACAAGTTTTCGTGATAAAATGGAATATTCTAACGAAGAAAAACTGAATATGGTGGAATATTATATCATATGCAATAAAAATCAGTTTGTGCAGCTGAGAAATACTTTCATAGATATTTTAATCGTCGTCAACCTGCTCTATGTACATTTAAAAGGCTTTACAATAGTTTACACAGATATGGATCTTTTACTAAACCACCAAAGGAACGTAATCAAATTAATGAAGCAGCACAAATAAATGTTTTGGCAATGGTAAATCAAAATCCATCTACATCAACTCGTGAGATTGCGGCAGAAGCTGGCACATCTCAACGAACTGTAGTTAAGGTACTGAAAGCGCACAAGTTCCACCCGTACAAACTTTCAGTTTCACAAACTTTGCATGCTGGTGACGAACATTGGCGTATTTTGTTTTGTTTAGAGACATGTGCCTTGACAATCCACAGTTTCCATTAAAGGTGTTATGGTCAGATGAAACTAGATTTACTAACTGCGGTATGTTCAATAGACACAGAAAAATCGGCAGCTTTGAAATATGCCGATTTTTCTGAAGACTGTCATTCTATTTGAAATAAACCTATAAATATTAAGAGAGTAATTTCGCTATGAAATACACAAAATTATTTACTCACTCACTCTTACTGAAGCAAAAGTTTTTTTCATAAGTATTTCAAATTTGTAATCTTATCTGAATATCACTTTGATAGGATTATAAGAAGGTTAGAGAAAAAGTTTGCTTGACAACTATGCAAACCTCATGCATTAAAAAATATGACAATGTGAATGAGATATGAAAATTTTACGCAATATAAATTTCCCAACATAGAGATTCAAGAAGCCACAAACTAATTTGACTATCAGTTTCTTAGATAATTATTTATTAATTAAACATTTTCACAATATAAATTTCCCGAAATAATCAGAGGATATGGGTATATTCCTGTCACTGCAGGGTAATAAACAAGAGACTAAAGGTGGAAACACATTATCGTCACGTCACGTGAGTTCACATGCTTTTACGGCATGTTACGGAACACTCGAAATATCTACAATGCAATTTACGCATGCTTTTAAATCAGCTAGAAGTACACTATGCTCACGTCAATTCACGTGACCATAGTGTACTTCTTGCCGTAATAATGTGTTTCCACCTTTACAGACATATACCCCATACTGATCATCAAAAAAAAACTCACCCTTGCACAACAAGCAAAAGGCATAGTCAAGGACTTACCTATATGGGCAAAAATCTAAGGTGATATCCATTTGTTTTGAATGTAATATCTTGACCTTGTTTGGATTAGCTAAGAAGGTTAGATTTATTTCAGAATTAGAGTGAATAATTTGTTTTTCAAATGTGAAATGTCATTTTGTTTATGTTTATGAAACATGAGGGTGAAAATGTTATAAATGGAATAAGAAACAACAGTGGTAAGTTTATTTTCAAAATTCATGTTACTTGTAAAATGTCTTAACCTATTGTTGAAGGCGTGAGGTGTGGTACCTACACTTCTATTTTTTTTTTGTCTTTTTTGTAAATTTCAAGTTGTTTGTATCAAATCCCTTACAGTACTTCAATAAATCAAATATAACAAATTGACATTATTTTAATGAATGGCTTCTTTTGAAAGAATCTATTGAAAAGGAACAGTCATATCAGGTGATAAATGTAGAACATATACAAAAACAACAAGTTTCTAAAAACCATTATACAAATTTAAAATTTAGATACCTAGATTTTACTTTTTACTGTACTCTGTCCATGCAATACCCTGCATGTATGGCAAAATAGCAAGGTTGCCAGATGTATTGAAGTAAAAAAATGTAATAATGGGCTTTAACTATATAAGATACGATATATCTTTGTTAGAACTTTTTAGTTCACACTAACCAGTACTATAATCTGCCAGAATATCTTCTCTGCATCATCTAACAGCAACATTCATATGCAAGACTCAATAATTATTGACATCAATTTATGAATAAATTCCTAAAGTACTTCATTTTCCCTTCTAAATGACAACATGCCACTTGTTGAGCTTTCTTGAGACACTTCTTAAAGAAATGGAAAATTTAAAATATCACTACATGACCCAATTTGTTACTAAAAACAAATGTCATTTAAACTGCATCTACCATCAGACTAATTTGAAGGTTATCAAACTGAGATACCTACTTAAGTGAAACTGATTGTCATTAATCTTAATATGGATTTTCATCAATATTCATACACTTAAAGATAACCTGATATAAAATGGGTTTTCTATAGTATGGGCAAATTATGATTCCTAACCATTGAATAAATTACCTGGTCTATTGCTGGTAAATCCCCCCCAAAGGAATGAAAATTATTTTTTACTAATACAGTTTTTGAGACATCCCTTATGATTTATTTTAACCCGTATGTCACAACATTTTCATATTTATTCCTACTTTCAAAAGTTTTATATCTACTCCCTAAATGTATTCAACCAAGTTTACACACAAAAACCTGTTGTTTTTTGGTAGAAAACATTTAAACAATGTACTAAAAACACAAAACAAAGGAGGATTAATTTTAAATTGTCATTAGTAACCCCTAAATTTGTATAATTTGAATGTACATAGTTTTTAAATAACCGTGCCGCATTTAAAAAAATACTGGTTAACTAGTTAATAACCCCATAAATTAAACTTGTTGATATATAGTTGATATAAATAAATACAATACATTGTTTCAAGTAAAATGAGGTTACATTGACCTTTTGAATCAGAAACTGTTGAGAAGGAAATATGAAATACAAGATGAAAATAGCATAATAATATGGCAGTCATATTTCCCATTTAAAATGTTTTCAAAATATACAAGTTTAAAATTCTAACATAACAATATATACAATGAATTTATTTTCTCTTTTGCGATATCTTCCAACAAAAAAAAAACAAACAAAAATTAAAAATACAATTAAAACAAAGAAACGCAATTACTTTTATTTTAGCATGACATCCAAGGTTAAAATTTCACGTAGGTTGAGAGATTTGAAACAATTCAGGACGTTTTTAGTTTTGGAAATTCGCAATTTATAGAAAGTGTTATTTCTAGAGATGTTACTATCATTAGTATCGTGAACCAAATTGAATTTGTTCTCATTTTACTTCCGCAATTAACATTTTTCACGCGAATTGAACATTGTCTCAATGACTTCACTGTTACTGTTTGATAGAGTATAAATATATAATTTAATTACTTACCTGTGATTTTGGTAATTTAGATTTTCATATGCCAAATTATACGTGCTCATCAAAAATATAAATACTACTTCTCCAATACATTTGTCTTTTACGTTTAAGCGAATTTTTAATCTTCACGATCACAGACAGATGAAATGTCAGTTCACACGACATTCAAAGCACAAAACAGAAATATTACTCGTCATCTTCTTCCAATTAGAATGTTGGAAGTGGGTATTTTACCGATAGATCGGTAGAATAAAAAAATTCCCCGGAATGTGCTTTTAACTTCTAGAGTTAGCCTGCAATGTCGCGGCAAGGCTAGAAAGAGAGGGCCCTAGAGACAATAATAGGCTATTTTACTTGGTGGGAGGAAGCAGCCAACGAACAAATGCTGAACGTATTTCATTGGAAGCAGCTTCCAACTGAGTGAAATAGCCTCTTGCCCTCTCTCTTCTTAGACGTACCACGATATTTATGCATTGCAGGCTAGCTCCGTATGTACAAGCTCTAAGCTAGAGACAGATTGGTTCCCAATCAAGTGAAATAGCCTCTTACTCTCTCTATTGCCCTCTCTTTCTACCATTGGCACGTGTGTATTGCAGGCTAACTCCAGACGGGGTATGCTCGAAGGTTTTATTAAGTATCCAAATACGGTAACTTACAATAATTTACCGATATAGTAGGGTACTATTTCATTTATTTACATAATAATTCTCCAAAATTGACAATAAACAAAATACAAATTAATACTTTATATTACTTTTCTATAAAATGTTCAATATCATTACCCTTTTCATAACAGCTACAGAATGTTCAATCTAAATTCAAATAGTTACTATTAAATTATTATCAGTTTCAAAATTCTCATATTCAAGGAATCAAGGGATATATCCACCCAACTTCTCTCTGATTGAAGAAATATTTAAACAATTAGCAGAGTTTGTGACTCTGGTACGAGTATTCGGAAAAATTTTGTTGCCCTGCTACATTTTTTTCGAGCAGTTGTCAGACCATTGGTATGTATGGTTTTTTGCTCGAAAAAAAATGACAGAAGTTGACGCTTGCCCACTAGAAATTTTCGAATATGAAAAGGCCTATTACGGTAACTTACAATAATTTACCGATCAGGAAGGGTAATATTTCATTTATTTACATAATAATTATCCAAAATTGACAAAAAAATTCTGTGATGAACATAATAAAAATTAATACTTTTGATTACCTACTTTTTTATGAAATGTTCAATATCATTACACTTTTGATAACAGCCAATAGAATGTTCAATCTAAATTCAAATAGTTACTATTAAATTATTATCAGTTTCAAAATTCTCATATTCAAGGAATCAAGGGGATATATCCACCCAACTTCTCTCTGATTGAAGAAATATTTAAACAATTAGCAGAGTTTGTGACTCTGGTACGAGTATTCGGAAAAATTTTGTTGCCGTGCTACATTTTTTTCGAGCAGTTGTCAGACCATTGGTATGTATGGTTTTTTGCTCGAAAAAAAATGACAGAAGTTGACGCTTGCCCATTAGAAATTTTCGAATATGAAAAGGCCTATTACGGTAACTTACAATAATTTACCGATCAGGAAGGGTAATATTTCATTTATTTACATAATAATTATCCAAAATTGACAATAAAATTCTGTGATGAACATATGAAATGTTCAATATCATTACACTTTTGATAACAGCCAATAGAATGTTCAATCTAAATTTAAACTTCCAATTTCTTGTAGTAACACTTCCAAAAATATATCTCAAAAAATGTTCAACACAAAGTCCCTGAGAACCACATTAAAGGACACTACAACGTCTTTGCTAACATAGTGAAGTACGAGACGAGGGTTCTCGGCCGCATACTAACGTCTGTTATGGAATAACCACCGGCAGAATTTAATTCGCAATCTTTGGTCTTCTGCTTCAATCCCTTGTATAACGAAACAAATAGAGCTATTCTTCCCTCAATATTCTCCAAACCCTCCATTGCATTGTGCATCCAGGGTCTGAAGCTCAGTACTGGATCAAATATGTTTCGTTATATTATGGATTTCATATACTCTAGGGAGAGAGGAGAACCCCTGATACTCCGATAAATATGCCATTTTTGTCGCCAATCTATAAAACTTTTTCCATTTTTATTTTTTCCTAAGAATTTGTCATTAGTTGTCTTAAAGGTATATTTTCTAAATTTACTTGATTTTTATCAGTATTACACTGTCAAATATAATTTTGTGAATAGTTTCATGGTATGTAAATAACTATGTAACACATTGTAGAAAAATATTTGAAAGTTTTAATATTGTTTGCACTTAAATCTGTGAAGCAACATATAATCACCTATGTAGAATGTATGTTTACTTTTATCTGAACATAAAAGTGTTGATTTAGTATTTTCCTCATTCCATCATTATCAAAATGAGGATAAAGAATCTAATCAAAGTGAAAATATTGAGCAGTTCTACTTTGTATTCTGAAGAAGCCAGTGACCTGGTGAAACAATATTGTCAATAGTAAATAAATATAAGTGAAAATTACTTTGTTTACTTTAATAAAAATTAAAAGTTCTTCAGTAGTTTTTATAGAAAAGATTATAAAAAATTAAGAACTAATGATATCTCTCTGCTATTTTCATTTTAAGTTCATTTACTTTTACTAGCGGTAGCCCCGTGGTCGAAATTCGACCCTAGTCATTAAATTTAGAAGTTTCAACATTATTGAGGTTATTTGTCAAAGTGTATATATTTATAAGAAATAAAGTTGAGTGGAAATTAGAAAAATAGGCGAGGCATTTGCTATCCTCATTACTTCATTTGGATTAAATTTGTAGAAATAATTAATGAAATTGGTTTTTATGTATATTCTTCTATGATTATTTATACAAAAGTTACTAGATGCTACATGTCAAAAAAATCAATACTAATCTACAAAAATCTATTGCCCGATACGCAACTCCAAACACTGGCGAGTAAAAGCTCTTGTGATGATATCGAAGAGCGTTACCCAGTCTCTGCCATGTGTAGTCATTTGATAACCAATCTAACATATATAATTGCGCAGTGGTTTCACTACAGACTGTTTTGGTAGAGCAATTAGAATTTTAAATGTTTTTAAACATGTTTAGGTTATCAACTTTAGGCCAGCTATATCAGAGTTTAAAGGAAAAATATGTCGCATAAAAGTATATTTTAGTCTAGAATAAGTGCAGATTACTTAGGTAACCTAGTAAAGGGAACGATGCATTGAATTTCTTTAAAAGTTAGTCACCTTGTATTAAAAGACAAGACTGTGCAGCAATGGGACCATGTAATGTAAAATAAATAAGTATGAGATATACACTTTGTCAGAAAACAGAGTAGATTCGTACCCAAAAAATTAAAATCTTCTGCCTTTAAAATATATTTACAGATATAGTTATAATTTTCAGTATGATTTTTAATATAAAAATTGCAAATTCACTTTAATTTTCTAACACTATATTAAATAATATTTTTGATTTGTGAAGAAGATTCTATATATATTCTGCACATCTGCGGCACAGTACCTTTCGAATAGTGTACGTTTCATTACCCTCCTTTCAAAAAAGACCAAAGAAGGGGTAGTGCGTTTTCATCTTCACGTATTAATAATAGTGTGATTTCTTAAATTAATTCCAACTTCAAATGCAAATCAATAGAGCTGTTACCTATGATTTCTGTAGAAATTGCAATATCTCTACTTCAGGAAAATGATCATGAGTTATAAAGAATTCCACAGTTCTATCTACTGCCTTGGAGTATATATAATTCTGCTTTCATGAACTTTATTGGTGTTTTTTAGGGTTCCGTATATACAGTATACGGATACCCTTATAATATCACTCAGGATTTCTGCCTCTGTCACATCACAGCAATTTTCTCCTAAACTACTGGACGGAAGAGGTTGAAATTTGGTATGAAGGTATAGTTTGGTGACTTGATCAGGAGCACATATCGCAAAAGAAGAAATTTTGATTTAAGGGGTACTTCTAGGGGGAAAAACTAAAAAAATTGACCGTTCCCCCCCCCCCTGATCTTCGAAACTACTGAACCTAAAATTTTGAAAAAAATAGTAAATATAGAACTTTGCCCGAACTTTACAGGAAAAATAAGGAGAAACCATTAATATTAATTTTGGGGGGCAAATTATAGAATTAAATAAAAATTTAAAAATAAAAAAAATTCAAACGCATCATGTAATATATCAATATATCAAATGAAAGGTCTCATGCTGAGGAACACAAATATATTTTTTTCATATTTAAATAAAAATTAATTAAAAAGATATTAAAGAAAATATACCAAAATTTACCCATTCCCCCCACCTTATCTCCGAAACTATAAAACGTAAAGTTTTGAAAAAAAATACTTTTATAGATTCTGACCTGAAGTTTACTGGAAAAATAAGGAGAAACATCTACTTTTTATTTTGGGGGGCAAATTACAGAATTAAATGGAAAATATAAAATTAAAATTGTTTCTAACCCATCATGTTATATATCAGATGAAAGGGCTCATTACGACGAAAATAAACATATTTTTTTCATAAGTAATTTCGAAAAGATTGTTGAGGAGGTCTTGAATTATTTTGTCTATTCATGGGTTTTCTCTCCTCCAAATTTTTTCCTGTAACAGATAAGTATTTAAAAAATTGTATATGTAGAACAAAGTGTAGTAAGGCAATTTCGTAAAATTGCCCGGATTACTGGTTGTCTGTACAGAGATTCTTCCTCACAGTTTTTCTGAGAGAAAGAGATGTCTATAAAATGATCAACCAGTATTCCTGTATATAAGTAATGTATTGTATATTGTGTAATACTTATCTGTGTATGGAGACGTTTCAACTCCGAGTCTGGAGTCGTTGTCAATCGTTTAGTGTTGTTTTCGAGGCTTTTTTCTAAAAAATTTTCGCTTTGATTTTGAATTTATTGTTTGTCAAAAAATTTGACAAACAATAAATTCAAAATCAAAGCGAAAATTTTTTAGAAAAAAGCCTCGAAAACAACACTAAACGATTGACAACGACTCCAGACTCGGAGTTGAAACGTCTCCATACACAGATAAGTATTACACAATATACAATACATTACTTATATACAGGAATACTGGTTGATCATTTTATAGACATCTCTTTCTCTCAGAAAAACTGTGAGGAAGAATCTCTGTACAGACAACCAGTAATCCGGGCAATTTTACGAAATTGCCTTACTACACTTTGTTCTACATATACAATTTTTTAAATACTTATCTGTTACAGGAAAAAATTTGGAGGAGAGAAAACCCATGAATAGACAAAATAAATATTTTTTTCATATTTTTAAAATAAATAAATTAAAAGATATTAACAAAAATATAAAAAAATTACCCATTCCCCCCCCCCCCTTATCTCCGAAACCACAAGCTGGAAAATTTTGGAAAAAAATTGAGTTATAGCCCCTCACCTGAACTTTACTGGAAAATTAAGGAGAAACCCCTAATATTTATTTTGGGGGGCAAATTATAGAATTAAATGGAAAATATAAAATTAAAATTACTTCTCACCCATCATGTTATATATCAAATAAAAGGGCTCATTATGACGAAAACAAATATATTTTTATCATATTTTTAAAATAAATTAATTAAAAGTTATTAACAAAAATATAAAAAATTTTACCCATTCCCCCCTCTTATCTCCGAAACCATAAGCTGTAAAATTTGGAAAAAAAAGGTATAGCGCCTCACCTGAACTTTACTAGAAAAATAAGGAGAAACCCCTAATATTCATTTTGGGAGGCAAATTATTCTATAATTTGTGTGTAAATGGAAAATAAAAAATTAAACTTGTTTCTAACGTATCATGTAATATATCAAATCACAGCGCTCATTATGACTAATACAAATATATTTTTTTATTTTTTTTTAAATAAATATTTTAAAATATATTAAAAAAAATATTAAAAAAATACCCATTCCCCCTTTATTCCCCAAACTATAAGACCTAATTTTTTTTATTTACAGGAAAAATACGAAGAAATCTTTAATATTAATAATGAGGGGAATTTATAGAAATAAACGGAAAATAAAAAATATTTTTTTAACGTGTCATGCAATATATCAAATGAAGGGGCTCGTTATGAGAAATACAAATATATATTTTTAAAATTAATTGTTTACAAGATATTAACATAAAGATATAAAAAAATCTCATTTCTCGCTTTATTTCCGAAACCAAACCACCTGAAATTTTGAAAATAATTAGGGGTACTGGGGCTCACTTAAAATTTATAAGAAAAATTATTAGAAAACTCCATGGTAATTTTAGGGACAAATTAGACAATTAAATGGAAAATAAAAATTCAATTTTCAAACGAAAATAAAAGACTCATTATGTGAATTACAAATATATCATATTTGAAGGTGGTACGGAACCCTTACAATGCGAGTCCAACTCGCACTTGACCAAATTATTTTTGTTATCTGGGGACTTGAAAGTCTTGAAAAATAAAGATAGCCTTTCGCACTACATCTATGTTTAAACATCTCTGCAGTTCTTCCACTTAACTCATTCCAATCCACAGATTATTCCAAATGAATTTCAATTGAATAGCACAAAAAATGCCTTGTAATGTAGAAAATGGTCTCAATATTTTCACAGTTCTGCCATTGTTTTCTCTATGCAACCATATTATTTCACAAAAATTAATTATCTATTAACATTTTATTTTACTCTGCCAAAATAGGAATCTCTCGATAAATTACCTACGCTAAATAAAAACTCATCTTGCAAATAAATAAACTATAAAAACAATTCAAATAAACAAGACCGACAAAAAAGGGACTCCCGAAAATACGACTGATGGTAAAAAAAGTGATCATCTGTTCGGTATGAATCATTGTTGTTGATGCAAATAAGACGAACGTATTGTGATGTATTTTGGTGCGAATAAAGACATTTATTTTCCATGTAAAACTTGTCTTCAAAACCCAAGAACTCAGTAAATATAATATCACAGAATTCTTGCAGCAATATTTCATCATTATTTAATATCTCCGTCAATAATTGTTAGTAGTACTGGTAATATTTGGTTACATTTATAAGCATATAGTTGAAAGTATTTCTTCAAACCACTTCCTACCAAAGTGTACACAAATCACAAAAAAATATCGTAACACGTGAAAGGTTCCAATCATACAATTATTGTAAGAGCTTTAATCAAATTTCTAGCAGAAATTGAATTGTGCTTTCGTATAAACACCAAAATGTTTTCATTAATAAGTAATATGAAGAAACACAAAAAATCATCTAAATATTCAATGATTTTCTTCAAGTAGCTTCAAAGAAACAGATATACAGGGTGTTCCTAAATTGGAGGTACAAACGAAAAGGGGAGATTCCTTGAATAGTTTTAGGAAGAAAAAGTCCCATAAACATGGGTCCGCAAACGTTTCGTTTTCAAGATACAGAGTGTTAAAGTTTCAATTTTTTTCAAGTTTTTTCTCATAGTATCTGCACTTCACAAGATATTCAAATGAAATTTGGCACAGATATTACAATTAAGAGTTTACACCTTGTGACATGCCAATTTCGATTGCAAATCTACAGGGTGATATTTTTTCGGGAACACTGTCCACTGTTGTCCTTCAGAACTTTTTTTTGGTGAGCCACTGGTACTTTCAAAAATTGTAAATAAAAGCTTTGTTGTTATACCAAACTTTATGTTCTCTTGTAGTTTTGTCGTATCTACTACCGGTTTCGAGAAAAAAATTTTGAATGATTCTCTTGATATCATCAGAAAATTCCGAATTGTCATAGAAATCTAGTTACCTACCTAGTAGGCTGTGGTGAATGAATAAATTAATTGTTAGTTTTGACACATCAAATTAAACTCCTGTGTTTTGAAAATTAAAGATGGTTGCATTTTAATATCTAAACATGCCGAATTTTACGAATTCCGAAATGGCTGACATGCATTTCATATATGGTCTTGCAAATGGTAATTCAACAGAAGCTAAGCGTCTTTACATGGAACGCTATCCCAACAGAGTGAAGCCTGGTCATCGGATGTTCTCTAATATTCACAGGCGTCTTTCAGAAACTGGATCTTTTTCTGCGAAAAATATTAATGCAGGTAGACCACGAAGTGTGAGAACACCACGACTCGAAGAGGCAGTGCTGAACGAAATAGAAAAACATCCAGGAACCAGTACAAGAAAAATTAGTGTTACCTTAAATACAAGTCATCAAGTTGTTTGGCGGATCTTGCGGGATTCTTTGCTCTATACTTATCACATTCAGAGGGTGCAGGCGCTCTTGCCTCGAGATTGTCATCCAAGAATTATTTTTTGTCAGTGGTACCTCAACAGACTATTGAGCAATCCTCAGTTTGATTGCCAAATCCTATTCACTGATGAAGCCTGTTTCTCAAGGACTTCAATCATAAATTTTCATAATGAACACATATGGGCTGAGGAGAATCCACATGAAATTGCAGAAGCTTATTTTCAAGAGGAATTTTCATTAAATGTGAGGGGTGATAATATTGGCGATTATTTGATTGGTCCTTTCTTCTTGCCAGGGCGACTTACAGGTCAATCATACAGACATTTTTTAGAGAACGATTTGCCCTTGTTATTGGATGATATACCTCTTATGATGCGACGTGAAATGTGGTTCATGCACGACGGTGCTCCTACTCATTTTTCACTTTTGGCTAGGTAGTATTTGAACGAAAATTATGTAAACAGGTGGATTGGATGAGGTGGACATCAACCATGGCCCACCAGACCCCCCAGATTTAAATAGTTTAGATTTCTTTCTATGGGGTCATCTGAAATCTCTAGTGTACATAACGCAAGTGAATACCGTAAACGAACTGAGAAATCGTATAATAGGTGCGTTTGATACGATTAGGAATACTCCAGGAGTGTTTGAAAGAGTTCGATCGTATATGAGAAGAAGAACAGAAGCTTGTATATGGGTTGAGGGAGGACATTTTCAACAATTGCTGTAGTTTAGTTCCTTTGTTGTTATTTAGTTTTTTTATTATGATTAATTTTTGAGTTGTACGTTTCTGATCATACGAGTTTATCGAATCTTTAAGAATCATTGCTAGTTTAATAATTCAAATTTTTTTTTCTCGAAATCGGTAGTAGATACGACAAAACTACAAGAGAATATAAAGTTTGCTATAACAACAAAGCTTTTCTTTACAATTTTTGAAAGTACCAGTGGCTCACCAAGAAAAAGTTCTGAAGGACAACAGTGAACAGTGTTCTCGAGAAAATAACACCCTGTAGATTTGCAATCGAAATTGGCATGCCACAAGGTGTAAAATCTTAATTGTAATATCTGTTCCAAATTTCATTTGAATATCTTGTGAAGTGCAGATACTAAGAGAAAAAAACTTGAACAAAATTCAAACTTTAACACTCTGTATCTTGAAAACGAAACGTTTGCGGACCCATGTTTATGGGACTTTTTCTTCCTGAAACTACTCAAGGAATCTCCCCTTTTCGTTTGTACCTCCAATTTAGGAACACCCTGTATTTTGTACTTGACTTTTCACCACTTTGATACAATACAATAAAGAAATCAACCTCAATTTGTTACATTGTTAGATATTATTTAAATACCATGTGTTTGTCCAACTCGTCTACCAGATTTAATTCCTAGTAATTTATCTGTTGAGCAATAAAACAAAAGGTCTAATGAATGAAAATAAATTATGTAGGATAACTATACAACAAAATTCAAAAGGTGTTCTAGAGTTGTTAGAAAGATCTAACCAGGAGTACCAGTTTCCAGCATATGCATTAAACAGAATGATCCTCAGATTCAATACCTATCGCACCAACAAAAAATTAATTTTATATAAAAATTAGTAGGTGTAGTAGTATATTAGAAAAATTATGTATTTTAAATGAAAATATTTCATAGTTTGTGATAATTCTTCTGGTTTAAGTATACAAATTTATTTTTATTCTTTAAATAAAGAAATTAATTTAAAAGGCGAATTTTTAAACTATATTTACAACTGTATATACACCTAAATCCTTCTAACAATATCACCTTGAACGTCTATCAGTTCTGACTCCAGAAAATTTTGATGCTACATCACCATCAGTAGTCTTCACAGGCTTTTTAGACAATTTCTTTTTTTCCAGAAACTGTCTGAATTTTTTCGACTTACTCTTTTTCTTTGCGGGTTTGAGTTCCTCGTCCTTTTTCTTGTTTTGATTTTGAAGTTTTGATTTTTCTAGCCGTTTTTGCCTGGCTAATATCGCTGCTCTGTTTTCTATGCTAAAAACTATTATGGGCCTCTTTTTCTCGGAAAATATATTTGGATTGTTATTTAAATTTCTCAGTGCTGCCAAAGCATTCTCGTGTTTAGTGAACGCAACAAATCCATATTGTTTCGATATACCCACGCCGTTAGCATCGACACTTCTTCGATCTCGCATTATTCTAGCTTCTTTAATCACTGCTCCAGGTCCGCCATATTTTTCAAAAAGCATGCGCAGTTTTTTATCATCCCAAGATGCAGGAAGATTATGGACAACAAGTCGATCCCTTGAAACAAACATGTTAAGATTCCTCAGCATTTGTGTTTTGTATTGTTCGATCTGGGCTCTTTTCGTCATATCAGTAACTGAAACTCCTTCAGCAGCTGTGCTTCCAGGTGGAATCACTACAAAAAAAGTCAATTGGTTAACAATAATTTTAAAAAATAGCAGACAAAAACTTTATAGGACTAAATACACAAACTTTGTTACAAGAAATATTTGAATAAAAAGTATGTTTTGTTTTCTAATGATAAGATTATATCAGCGGTACCGACATTCACACAAGATTTGAATTTCTCGTCATCAGTGGGATAAACCCTTGCAAAGAAAAAAAGATAGCTGACAGATCAAATGTATTAAAAATATATTTATTTATTCGGCACTATATGTAAGCAACAAGACCAAAATATATTGTAATCTAATGAGATTGTAAGAAGAAAATTCTCTATGTTGTACAATATCTATATATAAATAGACAAAGACAAAACTATTAGATACCAGTTTCTCCTCTGTCTCTCAACCGATTTTCTTCATTTTTGTTTTGTTTAGTAGCTACTGACGACCTTCAGTGCAGAATGCTAATATTAATTTATAATATTGGTTCATTAATTAAATAAAATATAATAAAAATTCATTATTTACGTCCATACTGTCAACGCCAAACAACTGACATGCCGCCGCCGCTAGACGGTCAAAACTCAAAACATTGAGTAATTATATATGGATCATTAGATGCTGTAGATGTAATGTAGTAGATCAGTATTGATTTTTCGGACGCGTTGCAGTAACTTCCATATTAAATATTCCGTTTTTAATGTGAATTTAATTATCTGATTAATATATTGTTATCACAACCTTCCCGAAGGTGTTGCGTAAAAAATTGTCAGACAGCGGACAATACAGAATGTATTAAATATTTAAGTTCTCCTAAGGTTGTTGTTCCTCTCGTTTCTTTAATATTCCTGAAGTTGATTGAAACCGCAAATGACGAAAACTTTTAGGTTGCAAAGAACAATCTTCCAATTACGAGGGTGAATCAAATATGAACCGGACTTTTCTGTTTCTCACCCTGTAAGTAATTCGAGTGGCGTGACGTCTCGATATATTTTAGGTAGGGATGTTAAGAAGAGGGGAGTTCGTCGGTTTGGCGAGGCGTAGTCGATGCGCTGTTAGTAGCATCATGTCAGAGCAAGAGGTGCATACGTCTGTTGCGCAACGTGTTGTTATCAAATTTTTGGCGCGGGAGGGCGTTAGACCGTCTGAAATTTTGCGTCGACTATCTGCACAGTTCAGCAATGAAACACTTTCAAAGACCCAAGTGTACGACTGACACAAAAAGTTTTCAGATGGCCGAGAGACAGTGGAAAATGAGCCTCATGCACACCGTCCCACGACAAGCATCACTGAGGCGAATATCTACGCAATTCGTGAGCTGATTGAAGATGACCGCCATCTTACAGTATTGGCAATTGCTGAACACGTTGGAATATCATACGGGAGGGCTCAATCAACCATTTCAGATGAGTTGGGTTACCGAAAAGTGTGTGCAAGATGGGCTCCTCGCCTTCTAAGGGAAGATCAGAAAGCAAACCGTCTTGCCGTATGTGAAAGGCTGTTAGCAAAATATCGAGCAGAGGATGATGAGTTTTTGAGACATAATGTCACCTGCGATGAGACATGGGTGCATCATTATACCCCGGAGTCGAAACGTGCAAGCATGGAAGGGCGAAAACCTGGAGAGGCAGCACCGCGGAAAGCCAAGACCCGTCTTTCTGCAGGGAAAATTCTTGCAACAGTTTTTTGGGATTCGAAAGGCGTACTGCTGATCGATTTCCTGCACGAACGCCGTACAATTAATGCTGAGTATTACTGCGAACTACTCCAACAAGTGAAACTTGCCTATCGGCAAAAGAGGCGGGATATGTCTATCCGAAGTGTGATTATGTTGCATGACAACGCTCGGCCATATACAGTTGCATTGACTCAAGGAAAATTGAACAAAATGCATTGGGAAACCCTTGAGCACCCGCCTTACAGTCCTGATTTGTCGCCATGTGACTACCACATGTTTGGCCCACTTAAAGAAGAACTGGGAGGCCACCACTTTGAGGACAACGAAGGTGTAGAAACGTTTGTGCGCAATTGGTTATCGACACGACCAGTTTCATTCTTTGAGAAAGGTATTAAAAAACTTTCGATTCGGTGGGAAAAATGTATACATAAGAGAGGAGACTATGTAGAAAAATAATATGTATTAAAATTTGTATTGATCGTACCAATAAAATTTTTAAAACAAAAGTCCGGTTCATAATTGATTCACCCCTTTTGCCAGGAGCGGTTCCAGCCAAAAATTTGGGGGGTCATTCATTTGTCAACAATCTTTCGAATACCGATATTTGATTACATTTTTATTTTAATAGATTTGTCAATATGTGTGAACAATTTTGGACATTACATCAACTTCTCCGATTTTTCCACAACTCTGTTTCTTATAACAATAAACTGTTTACAATTTCATGAAATAGGGTCGAATATCGACCACTAGGCGACTACTAGTTATAATAACTAGTTCACTCTTTAACTATAAATTGATACATAAGACTACAAGAGACCGACGTGAACAAAACTAATATAAAAACTGTAATGACCAAATTGTGGGCGATAATTGCTTAGATACTAATCAGCATTATAGACAAAGATACAAATAGAAAGGATTACACATATTAAGGACATCTAACTAAACTCCAACCTGTACTAGAACCAGATTGCTTGGTAAACATGAATAATTCTCTACAAAATACCTATTGAAGGTGGTGTACGAAGGTATGCATTCTTTCGCCTATGCTCCTTAATATCTATTCAGGCAATACATTATTCAGAAATGCACTAGAAGGGGAAATAACCAATAACATAAGATACGCAGATGATAACCCCTATAGTGCTGAATGCATAGAAGATCTACAAGACCTGCTTAATGAAGTTTTCCATAAACAAGATCATAACGAAATATATGGTGATAAGTAAGGCACAAATCGATGACCTTTGTCAGTTGACACTCGAATAAAGTCATTTATATACATGGAATGTTGGATTAATTAAGCACTTGATTGCGAAATGGAAACTTGCGCTCGAGCAGAACAGGTTAAAAAGTTAGAATCTCTTTTGAGTAGCAATCATTTCAATCTTCATATCAGGAAAACGTTCCTGTGGTGTTATGTGTGATGATCGAGCCTTATTTAACATAATAAAAAGAAGATGGAATATCTTGAGCATGTTATGTGCGAACAAATGTACGACCTTCTTCGTGTAAATTTAAATGGTAAAATAGACGGTAGAAGACGTATAGCTCGAAGGTAACTATAATGGCACTGAAACATGAGGCCGTAGACCAGCCTAGATGCAGAACATTTAGGACCAAGACCGATATTACAAAGTTGTAAATGTTGCTACTGCTAACGCTAAAACAGCTTAATGAAATGAGAAAAAAATCGCGTTAAAAGTAAAAAAGGAAGCAAGGAACGAACATATAAATCAGAGAACTATAAATGAAAGACAAAAAGAAAAACAACAAAGATGAAAAGAATTTGGAGGAAAGATGTAGAATAGTAATAAAAAAACCAAAAACTTTCTTCAAAATTAATTTAAAAATGTAGAAAATAAAACCACAATCTCGACATACACATGTTCATAATAGCACTCCATCCAATATTTTTGGTTTGTCTAATGACAAACATCAATATAAAAATATTTATTTTGCAATACTTTTTCAATATGGATGTTAAAACCCTTATTTTGTTGTCTTCTAAATGTTATTTGTGGCATATTCTTGATTATTTTTATTTTTTCTTGGGAATAACACCACAATGGAAATAAAAAGCTGTATACTGAACGAAAAAACCAAATGTTTCAAAGTCGATTCTGACTTCGTTGTCAATGACTTTATATGTAATGAAAATGTAAATTGCAAAATGAAAGCTTGATTTATGAGATTTAAGTTGACATAAGAAAAAAAATTGTTATTATATATACAGGTAGCACAAAAAATTCTAAAGATCATGAATTATGGTTAAACAGCTTTGAAATTGGAAGAATTTGGAAGAGTTGTCTTTAGAATTTACAAGTGGCGTTCCTAGGTACGACATTGTTATAAGATAGCGCATTCGCCAAAAAGGCGATCAAAGAATTAACGTCATAAGGGGCAACCTAGGAAAAACCCAGTAGGTATAGTTCATAAGGTTTTTCCTGAAAAGAGTTATCAAAGTTTGACTAGTAGTAGTAGAATAAACATCAAATCTTATTTAATAACACTATAACTGAAATGAGCACCACTGAAAAATTTCTTGGAGCTACAGATAACATACTAGGAGAGCAGAAATTTTCCTAGACTTAAAACTATTGATATTTTTTTCACAGTTAATGACATTGGATAAATTGTGATTTATCAGATTATACTGCCATAATCTAGTGGGATTATGTTACAGATATTATTTATAAATAAATTCAAAGTACTATTTCACACATTTTTCAGTAGGCCAAAACAAGAATCAGCAAATATCTTTTAAATATTTTTCTCAAAACTATTTCATACCTCCTTCCTTTACAAGATATAAATTTCTAGAATCCTTGGGCTGAGCCTTTAAAGCCATTTTATCTTTCATTTTGGTTTGAAGTTCATTACGGTCAATGGCGGGATGACAATCCAAAACATTTCCAAACAATGTTAACTCAGTACCTGCACTGAGAGCATTATCAGCATCTTCTTTATTCTAAATACAAATTAGTTATCAAACATTGGAAAAACAATTGGAAAACAAGTACTTACCACAAACTTGACAAATGCTGTTCCTTTTGAATGCTCAGTCAATTTGTCTACACATATCAATGCATAATAAATTCTTCCAAATTGTGACATACATTGTTTCAGATCATCATTTGTAGCATCAAATGGTACATTCTTTACAAATATTGTTTTTCCTTCTGAAATGTCATGTGAAAAATGCCAAGTATTCTCCTGTGTTTTATTATTATTTTCTATTTGACTAACATCCTCATCATTTTCAGATTCAGTTGTATCATCTTCGCTATCAGAATTTTCTGAACTGTCACTATCCTCTTCTTTTTCACTTTGATCTGAATTGCTGTCAATTTCAATTTCGACAACATCTTCAGGATTTTGGCTTGGGGCACTTGGATTATCTTCAGTTTTTGTGTCAGCATTGTTTGAATACTTTTGTTGATTAAATTTATTTTTAGGTTTAGCAAAATCAACTTGAATTTTTCTGCCCAACAACTCTTTGCCATTTGTGTGATGTCGAGCTTTGGCAGCTTTCTGTACTAATTTAAACTGGATAAAGCCACAACCTACTAATTTACCATCTGGCTTCTTGAGTAAATCAACACTAGCTATTTCACCATACTGTCCAAAGAATTCTTTCAGTTTCTCCTCTGTAACTTTAAATGGCAAATTTTTTACCAATAACCTGGCCCTTTTCTCTTTCAGTAATTGTTTTGATAACTTTTTCCGTTCCCTCAATTTCTGTTTGACAACTTCTTTTGGCAATGGTTCTCTTTTTTCTGAAATTAAACATCAAGATGATAAATAGGATTGCTGCAGGTAAAACAATAGTTGTTAGGAAATATTATTCTTCAAATACCCATCATAACCTGTTGCTATAGCTGACTGAGGAGTCGACAAGGTTGGATTGATTGTAAAAAATTTTTCGTTTAGAGATACGATTTTATACCTCTCTTTAAAAACTGGAGATGATCTTAGAAAATATTGATTCTAGGAACCAAAATTTCAGTTCATTTGTACATCTTCAGCTATGCTATAACCGATTATTGCTATCAAGATTGGGGTTTACAGCTACCATGACCAAGCAAAACTGTGGAACTAGACTCGTGAAAACAAAAAGTGGTAAAACCGAAAAACAAAATTGAAACTTTATATTTATTTACTTAAGAACAAACACTAATCGATTAATTGAAAATAAAATTATATATTTTAAATAAAATTTTCTTAATTAACTGAATTTGGTGAATAGAAGTTTTATAGGGTAACATTCAAAATCACTTTTTGACAGCTTTAAGATGACTTATCACAAGCAGAGGGTTGCCATTTAACATTACAGAGATAGATTGGTTAGGATTGAAGGGCTAAGTGACAAACTCAAATAAATAAATTTGACAAACGCCAAAAAACAACGATTCAGGGAGTTAGAGTTTAAACCTCTCCATAACAGATAAGTATACAGAATACACATATTTATACACATGAAGACTGATATTGCAGAGATTTTATTTTCTCACCACATCTGTGAGGAACACTTTCTGTAAGAGAAAACCAGTAATCTAAGCAATTTTTGGAAATTACGTCTACAACACTGACCATTACAAATGTATGCGAATGGTTCTAGGATATATGTAACTATGCTGCACGGACTAAATTGGTTGACGGTACAGAAGAATGTTGAAAGGTCAAACATGGTTCTTATTTACAAGATAGTCAACAAAATGGCACTGAAATACCTTTGTGATTGATTCGTTACATGTTACGATCTTCATTCCAGATCTCTAAGGGTATAGAACGAATTCAACAAATATTTTATGAACAAATTATTTTGATGGAAATACTAATAAATGAGAGCATTCATAATTATAATGTCCAACCAATTCAGATAAAGGAGGCTCTGACTTTGAGCATTTTTACAACAAAAATCTCTGAGCATATCATTAAGAAAAGGCTAAAATGTAACTTGTAGTAAAAATTATATTTTACACTTATTGTATTTAATAGCTAAGTAACTAAATAAATAAATTAATTCAACTTATTAATACCTACTTATCTGTTGTAGAAAAGAAATGAGGAGAGAAACCCTGGGTAGGTAATACTTGAGAAAAAAAGACTGTATATTCCAAAAAACGTTTCAAAGTCATAATCTGACTTTGTTGTCAATGACACTAATCTGAATTATTAATTCTCAAGGGTTATTTAATTTCCCCAAAAAAAAAACAATAAAACAACTCCATAAAATGTCCAAAGAACAAAGGAATATGTTGGCTCTCATTTATATAATTTACTGTACTTTAATATTTTTATATTACATTCATACTATATTTAAAATGAAAACATAATATTCTTTAAAAGTTGGTCAAGCTATCAGGTTTTCTTAAACTGCATTGTATTTGGGAATCTGATTTAGTGCAATACTGTAATAGTGCTACTGTAAATAAATATATATTTGAATTTGAACAGAACTGATAATAAGTGTGATTAGGTGGTAGGTAATCATAACATGTATTTTTTAATATTTTACTTTGCCTTCAAAATTCACTTTTTTGTATTCTCTTTCAAAATTGGCTAAATAGTTTTGAAGATTAATAGGTAATTAAGAGAATTTCTCCTATTTCCTTCAATATCTTTTCTCACAATGAGCATGTTCAGTTGATATGAGACATGAATTTTTAAAAATGTTTAATTTTCAAATTTGCTTCCAAATTTAAAAAATGAATATTGATATCTCACAATGAGCATGTTCAGTTGATATGAGACATGATGTGCATGAATTTTTAAAAATGTTTATTTAATTTTCAAATTTGCTTCCAAATTTAAAAAATGAATATTGATATGTTTTGCCAATAAACTATGAGTGAGGCTCTACATTATTTATTTTTTCTATATTTTAGGTAGGTGAGTTTTGGAGACAAATTATTTAAAAAATATATTGTATTTCTCATAATGCGTCCTTTTATTTGATATATTACATGATGCCCCTGAATCAATTTGTTTTTATTTTTCATGTAGTTTCATAAATTGGCACCTGAAATTGATATTACGATTTCCGCTTTATTTTTCTGGTAAAGTCTGGACAAGGTGTTATATTTGTTTCAAAATTAAAGGCTCAACAGTTTCAAAGATAAGGTGGGGATGGCCGATTTTTGTAAAATTTATGTCCAAAATCGAAAAAATACCACTTTTTAACCTATTCCATCCAGAAAAAATAGACTGTGACAAATGGAGAAACCCAAGAGTGATTTTATGAGTTTCAATTCATTGCATGTACAGAATCCTAATATGTGGAGGATGGGAAATAATTATTGCTATAATTAGATATTTACAACATAAGAGTTGATTTCATAATTTGGTCTACATGTACACTTTCAGGAATTTAAATCTATATTAGATATAAATACATAATAGATATCCCATATCCCACGGGATGAGACCACAACTAGACAATGGGCAGGTGGGAAATAATATACCATCCATGGATCAGAATGAGCTCGACTTCTTACAACAACCTATTGGAACTACCATTTTTATGCTCCTACTAAACAAAAGAGCATCAGAGGATTTGATTAAAAATACTGATAACACACTGGCTAGTTCAAAGACTAAGAAAAAATAGAAATCTAAACAAAAATTGTGACCTTACCTAATTTATTAATGTCAAATTGTGAATGCTAAATTTGTCTTTACAAACTTTTTAATTTATTAATTCACTTGTGTTAATTGTTTATTGTGATTGAAAACTGAGCCTGATTTAGACCCTGAACTGTTTGGAGACTGTATTTGAAATATAAAGTCTTTCCAGCAAATGTGGTGTTATTCCCAAGAAATTATAAAAATACAAACTTCTGCAAAAGTATCATTCAGAAAACAATAAAACTTTTGTCCCAGCAAAATGGAGAAGCTTCATTTTTAAAGTATTTGTATTTTGTTCAGTTCATTACAAGAAAGTTTTAGAAAACCAAATAAACGTTTACTATTTAAGAATGTTAAAAATATTTGCTACATCATATTACTCGAGGTTCTTGTGGCTAAAGTATAGATAATGTAAAACTGGATATAAATTTTAAAACATTTTTCAAACTGAATGCCATTAAAATATTCACTCTGCAACATAACAATATTTGACCCTAGCAATCATTTCAATAGAAAGAATCAAAGCATTTCTGAATTATTTAAAAGTTTTGAAGCTACCACACGAAAATGTTTTAATTTCTCAATAACTCAAGATTTAGTCAAAGATTTAAACCATAAAATTGTGTGCCCATAAAAATAACTAGAGAGGCTTCATCTTCAGATAAGGATTGTAAATATAATAGCACCTTGCTAAAATCTAACAATATAGGAGTCATCATTAATTTGTTTGCAGGGTACTAAAGTGGAATTTGAAATTCCTCTTAATATATCGAAACGTATAAGGTAAAAAGTTTATATATCGAAATACACTTACTTGTCGGGGGAGTCATTTTAACTTCAATCAATTATCAGATTGCCAAATAATATATGGAAATTTAAATAGAATACACAATTATAACAACATAACCAACAAAAACGTGTTTGACATTATCATAACCTAAGATAGGGTTACCACAAAGCATAGTACGCCATCTTCGTTGTTGTCAGTCTTGTCAGCGTGTTGTCAGTTCTGACATTTGTTGTGTTTTGTGATCCACGTTTTAATTTGAAATATTTGAAAAATCAATATTCTTATTAAAATTTAAACTTATTGTTCTGAATGTATATATCCGAGAACTAAACGGAATTAAAAAATATCTAGAACTCTTACCTTTAGAGTTGCCTTAGAGTTTCAGATACAAACAGATAGAATTTAGGCATAATCATGTCTATTGAAGAAGGTAAGATTAAATTATTAAAATAATATTTTAATGTTAATATTCTGATTCTTTGAATAGTTAATACTCCTTTATCGGATCTATGTGCTGGAGGTCCAGGTGTTTTTGATGAAGATGAGGATTCTGATGGTTGGAATGAAATGGATGTCAGTGGAGAACAAACAACTTGTTTATTTTGCCCCTTGCAATTTCATACAATAGCTGTTGCTTTAGACCACTGTCGAACGCAACATAATTTTGATTTACTAGCATTGAAAAATAAATACAACATGGATTGTTACTCTTATATCAAAATGATTAATTATATTAGGCTTCATAATCCAGAACCTAAGATCCTTACAGATGCCCCTGTAGCACTTTGGGATGATGAAGTTTACATGAAACCTGGTGAAATGGAAACATGGTTAATGTATGGTAATTATAATATTAAAACACTCAGTTGAATATTGTTATTATAGATAATATTTATTTGACAATTTTGATATATGTTTAAAATTGTTACTAGGCATTTTGTCCATTCAATAAATCAAGTAATTTATTCTTTTCATGTGCTTATTTGAATCAGACTTTATATTCTTGTATATCAGAACCTATCAGCTGGGACTGGCCAACCAAGATCTGTCAGGAAAGGTAGTATATATATATATATATATATATATATATATATATATATATATATATATCAGAAACATTGTGACTACTAAGGGCCTCATACTTTGTGTTAAATACTGTAAAATGACATGAAATAAAATTCACTTTGATTTCTCCTGTAGCCTAGCAAACACAAATATTTTGGAACTTGTTCTTAACAATTGAAAATCCCCTGAATCTACCTTAAAATCTTATGATGTAATTCACAACAAGTTTGGTGACAGTTTCTATTTTGTTTGACTGCAATAAATAGACTTATTTTAGAACACACCAAAAAAAATCCACTCATGGTCATGGAATTAAACAACTTTTTCACCAGTTATAAATATCAAGTGATCTGTCCAATCGACCATCCTAAGGTTTTGTGTAAATAAATTTATCACACTTTTCACTGTTTGGTTCTTCTTCTTTACTTAAAGCTGCAACAATCTCAACAGCAATCTAAGAAATGAAATCAATAAGTTGTTCACTAATCATAGTAATATTTACTATATTCACTATTCAAAAAACATTGTCACTATACTCTAGATACATGAAAAATCAAAGTGTAATATTCATCTCATTAAATTTTTAACACAAGGCACAATTTGGCAATAAGTATTTTAATACATTGCTTGCCACATGCCTATGTTAAAAAAAAATGGAGGGGGCCATCCCAAGAAAATTAAATTCTGTGAAAAGTGTTTACTAAAATGCCACTTTTATATGGCATAATCCTTTAAGTTAAAGTGAAAGGTGATGTCCTATAGTCTTTATGTCCTGGTGAACCTTTCATGTGTTTTGATTGTTTTAAAAACACTTTAAAAACACTTAGTTTACAATTTTTTTACTACAAAGTATAACATTGTTATTATTTTTTTGTTGGAAAAAATAGATTAATTTTGGATTATTTGTCCTTCAGTGGCCACAAAATTCATAATGAGGTTTCCATGGAGGCACTGTACTAGAATCCTATATAAAGATCTATCTAGTATCATCCAAATTTAACTGACACATCAAGATGTAAAAATCAATATGTCACTCATATATAACCAACATGGCCTCATTGAAAAAATCTGTGTTGGTCATGTATGACTGACATCACAGGCAATGTGTTAAATAATTTTTGCTAACCATCAATGTTTCTGTAAATGGCTAGGTATTTATCAAATGACAAATTTTACTAAAATAATACCACAAATAAAGAGGATTAATTAAATAACAAACTTTAAAGCTTTTCTGTTTAAAAAACTGATAAAATGTAGTGACAAGGAGTCTAGAATAGTGCAAGCAGAACTTTTTTAAAAACATGTTTTGTTTAAATTCATATATTATCTGTAGGCACATCTAGTTGAATAGTGAATAATGAACCTTCTTTTTTTTTGTAAATATACAATATCCAGGGGCAAACCCAGCATTTGGTTTAGGGAGGGGCGAATTAGAAACAAAATTGTTTGAGAGAGGGACAAACCAGAAAAAAAAGTGTCCTAGAGAAAGGAACAAATCTGATAATTTTTTGGCCCAGAGGGGGCAAGTCAGTAAATTTATTTTAAGGCTCATGGGAGGTTTTTCAAGTCCAGGGGGGCCTTGTCCCCCGCCCATGTGCATATATCTTTTTCTATTATTCTACTCAGTAAATTCACATTCAAAGTCAATGTCAATCAAATCTTCCAATGGGAACCCCCATTTGTAATTAGGTATTTAGAAAGAGCAGAAAATTGTATGTATGATCTTCAAGTCATTAAGGTAAAATTTATCCCAAACGAAGGGAGTTTCTACATTATAGACTGGACCATAATAATTCTTGACTTTACTTGCCATACATGATCCAGTTTTGCATTCACTGGCCTTTACTATTCAAATGTAACATTATCTGTTCTTTCAAATTCATGATAAAAATTAGAATTGTCTGCACAATCATAACATTTGACCATCAACTTTAATAAATTCTTTTAACACACCATTTTACATATACTGAACTCACATATTGTTCTCCTTTTTTTTTTTAATATTTGTCTTTAGTAGGGCAACAAAACAAGTTAATCTCATGTTATACTACTACTTTCTCTTATCGTGTGAAGTAACTAAAATGTGTTTTGGTTTAGATTTTGATGACCTTGGGAGTGCACCTTCAACCCCTCATTATGCAATAGATGGAAAAACGCCTATCAGCAACTTGAATTTTTCAGAATTACAACGTCAGATTCAGGACTTGAATATGCAGGTACTATCAATTTTATTATCAACCAGTATAACCTTTGTCTGTCTTGATTTTTAGATTAGACATAAAGATATGCTTTTGGAGAATTATATGAGAGATATGGCCAAAATGAAGGAGGTTACTAGAACACTGGTGGAGTCAGGAGACAAGTATGATAAGAAACCTCCTCACAATGTTACTTCACTTAGTAATGAAGGGTCTGATTATTTTACTTCTTATTCACATTTTGGTATACATCATGAAATGCTTAACGTAAGTTATGTTTAATGTTTATAAAAAGTTCTTCAAGTTAAGCTAAACATAGTGTCAAATATAACTTTTTTTGTCAACATAGTATTGATATTCCTCAAAGTTTCCTTGGACTTCTATCATCTTGAATGATGATCATTCACCTGACGACAATAGCAGATACAAAGCTTGAAATGTTGTGAGATCAACCACTTCAAGATGATGGAAATCCAAGGAAACTTTGAGGAATGAGTTACAATGTCTACCAGCTTCAGACTAACATATTACCTATTAATATGTAGTATAGACTGCGTCAAATAAAGTTTTTTTTTATTTTTTTCGATTAAACATATGTAAAAAGTTTCTACAGTATAAAAAAAATTCTCATAAATTTTGAGCTCAATATCTCAAAAATTGAGCTGGCAATTTTTTTTTTCGGTTTTAAAATATCTACATACATAAAATTGTTAAAAATTTTTGCTTCTCACTATCTTATAGGAAATTTAATTCTCTACAAATTGCTTTCCCGGTTTTTGTTCTAAACTCAACCGCAACGAAGTTACAGGGCGCTGAATAAAAGGCAAAAATTCAATTAATGATTTAAGAATCGAAAACAATTTATTATATTAATTTATCAATAAATTAACTCAAAATACTTAATTATTTAACAAAATCTGTCAATTTAACATTATATTAATTTTAGTTCATTTCATTAATTTAAGTTATTATTTTTTGATTTATTGTTGACTAGTTTGATTCATGTAATTTTGTTTATTGCACGTAGGGTACAATTTGCGGTGATTCTGTACAACTTTCCATAAAAACTGTTTTTGTTCTTCATCTTTAGTACTAAACTGAAAATTCTTCAACTAAAGCAACTGCCCTTTCAGCAATATCGTTTACTACTTTTAGATTTTTTAATATTGATAAACATTTTGTGTAGTTTTCATAACTTGGCCACTGGGTAGGAGGTAAATTCAGGAAATCAGTTGAAAGTTCGAATTGATGAAATAAAGTCATAGATTTCTTTGTGATAAAGTCACTTTTATTTTTAGTAAACAATATATCTAAATTTTTTTGATCAACGTCAAAACGTTTTTTGTCAGTTCGACTTTCCTTTGTTTGTATTGCTTCAACCATTTTTGATTTTACTTCAAGTGGTACAGAATCATCAAAAAATACTAGTGACGCGATTTCTTCTGATAAAAAAGTATTTTGAGTTAATTTATTGATAAATTAATATAATAAATTGTTTTCGATTCTTAAATCATTAATTGATTTTTTGCCTTTTATTCAGCGCCCTGTAACTTCGTTGCGGTTGAGTTTAGAACAAAAACCCGGAAAGCAATTTGTACAGAATTAAATTTCCTATAAGATAGTGAGAAGTAAAAATTTTTAACAATTTTATGCATGTAGATATTTTAAAACAAAAAAAATCCTATGTATTTTAAACGGAAAAGGGGACCCACCTATGTGCCAGCTCAATTTTTGAGATATTGAGCTCAAAATTTAGGAGAATTTTTTTTTTATACTGAAGAAACTTTTTACATATGTTTAATCGAAAAAAAAAAAAAAAATTGAC